>CM040176.1:7695000-7857500 GCA_022606695.1 Vaccinium macrocarpon | reverse complement strand
ATTAGTGTCAAATCCGCTGCAAATTATCCTAAAATTCCCTCTTCTTCAGCAATACTCTCGTCTTCCTCCATCTTCCTCGCCGGAGGCCACGCCATCCATCGCCTGAGCTCTGCCAATTGAAGTCGATTCGGGCAGGCGGAAGTGCAAAATGGATTTATTCGTTCATCTAAGCATCAGAGCCGTATCCGGATTGAAAGTGCCGCACCCGACACAAATCCCGCACCCGCACCCGTGTCGGATTGTGTCGACACGGGTACTCCATCAGAAACAGGCGAGTCCGAGTAACACAGCTATACCGTCATCTCATATTAATTTTTTTTTTTTATGCTATACCATTTTTAGTGGATGTTATGACGGGACGAAATAAAATGAGTTATTTTGAAAATGTTATGCATCATTTGATGGAAATGGTATGCTTTATTTTGATAAATGTCGCACCATTTTATAGTATTAATCTTGGTACAATTTTTTTTCTTATTGTTACTTACGCTCTTATTATGCAACGCCAATGCTCTGGATGTTGAATGAAAGAAGTTTCAAGAATGCCTGCATAAATCAAAATGATTCTTGGGTGCTCCGCTCTCGATGCCTTTTGAGCTTTTGATTTGAGAGGCATGATTTTTAAAACTTCGACGGTATAGGGGGCATTTGTTTTGGTGGTATTTTTGTGTAAAGCAATCACTTTGTGCATTTATTGCCAAAGGTTAGGTCTGTCTCAAATCCATCTGTTTCAGTGGTATTCTGGGAGTAGCCACTTTGTGCATTTATTCCCAAAGGTTAGGTTTGTCTCCTATCCATCCCCCCCCCCATACCCCCAATTATGGGGACTAAATGGGTTATGTTATTGTTGTTGTTGTTGTTGTTGTATTGTTACTTACACTCTCTTGTGGTTAACTTTATGCTTCCGCATAGTGAAAGTTCACAGGGACACTCGTTAGGGATACCTAACCTTTTCCCTTTATAAAATTAGAAGCCAAATTATTTTACACAAAAACTTTTAAACTAGTTTTTTTGGGATTGGCTTACCATCAATGTAGCACTAAAGTTGAATGTTCACTTCATTCCTTAATTTAAATACCCAAGTGAATTAAATAAAAGGCTAATGATAAAGCTTACCTTTCCATTGAAATGAGGGTGGGCATGGGCAGAAAGCTTCCCAATAAAAACTTGCCTGGAACTTCAAGATCCAGAAATTGGCTATTTTCAAATATCAAGGTGTGGAGTTGGGGATATACCAAGCCATCCAGAAGTCCTTTGATTTTTTAGGAGCTTAATGAGATTGCTGAGAATGATGGCCCGTTCACAAGATCCCCGGCCATTAAAGGGCACCATGGTCTACCAAAAAGGCTTTTTCCGCACATGCAATTGCAATATGTCTTACGATAACATGAATTCTGACATTATTTTCATTATTACCTCTCAATAACAAAGAAGTAGATTTGAGGCCATCAATGACCATTTGTACAACAGTTCTTGCTTTCTCTAATGTACGTGTGTTTTGAGAAAGCAAACCCTTGGCCACGCAATGTCTCACCAAGTCATCTATTCAAATCTTGGCAACTTCGGCAAACAAACAGTACAGAATGAAATAAGATTTTGCATTCGATGACCACAACATGTCATAACTTACCCTTAAAAAAGTCCAAACACTTGGCTTAATGCCCTCTACGTTTGTGAGCATGTACCTTTCCAACTTATCCAGTGCATTAACCCACGCGTAGTCTTGCTTACCTTCCAATGTAGCTCCAATTAAATTAATGGCAATGGGCAAACCTTTACATTTTTTGCACACTTAATAGCCTAATGAATAGAGTTCTGATTGAGACTCAATAGAATTTTCCACATTTTTCTTGAATAGGATCCACGCCTCTAGCTCCTATAGTCCTGCAACTAGGAAAGTCTACTGGATTCCATTCTGTTCACCAATAAATCTTATCTTTGAGACAAGCACAACTTTACACCTTGTATTTCAGTCTGTAGTTAGAATCTTGAAACCTTTAATTTCCACTTCTTGCCACAAATTGTCTAATATAACAAGATATCTCTCCACATTGTTGAATTTATGCCACAATTGAGTTGCTCTAGCCTCGTGATCATCTGCAAGGGCATCAAATCTAAAGTCCAAGTTGTATGCCAACTGCAACATGATTTCCTTCACGTTAAGATCCTTAGAGCATCCACAATGGCATAACCAAAACCAAAAAGTTGCTAAAGTTAGCAATGTTTGTTTAAAAAAGTGCTCACATTGGAATAACCAAACTTAGCAACCTCTTAGCAACTAACCAAATTTTGTCACTTGGATAACCAAAACTAGCAACCTTTTGCCAATAACCAAATTTAATGGACCCCACATCTACCCAATAAAGTACACCCACCATTACACAAAATGACAAAAACCTTCTCTCTCCTCTCTTAACAATGTTTTCAAAAGTTTAATTTTAAATTTTTTTTTCTTTTTCAAAAGTTTAATTTTAAAAAACTGGTTTTTTTCAAAAGTTTATTTTAAAAAACTGTTTTTTTCAAAAATTCATTTTAAAAAACTGTTTTTTTTTTTCAAAAATTCCTATTAAAAACTATTTTTTTCAAAAGTTCTTTTAAAAAAAACTGTTTTTTTTTCAAAAGTTCATTTTAAAAAACTGTTTTTTTCAAAAGTTCATTTTAAAAAACTGTTTTTTTTTTCAAAAATTCCTATTAAAAACTATTTTTTTCAAAAGTTCTTTTAAAAAAAACTGTTTTTTTTTCAAAAGTTCATTTTAAAAACTGTTTTTTTCAGAAGTTTATTTTTAAAAAATGTTTTTTTTCAAAATTTATTTTTAAAAACTGTTTTTTTAAACCGTTTTGTACTTAAAGAAAATTCAAAATATTTTTTAAAAAAAATTTCAAAACTATTTTTTGTAGTTTGAAAAAGTACTGTGGCAAGTTTTGTTTATCATTTGAATAAGTGATGGAGGGTGTCCATTATTTTTGGTTATGGACAAAAAACACCAATGTGGGACTTGACATTGCTAACTTTAGGAACCTCTAAATGGATAACCAAAAGCTTATGTGGCAACTTTTGGTTATCCAATTTTGGTTAGACCATTGTGGATGCTCTTAGATACAGTTGCTAGTGAGACTTGTTTAAAAGTTCCATCCTGCCCCGCATTTGTCAGGATGGAACTTTTAAGCAAGTCTTGCTAGCAACTGTAAGCAAAACCACGCATGGGTTAATGCACTGGATAAGTTGGAGAGGTACATGCTCAAAAACATAGAGGGCATTAACCCAAACGTTTGGGCTTCCTTAAGGGTAAGTTATGACATAGGCTTTGTTTGGCTAAATGGTTTATTGGTTTATTTGGTTTTGTCCTTATTCAAAATTTTTTTGCATTTTTTTAGTTTTCGGTCGATTTTTTGAGGTTTCTTGGCTTGTCTCGACGAGAGGAATCTAAAAAGTATAAAATTATCAGTCAAACTTAAAGTTTTGTGAATAAAGACAAAAATAAACCAAAAAAACCTCAAAAAATCGACCGAAAACTAACAAATTAAAAAAAATTTGAATAAGGACAAAACCAAATAAACCAATAAACCATTTTTCCCAATTTAGCCAAACAAAGCCATAATGTGGTTAACAAATGCAAAATCTTGTTTCATTCTCTGCTATTTATTTCCCGAGGATGCCAAGATTAAAATCAATGACTTGGTGAGACATTGCATGGCAAGGGGGGTTTTGCTTTCTCAAAACCCACATACGTTAGTGGAAGCAAGAACTGTCATGCAAATAGTTGTTGATGCGCTCAAATCAGCTTCTTTGTTGTTGAGTGGTGGCAAGGAAAATAATGTGAGAATACATGATGTCATAAGAGATGTTGGTATTGCAATTTCATGTGAGGAACAAACCTTTGTAGTGGTAGAATGAAGCCAGAACCACGACTACCTGGTTGTTGAACCGGAAGCCATTTCAACTCGTTGCCTTTAGTTGAGTTCTTGGATGCTCTAGATACAACATCAACAACTCTAATAAACTTCAAATTCAAAGTAAAATTGAAAAGAATGGGCATAACATAAATACTCAAAAACCCAATATTAGCACCCTTGGAAGATCATCTTTTTTTTGCGCTTTTTGAACTCGTCAACACTTTGCTTAGCCTTATTCATGTACTTTCGATTACCATGGTCTCCTAATTTTTTCCACTTTTGACCAATTTCCCTAAACGACTACACTTATTAAAAGAGTACAAATTTTAATTAGATCAGTGTAGATCCACATTGTGAACACTCATATAGAAAAAGCTAAATAGTTTGGCTACAAACAAAAAATTACATATCAAATTGCGTATCATATATCTATGGCCATTAAAAGATGCACAAAGTCTCAAGATGACATACTATAAATATATCTATGCACTACAAGGGTGCTTCACAGTTGCATTATGGCCTTTTTCAACCATGTTTCAACTCCTAAAAGAAATAAACCCATTGAAAGAAATTATGAGAAAATAGAGGATGTGTTTACTAAAAACTAGACAATACAAGGTTCTAAAAGTCGCTAGGCGCTCCCAGGGGTACCGGATACCTTCTAGCTATCAGGGCCAAGTACTCGGCACTAGGGCTGCACAAAAAAAGGGCTGCACAAAAAAAACTGGTGAACCGTGAATCCGGTCTGGACTGAACCGATCCGCACATTTTGGCTTTTAACCATGGATGAATGGTCAAGACACGGATCCAAAAATTAATAAACTGTGACTCGCGGTCCGAACATGGATTTTGATTTTGAAACCGTGGATTAATCGATCCGGATCGTGAGATTTTTATAATATATAGTTTTTTAATATATATATATATATATGTATGTATGTATGTATAAATAATTTTACCACTTTCATAAATATTGTCAATTTGATATAAGGTTATAATGTTATCCCATTTGATGTAGGAGGTAAATCGTTACCCCATTTGATGTATTAATTCTACTGCCGTGCATTTTTATTGGACTTTAATCAATTCAGTAGTTGTTCAATGAATTTAGTAGGTGTTCACTGTTTTTTTTTTTGGTCTTTGTTTCTATTCCACTATGTAACTAAACTAAGCTACTTAGCTACATGCTTTCCATTGCTACTTGTTTAGGCCCCGGTTGTGTCATCACATGCTCCATCTAAAGTCTCTCTGTTTTCTACCTTGGATTTTTCAGGATTTTATTTGATGAAACTGCTTGTTACTTGTTTACGTATGACATATAATCCGTGGATAAAACCGGAACCGATCTGTGACTCGCGGATCGGATTGGAACTAAACCGTGAGACTTTTAGTCCGGACACAGACTGTATTTTCTAAAAACCGTGACTCACGGATTAGGATTGGATTCACGCCAATCCGATCCGGACTATGTACACCCCTACTCGGCACCTAGTCGGACAATTAGTCAGGATAGTCAGTCTAGTTGGGCTAGTCGGCGAAGGTCCTTCTAGCGCCTAGGCGGTGAGTACTCGGCCTTCTAGACCTTCTTTTAGAACATTGGACAAACAAACTGAAAATATAGGATGTGTTTACTGAAAGCTGAACCTACTTACTACCAATATAGGACATACTTACAAGAAACAAGACATACTTACCACCAAGATAGGATGTGTTTACTAAAAGCTAGACATAATTACTACTCCCTCCATCCCTAAACAAGCGTCCACTTTCATTTTTTCATTTTGTTTTTAAATTGTCTATAACTTTCAATCTATAATGTATTATATACTACTTTTAAAAAGATGTATTTTGGAACCCATTGAGTTCCATCAAACAAGATCTATATTAAATATTTTCTGCATTATAGATTGAAAATCATAGACAACTTTTGAATCCAGCTGGAATAGTAAAGTGGACACTGGGCAGAGGGATTATTTTGTCCTACAATTGCTAATAGAGTTCAACATTAAACTTCGATTTCATACAAAACAACACACAATTACAATGGAATATGAAACCCACTATCCCACTTTTCGCCCTCTGTTTTCCATACTGATAACATACAAAGACACATAAAGGTTAAATTCCACGACTATAAGAGGTTTTGCTACCGAAATACCCCTCCAAATCTGGGTGATTTTGGGGGTTTTGAACCAAAAAATATCAATCCCGAGAGAGAGAGAGAGTACCAGAAAATTGGGCCGTGGATGAGATCGGAGGCTCTGAACTCGTCGACGTCGGAGGAGGAACAGGATCTGAGCCTCTGAGCCACCGACGAAGTCTCTCTCTCTCCTAATTTTTTGCTTATTTGAGGGAAAGAGACGAAGTAAAAGTTTGCTAGTTTGGCCTAAAAAATGAGTTGGTCAGGTGAACTAAAAGGGGGAGCAACAGGAACGGTGGTTGAGTGCAAACTGGAGCGGTGGTTGAGGTTCCCCTAGACTTCGTTGACTAGATCTGTTGTGGTTAAAGTAGGTGGGATGAAGAAATTGAGAGAGTACAAAGAGGGGAGAGAGAGAGAGAGAGAGAGATAAGGTTTGTGTGGTGCAAAGAGGAAAATAAGGGAAACGGTTTTTTTCTCTGCCAAAAATTGAAGGAGGTGTAGAATGGGTATTAACGAAAAAGGATGGTCAAATAAAGTTTACTAGGGTATCTTTTTTTTTTTTTTTTTTGATCCATTTTTACTAGGGTATCTACTTGAGGCCGAAAAAGGCAGCAACTGTTCCAGTTTGAGGAAGTGTTCTACTAGGGTGTCTCACTAATAAAAAATTATTTTTTTTAAATACCGAGATGGGTCATTCTCTCACAATTTATCACATAAAAATAGTTAAAAATTATTGTTTTTCAAAAAATTAGGTTAGTGGAACACCCCTTAAATAGTTCTTTTCAAAAACTAGTTTTTCTAAAAAATTAAGATAAATCATCTTTTCACATATATCACATAAAAATGTGTGAGTACAAAAATCAAAACAATTTTAAAGCAAAACTCCCTTAGTGAACTGGGCCTGAATATGGATTTTTAGGCCAAACCCAATAACTTTTCCCAGTTTTTTGAAACACCGAAAAGCCAAAAGTTGGCTTAATTTTTTAAAACAATCTTCCCCTAAAGAAACATGTTAGGATGTGTTGAGAGCACATCATTTTTGCTCAATTCCTTGACTTTTTCGTCTTTTATTTTAAGGAAATCCCTTTTATTTAAATGACAAATCTGTTTTGTAAATGCACAATATAAATGATGTTGGGTAATAGCAAGTAGATACATAGTTTTTTTAAATACATAACTAGGAATTCAGAACCTTGAAATACTCCTATTTTTTTGTTTTTGTTTTCTACTTTTTAAACAACAATTTTTTCTCATAATATAAATTTTTATTTATTTTTCAGCAAGAAAATATTTATATATAAAAAATAAGGTGTCAACATTTGTAATTTTTTTAATTATCCAATTTTTTTCATTACACTAACAAAATGGGGGCAATTATGTCATTTTACAATTTATCCTATCATATTCACCTTCCAAATTCCCCTCCTCAAAAAATCATCCAAACACCCAATATACTCTCATTACAAATCTACTTTCAAATTCAACCTTATTACAAATCTACCCAAAATCATTTCGGGTCTCAAATGGGGCCTTTTTTTCTTCACAAGAGTAAACAACATTTTAGGACCAAACAATGTTTTTTAAGAGTTATTGGGCAGAGAAAAGGCTTTAAATGAAGGGTTGGTGCAATGTTCTTTAGAACTAGACTAGAGTGTAAGACAACACATCAAATTTGGTATACCCAAAGGTTCAGGGTGTTCAATTAACAAAAAACAGTTTTTGTCAAAAATCAAGACAAGTCCTTCTATCATAATACATCACATAAAAAACTGTGAAAATCAATTTATTTCAAAAACATTTTTAGCAGAACACCTCCTCATTCTAGCATAGTAATTGAGTTCTTATTTTTTTATTGCAATTATTAGAAATTCTTCCTTTTAAACCTTTATGCGACCAAAAAAGAAAAACTATTATAATACCCCTTGAATGAATGTTTACTTTAATTTAAAAGTAAATATATAAGGATTTTATATTACTTAGCCCTGGAGCCTTAAATGAGGATGTAAATACCATTTTGAAAAGCTATGTCTCCAAATATTTACATGCGGATGGATGAGGATTTGATCCCAGGTAGGCTTTTTATAGAAAGAGATATAATTCAGAAAACTATATTTTGTGAGTCTAGATAACCACATTTGATTGCAAGTAGGCTTTAAAAAAAATATAGTACAGATAACCATATTTTGTGAGTCTAGATATGGTTAAGTCCAGATATGCTTATCTACGCTTGCGATTTTTTCGGTGAATTTTAATTTATGGTGACTTTTTCAGCGTTGGTGACTTTCCGACGAAATCTAATTTTTCAGCAACTAGTTTAGCGCTGACGAATTTTCCAGTGGGAGTATATTATGTATTAAATTTAGTGTGCGGGTAGATCTGTCTATTAAAAATAGAGAGTGGACCTTATAACTTAGAAAATACAAAACAATGGATTACAAGTGTTATGTAAATATAAGGTGGACTAGACATGTTACAAAGAGCTAGAATGGACCTTAGAGAAATTCTTTAAAAAATCTATAGGGTTTGAATTAATTACGTTTTTAATAATTTTTTTAAAGTGTTTGAAAACACCATGGGGTATGTGAATCTAAACATTTCAATTTGACTTGATTCCCAATCAATTTCTCTTTTGGTCTTTTTCTGTCATAAACCATAATCTACCGTCACATTTCAGAACTTGGGTAATGTAATATCCTGTATTTTCTTGAAATCAGTTTTTTTTTTTAAAAAAAAAAAATTCACGGCAAACTTTTGACTACGTTTCAATTAAACAGCATTTTGACTTCATTCAACTAGTGAATTTCGGGTATGAAATTATTTTAAGGGGGATAGATTGTAATGCCATGTATTTTTATTAGCAATGTTTTTAATTTATTCGATATTTCACAACAACAATACTAACAATAACAAAACCCATCTAGTCTCCAATCATTGGGGGTATGGGGGATGATTGGAAATACAAACCTAACATTTGGCAATATTTATACAATCATACCTCCAAATCAAAAGCCGAAAGGCATTAGACAGGATAGGCCTAGAAGCGCAAATCAAATTAATCAATTATGTGATCATACACGCTTCCTTCATTCATGTCCAGAGCATCTGACTAATGAGCCCCATTTTCACACCCATTTGGAAAATAAAATCTAATCCCAGACTACAATCTTGTCCAATAAATCCTATGTTGGAGCTTGAACTAACTTAACTTTTTTAGTGAATTTTTATAGCTTTTTTTTAAGTGTTTAGTAACTTTTAATTTTTTGGTAAAAAGTTAAAGTAACGTGTAAAACAACCTTTTAGAGTAAAATTGTAAGCTCCACAATACATCTCTTGACCGCGCCTTCGGTGCACAAAAAAGGAAAAAAAGAAAAGAAAAGAAAGAAAACCTCAGCTTGTTTGATCAGAAATTAGAGTTTCTAAGGTCTACGTATTTGGGTTGTGTTGTGATTCGCCTTTCAAAAGTTAGATTCTTAAGATGGTTTTTTGGAAGAAAAGTGAAATGTTTTGAGGATTTAAGACATAGATAGGCAATCAAGCAGTGGTGTAATGAATGTGAATTCAGAAAATAAGCCTTAGGTCAATTGGTAATGAGTCATCATTGGTATGGTATTAGCATTTGATTCCTTCCTGTAATTTTTATCCATTCAAGACTTTTCTGCGTATATCTTATTTTCACCATATTTTGTTATTTCCTACTCTCTTGTTTTTTTACACCTAATTATATTTCCTACTTATTGCTTATTGTTTGATTAAGTGACAAGTTGAAAACTTGAAATCTAAAAACAACTAAAAAAAATATGGGTTCTGTGAATCTGAACATTTCGATTTGATTTGATTCTCAATCGATTGCTCTTTCGGTCTTTGTTTCTGTCATAAACCATAGTCTACCGTCACATTTCACAACTTGGGGTAATGAAATTTCCCTTATTTTCTTAAAATCAGTTTGTTTTTTTATAAAAAAAAAAAAAATTGCAGTAAACTTTAACTACATTTCTCTTAAACATTATTTTGACTTCATTCAACTAGTGAATTTCGGGGACGAAATTATTTTAAGGGGATAGATTGTAATGCTATGTATTTTTATTAGCAAGGTTTTTAATTATTCAATATTTCATACTCTTAGCTAAAAAAGAGAAGTTACAGAAGTTACAGTAATGCGTGTTGGTAATGGTAGAACATACTACAAAAATGATACAGATACACCTTTTCTATCATACTCTGTCACACCCCCTCTCACATGTGTGGTGAGTCCCCCAACATGTGAGAGAAAGTGTGGCAGAGTGTAGTAGAGAGGGTATGTATGTAACTATGTATCATTGTTGAACATACTATATACATACGTCTTTATATGTTTTGTGAGTTGCGTGGGTCTATGGGTGGGGTGCCATGATTATGGGAGAGAGGAGGGGAATCCGGATGGGAGAGGAGACAGAGAATTGAACATACTATTCCAGTAAGGTGATTTTTTGAATAAACTAGCATTTTACGGATTTTTTTATGTGATGTATTGTAAGAAAATGATATATCTCAGTTTTTGAAAAAAACTTTTTTTTTTGTTAGTAGAACACCCCCTATTAGAGTGTAGTTCATAGTTCGTTCCAGTTGGGTAAATCAAGGGGTACCGACCCACCAGTACAGATCATGTAACGACCGGCGCCAGGGACCCCCTTTGTGAGTCCCACACGGTCGATCTGTCATTTCATTATAAAATCAAATTCTGAGGGAGCAGGCGTGGGAATCATCTCAATTGGACGTTACTAAGTGCCCGATCCAAAATCACCACATTTCATTCAAAAAACTTTGGATCGAAATTGGGTGATTTTGGATCGAGCACTTAGGAATATCCGATTGAGGTGATTTTTAAGCATGTCCCATTGAAATTTGATTTTGGAATGAATGAACGGCTCAGATCAACTGCGTGGAACGCACAAGGGGGTCCCTGGAGCCAGTCTATGCATATAGAACGGTTCTTTTTAATGGGTTATCGGTCAATGCTGGGGTTAATGTCATGTGTAAGCTAATAGGTAACGTGTATGGCTCATACAATTTTGCAGGTAGGCATTTACTCCTATTATTTTATTACGTAAATTAAGGTGTTGAGGATCGCATCCATCTTGCATGTCTTCATAATTATGAGCCAAAGAGATGAAGCAATCAATTTCCAAGGTATCACATTTTATTAGCCGTTAATCCTCAACATTACGGCCATGCATGCCTACTAGCTAATTGGTCTTTCGGAAACTATATATAATAATAAATTAATATGCTTGGCACTTGTACAACAATAAATCAAGAATATTGTGATACTGTACTGGAGAAAAGAGGGTCAATCGTGTAGACGATTCTGCTTGAAGAAGTTATACTCTCTAAGAATGGAGAGAATGAACTTTTCGATCTCTTTGCAAACCTCTATATTCATGTAGAAACTATAGCAATCTAACATTTTCCTCCTACCTTAGGTTAATTGAAAGTGCATTAAAAGAATATGTGGAATTTCTCAAATTTTCAAAACTCTAATGCAGAAAAACTCGATAGAAGTATATATATAAATAAAAGCAAAAAACTCGATTTTCACCTATTTCCTAGCCATTTTGGATTGGATTAGCTCCCGTGGTTCTTCCACATTGTAATAATTTTTTTTCAATTCTGAAAATGAAATTTACTTTCCGTTATAATGAAGTGGAAATTTTATTTTCCTTTCCTTTTTTCTATCTTGGGGTCATTTAGAATGATGATACCGCGATAGAATGTTCTGTTTTTATTTTATTTTTTTCTCTGGAATTTGGCGATAAGAATCAATTTCTCAACAATTTGACTAGACACTTCTTGATATTTGAGCACTTTGGTTTTTTGTGAGTAAAGTGCGACAAAAGTTGACTCTGCACCCCCGATTTGTTCAGTCTAGTGACTAGTCCACTATGTGGATTAAAGATCATTCTAAAAGAAAAGAAAAAAAAGAAGCTAAATTAAGCATTTAAACTTGTGACATCACAGATGGAATTAGGAACGTTAACTAATGGAAAAAGCACTATGATAAACTTAGTTGTACGGAAATTGTTGTGCCGAAACCCGAAGTAGAGAATATAACAAAACCAATAAGAAAACAAGAGATTGATGATTTACGCTGTTCCTCCCAAAGACGGAAATTTCTGTATGACGCCCACGGGAAAAGCAGTTAAAAGAGGATTCACTATCAATAGTGAGAAATACACGTAGCCTGGGCTATACCCCAGAATCCTCACTTGGAAAGATTCACACAATAGCTAATGACAAATCTCTCCTATGCTACACCCTACGTGAAAGATCAAACGTCTCACACACTCAAAAGAGACACACACAAACCCTAGATATCTCAAATCCCAACTCAAGACCAAAACCCTAGGAGGCCACAAGGCTCCTATTTATAAAAAAGTACAAAAAATTAAGTCAAAACCCTCATTAAAAATCGTAGCCGCAAAAATTCGCGTAACGGTGGTCCGGACGGGGATTTGGTGGTCCGGACTACCGAGACAGAATGTCCAAATATCGTCCCAAAATCCACTAGTCCGGACGAGGCTTTCCTTGGTCCGGACCATAGGTCCAGAAAATGACTTTTCACACCAAATTTTGCACTTTTCTTCGACTGTCTTGAATTCAAGGCATATCTCTAACAGAAATCATGTATTTTTTTCTTATTTATATTACGCATATTTTGTAGTATGTTACGTAATTTATTTTTCGTTTGTTATGCAAGCTAGGGGTACTTTGGAAGTATATGCGGTGCGCATCTTTTTTGGTTCACTAGTTTCACATTTTTTTTGGTATTAGTTATGCTTTTTTTTTTGGGTATAGTTACAAATAGGGGTGTATGGTAAAACTCCAAAATAGATACGTACTTCTTCTTTTGATTGGTTTACGAATTCTTTTTTATAACTATGCTAGTTCTTTTTTTTCAACACGTTTGGTACTAAATTTTTTTGATTGCCAAAACTTTTTGTAAACGAGTTTTTTGAATGTTGTAGGGTTGTGCTTGCGACCTTAAGTTGTATCGTAAATGGTGTCGCCCCAAGCGTAGGGCTAGGTCGTCGGTAGCATAATAACCAGTAAGACCGGGTCGAATTCACAGGGACCGAACGCACCAGGCGTGAGAGTTGTCTTGCAAGTGTAGGTTTTAGCCTTAAAGCGGCAAACTTGGATTTTGGAGTTTGATTGGTGGAATTCTCTATCTACCTCTAACGCGATTGAAAATGAAGATATAAACTATAAATTAAAGACGGCAAGGTCTAGAGGTTCATACCACCCATGACTAAGGATATTCAATGGCTCTCAACTATAACTCAAGTGAGAGACAAAGTCACTTGCTCTCACTCGGAAGATTTAACAATGAAGATCATTTTGACTCTAGAAAATAGGTTTAACAATGGGATAAGTTCTTTGAGGCACTTTGACAAACACTTTGAATGCCATAGCTCTAAGTATCATGTGTGGCAAGTAGTCAAGCCCTTGCCTACACAAGATAAAAAAGGTTAACAAGACTAAGTTTTGACACATAAAATTGAACTTAACCAATGAAAACCAATCTTAATCTCAAGAATGAGGTTTGTAAATGGAAAGACACCATCTTAGACATTTTGTTAAACACCCAAAGTGACATAGCTCAAAGGATTGTGTGTGCCAAAGGACTTGTCTACACCCAATCAAAGAGGTTAACAACTCTAAGTTTAGACCAAAAATAGATTGATTAATCCATTCACAAACCCACAATAAGCATATAAACATGAGAAACCATTGTAACACCAAAGTCATGGAGTGATCTTCACCCCATGACCAAGCCTAAACTACTACTCAAACATGATCAAGCCAAACATTAAAGGAAATATAAAACATGACGAAAATGAAAATAAACTACGGATTTATAAAGATTAGAGAAGTGCTTACAACATTAATGAAGGAGAAAACCTTGGTTCTTAAAGATTGAAACCTAAAAACTAGAGAGAAGGTGGAGCTAATTTAGACTAAAAAGAAAATAAAATGAAAGTGTGGAGATATATGAGAGATAGAGAAAGGGAGAGATATATACACATAACCCTTCTTTCTCACAAAAATATCCAAAATACAACTAAAAGTAGTAAGTTTCCATAAGTGGAAAGTCTAACAAGTAGATTAAACACTTTTTCGGGTTGCCAGGTATTGATACCTATCAATACTGGTATCAATACCTACATTAACAATGCTACCCGAGAAGCCTGGGTATTGATACCAATTTTGGGGGTATCAATACCCACGATTCTGTCCCTTTTTGTCCCTCAGAGGTATTGATACCTATCAATACTGGTATCAATACCTGCATTTATACTTAGGCATTTGATGTTTCCTCTTCTTTCTTTGCCATCCATTGGCCTTGTGTGCTACCGGGCATCCTCCAAAACACTTCCAAACATCGTGTGAGCTTCGGGAAGAGGGGCACTTGGTCTCGTGAGTGCTTGTTCACTCCCGGACACCACCGGGATGACTTTGTGGCTTTTCGACTTCCCGGGCCTTAGCCGAGTCTTCATTTCTTGTTTTTTGAGGCCCGGTGGTGGCATGCCATGGGGCAACTTGGGCACTCGGTAACTTGGGACGGCTTCCGATGCGCTCCAAAACGTGCTTATTCACGTGTTTTACCTATAACTAACAAAAACAACACTACGCGCATATTAAACATATAAAACACAAAATTGTGTGTGTGTGTGAACATAAATGAGCTAAATAAGCCCGAATTATATACAACATTTGAGGCTTATCAGGTTGTTCTTCTTCATCAGAAGAATACATTACAGGAACACTTGGACAGGATAACTTTTATATCACAGGCAGCAAATTGCTTTTCAAGAATGATGATTTCAACAGAATTATCCTACCCAAAATGCACGAAGATGATCAAAACGCCCTAACACATAAGGGTGTGAATGTTTATGTTAGCTACGCAACACACACCCCCTGGAAATTTTTGCTGGCGAAATTTGAGCTAAACCCTCAAAATTACTATGGCCTTGTTTGTTTCCTCCCTATTTAGTTTTAGTTTTGATGACATTATCATTTCTCTCTCTATCTTTCTCCACTTATTACACCTGTTGACATCATTAAAATTAAACTAAACTATCTAACTAAACACAACCTAGATATTTATGGATAATGATTGGGAAGACTTTGTTCAGAAAACAGATCCACAGATAGGTGACCAATTCGCATTGCAGTATAGTATATAGACCGTGAGTGGTGAGCTTGACGGACCAAGGTTTCTATTCAGGAACTTCAGGAAGTTTGACAACAGAAAAAGAAAACAAGTTTCCAAATCGAAAACATTCTTTCTACTGCCGACAGAAAGAAATGTTTCCTCCCACAGCTAGTAAATAATTAAGTCACCTTGATCCCTCAAAGAAATCACTTGATAAAAATACTTGTGTCATAATGGAACTAATTACCAATAAGTTAGTAATAAATTTATCTTAAGAGGTCGATTCCGCCCCATTGTGAATAATTTGTTTTGAATAATGTACTCATGAATATTTTAATAGTACAATTTTAGTCATTATACATTGTTCAGCTGTATCTACTCCATTTGGTTTGTTCGAAGATTTGTTTTATTGTGAAATTATGCACTATAAGGAACTTCTACAAAATGACACGTTTAACAGTATTTCGTTGCAACTTGTAAATCTTTTGTTCTTTGATTTGTGTAGAGAATTATATATTTGTTCAAAAATTAAGAGTTTCTCTGCCACAAAGAACTAAATAGAATGTGTGATCTTTCTTCCTACTTTTCAATAATACCTAACTACCTAACTAAATTCAAAGCATATTTCTCCCCAATTAATTTAGTATATGAAGATTAATTAATAAGTTCCTTTTGCGGAGGAAAAAAAGAAGAAGAAAGGTTATGCTGAATGGCAAAGACCCCTTCATTCACCGATTTTTTTTTATAGGATTAATTAAAATGGAATATTTAATAATGGAATTGTGGGGTCCAAGGCCTGTAGAAGCTCACTAGAACAATATTAATGCCAAATTGTCGAGCAAAAAAAAAAAACTCATGCCAAAATCCAAAGGCTCGCATCCACACGCACGAAAATCTTGTCAGCACATCTTACATTTTACATTTTTCTCATACCTCTGGTTAATTTGAAAGTGTATTAAAAGAATATGTGAAATTTCTCAATTTTCCAAAGGGCAACTTGAACCCTACTGGAGAAAAACTTGATAGAAGGATATATAAGTAGAGGGTCAGGATTCAGTCAAGATTCCCTGAACAAACTTTACGTCCACACCACCCCCTTTCTGGCCAAATGGTTGGGATCCAAACCTTCCAATGTGTTTAGAAGGTGTTTTTTAAGGGTTCTCGCGCGAAATCCGAAAAAAAAAAACGATCAGGAAGGGCTTGATCCGAGCAGTTTTTCACAAAAATTGTATATTCGGATCATGAAAATTTGATCGGGAAATAAAGGTTTGGACATACGGTCTGGATATAAGGGTGTGTACTGGATCCTTTTTGTATAAGTAGAAGCGAAAAACTCAATTTTTGCCTATTTCCTAGCCATTTTGGATTAGCTCTCGTGGCTCTCACACCTTGCAATAATTTTTTTTCAACGAGAGTGCTACATGTATAATAATTTTGGCTCAAACCATTTACTACTCTCACATGATATGGGGCCCAAACAAATAATTGGGCCTGATGTGTATGTGAAGGGGTTGTAAATAGTTGGAGCCAAAATATTTTTACAAGTTGCTTTTTTTTTTTTTGTCAATTCTGAAAATGAAATTTACCTTCCATTATAATGAGTGGAAATTTTTTTTTGCTTTCCTTTTTTCTATCTTGGGGTCATTTAGGCTACGACCCTATTTATAAGTAGAGAAATTTTAACTTAGGTAAGAATTAAACAAGGCAATTTCTTAATAATAAAAAATTATGAAAAAAGGAAATAAATAAAATCATTTCAAAACAAGCAGCATTAAAGAAAAGAAAATTCCTAAAAAAAAAAAATCCTATTCTAGTAAACCAAGAAGAATAATGCTACACACACAACCACCTTGGAGATCTAATCCCCTTGCAAGGGAGGGACAAGGGCAACTCACCAGGGGTGGTGTTGCCTTATCCTGGTTGGGAAATTTACTGGGTTGCCCTCCCAATTCCTTGTACGCTAGTAGTAATTTTAGACTCGTCCATTGATATCCCCTCACTAATTCAAAAAAATAAAAATAAAAAATGACGAAGAGCAAAGATAGGACTCTTCCCTTTTCTTTTTTTTTTTTTCCTCTTTGAATTGGACCATATCAAAGAGCATCTAGCCTAGGAGGACAAAATCTGTACATGGATATATAGGACTAAATACAGTACTAGTAAAATTTTATTGTTGGCGTTAAGAAAAACGAGGAATACACTACACTTATCTATTACCCCACACTCGAATTCCACCCATATCTACTCCAAAACAAACACCAGATTTACTAATCCTCCTATAAATATGAACCCCACAATATATAACAATCCCTCCTCATTCCATATCCACCTCTTAGACCCCCTTCTAACAAAGGTCCTTTATATTAAAATTCCATGCGGACCTACCCCTTTTTCAACTTTTCAGACTAAATTTCAACGATCTGAATCGCTCAATGTTTTTAAAATGTGTTTTCAAGGGCCTACGCGAGGAATCTTTCAAAAAAAAACTGGGAAGAGTTTGATCCAAACAGTTTCTGATAAAAATTGTACATATATAATTTTTATCGGAAACTGCTTGGATCAAGCCTTTTTGGGTATTTTTTTTAAGATTCCTCATGTAGGCCTTTGAAAACACATTTTAAAAACATTGAGCGGTTCAGATTGTCGAAATTTAGTCTGAAAAGCCAAAAAAATGACAGGTCTGCATGGAATTTTTTAAATAAGGGACCCTATTGGAAGTTTCTTGTCCACCTCTTAATCGCTCTTCTTCATTATCTTCCTAAACCTTATCCATTCGACTAAAGAGCCGTCATGGTCCATGAATGCCTTTTTTTGACATGGTCAATAGGTAATATTCTCATAACTTAAGCTCGACGATTACCTTATTACAAGTAATATAATTTCTTTTTCTAAAGAAATCACGTCCCCACTCGCAATAAAATCTAGACAACCACACTATAAAAGAAAAAGAACATTGTCAATGTGACATGGTCAATGTTTAGCACAAAAGCGAGGAGAAGGTGGAGGAAAATAGTAGTTTAAATAAAATTAATGGAAACACAAGATACATGGCCATTATTCGTAAAAAGTCAATTTATTCTAAAAAAAAACAAGCCTTTTCCATTTTCCATTTTGCATCACAAAACATATTTAAGTATGACTATGACTATGACTTTAATTTTATAGTAGTAATACTTATGTGGCATTGTTAAAACACTGCTCATCAATTTGGTGATGTATTACTCGGCTTATGGAGATTATATATCTCCACATTGTTAACTTAACAAAATTATTATTGGATTATGATATCAGAGTTGCACGTGTTAAGATGTTATGGATGGCATGCAGCTTGATAAAAGAGATTTCCACAATCTATAAGATTAAAGACATCAAACAATCATTTTTCCAAAGTATCAAATTTTATTACCCCTTAATCCCCAACATTAAGGCCATGCATGCCTACTAGCTAATTGGTCTTTCGAAAGTTATATGTACATAGATCGATATGATAAAATGCTTGCTACTTAGATAGCAATAACCTTCAAGGATATTGTGATACTATGGTGGAAACAAGGTGAATTGTTTAGACAACTCTATTTGAGAAAGTTGTTTCTCTGCAAAAATGGTGAGAATGAACTTTTTGATCTCTTTGCAAATTAACCTCTATATTCTTTTTTTTTTTTTTTGTGGTACTTCGGAAATATTTAAATTAAACTAGAGTAGCAATAGAGTTAGCCACACAAAGGCAGTCACAATTATAAAACACAAACACTATGGAACTTAATTAAATCAAGATCTGCATAATGTTAAGGACTTAGGGGTATCTCTAATTAAAAACTCCCTCATGGATAGGGGACTAGTTTGTAGTATTTTCAGCTTATGTTCTTGTTCTGCACTAAGACGTGCAAGGTGATCAACACATTTGTTGGGAGTTCTGGAGATGTGGGTAAGTGTGGAGTTGGTACCCGCAATGATCATTTTGGTGTCACAAATCAGAGTGCGAAGTGGGTGATTCAGGTTTGGACCATCATTAATGAGATTAACAGCAACGAGGGCATGTGACTCAATCTTCACATTATTCATGCCTTCTTCAAGAATGATGGTAAGGCCCTTGTAGATTCCCCAGATTTCCGCTTCAAGGCTTGATCCACATGTAGTTTTTCCAAAGTACCCCAAGTGCGCACCACCTCCCTTGCGCGTCATGGAAGATTCCCTGGAAGCCAACAACTCTATTTTCATCTTGCCAACACCCATCTGTATTGATATTTGAGTAGAATCCTCAGTGATCCGACTAGACACTTCTTGATATTTGAGCACTTTGATTTTCTGAGTTGGGGGGATAAAATTGGACTTTGCACGCTGAATTTGTATAACACTAACTAATGGAGAAAGTGTACCATAGAAACTAATATTATGTATTTTTTTCTAACGTATTTATTATGGATGCTTTGTGTGTGTGTGTGTGTGTGTGTAGTGGGACTTTTTTGGTTAGTTATGCAAGCTAGGTGTACTTTGGATGTACGGTACACCTTTTAGGTGCATGCCACACATCTTAAACTTGGTTCATTAGTTGCACATTTTTGGTACTAGTTACGGCTTTTTTTTTTTGTTTGAATGTTGTAGGATATTCCTTCAGCACCAATATACAGAACAACGATCGGGGTGGACAACTTTGATATCTCAGGCAGCCAACTGCTTTTGTGGAAGGCTGATTTCAATAGGATTATCCTACCCCATATGCAAGAGAATGATCGAAACACCCTACTAAATCCACCTAGAGATCTTGCTGTCAATTTCATCACTGGAGAAGGAGAACTCCTTGAAAGATGGTCATTTGTGTTGGCGGAATATGAGGCGAATCGTGAATATTGGTATAAACTTCAGAGTCATCGTTGGAGAGAATTTGTTCAGAGTACTGGGCTGCAAATAGGCGACGACGTCGGGTTGCGATATGCCGGCCTCATGGATGGCAAACCTATGTTTGAATGGATGAAGTTTAACGTAAAAAAAAGAAAACAAGTTGCAAAGCCTTCCAATCCTAAAAAGGACGGTCCGGAGTCAAAAAAGCCAAAAGAAGACACTTCAAAAAGGCCAAAAGAAACTCTTGACCTACTTACGTCATTTCTTACCTAGAAAAAAATCACTTGTTAATACTTGTGTGAAGATGGAACCAATAACCAATGAGTTAAATGTAATTGTCATAGATCAATTCTGTCCTACTTTGCATAACTTGTTTTGAAATTGGTTGAATAGATCAATTTTATTGTGCTCATGGATATTTAATACAATTTGGTTCGCATATTTGTTTCGAAAGTTATATATATACGTAGATCGATATGATAAAATTCTTGCTACTTAGATAGCAATAACCTTCAAGGGTATTGTGATACTATGGCGACAAAAAGTGAAATGGTTAGACAACTCTTTTTGAGAAAGTTGCTTCCCTCCAAGAATGGTGAGAATGAACTTTTCGATCTCTTTGCAAACCTCTATATTATTTTTTTTTTTGGTACTTCGAAAATATTTAAATTAAACTGGAGTAGCAATAGAGTTAGCCACACAAAGGCAGTCACAATTATAAAACACAAACACCATGGAACTTAATTAGTCCAAAATCTGCCTAATGTTAAGGGTATCTATAATAAAAACTCCCTAATGGATAGGGGACTGGTTTGTAGTATTTTTAGCTTCTCTTCTTGTTCTGCACCATGGCATGCAAGGTGATAAACACATTTGTTGGGAGTTCTGGAGTTGGTAGTTGGTACCCGCCAAGATTGTTTTGGTGTCACAAATTAGAGTGCTAAGTGGGTGATTCAAGTTTGGACCATCATTAATGAGATTAACAACAATAAGGGTGTCCGACTCAATCTTCACATTATTCATGCCTTCTTTGAGATCGAGAATGATGTCAAGGCCCTTGTAGATTCCCCAGATTTTTGCTTCAAAGCTTGATCCAGATGTAGTTTTTCCAAAGTACCCTAGGCACCATCTCCCTTGTGCGTCATGGGAGATTCCCCCGAAGCCAACAGCTCTATGTTCATCTTACCAACACCCATCTGTATTGAGTTTCATCTCTCCGCATTGCTATAATAAACTTAAAAGATCACGGGTAAAAACCGTGGTTGATGGAGCAGTTATTAAAATTCTTCAAAATTCAACCACAGTTTATGTCTGTAATTAAATGTAAGTCCAAACTGATATGAAAACACAAGACGTGATGATAAACAAGATAAGACCACGGTTTGGATAACAAACCGTGGTTAAAGATCGTAAAAGATCACGATTTGAACAAAAAAGCGTGTTTAAAAACATTATACAATAACGGTTTATATAGCAAACCGTAATTAAATCAACAATATTATCACAGTTTGAAGATAAAACTGTAATAAAATTAGTTTTAAGATCACGGTTTGGACAAATAGTGTAATTAAAAATACTATACAATCACAGTATGCTCAAAAAACCGTTATTTAAATTAATTATATCATCATGATTTGGACAAAAAACCGTGATTGGATTAACTATATCATCACGGTTTGGACATAAAAACGTGTTATATGTATTTAATGTGACGTGTCTCCTGAAATCATCTCCACAACCTCCCAATTCTTATCTCAATATGCATTTATTAAGAGTTGAACCTCCAACCTCCCAATTCTTGTCCTAACACTCAACCACTAGGTTAGCCAAGTCTTTCTGTCACATTTCCCAAAATTATGTATATGTATTATCTTTTCATTTATTCCCTTTTTATATTACAACAAATATGTAATATATTTTACATCAAATATATATTATATTATATTATATATTATGATACATTACATTATAATATTTTAATTTATAGAAATTATACAATCAACAACGTAAATTTGGTTGCCGCAAATTAACCTTTGGCGACACCTAGTAATTTACTCGTAGACACTAACAAAAAATTAGTTAGTGACATGTTTTCTCTTTCGAGACTAACATTTTTTGTTGTCATTATGTCTCTGCCAGATTCTACTTTGGCGACTAAGCTCATATTTTGATCGACAAAGGCATTGCATGAGGCGACAAACATTTGTTTCGTCACCAAAAGTGATACATAAGGCAACAAAATTAAAAAAACATAAAAAAACAATAAAGTAGTTACTAGTCCATCAAACTTGTAATCAAAGTATGATTAAAATATGCTAACACATTTTATCAAGGTTGAAAAAGCTGTAATAAAAAAGTTTTTTTTTTATCACGATTGTAACAAGCGTGATTAAAATAAACACATTTTTATCACACTTGTAATTGAATTGTGGTTAAAATATGGGAAACACATTTATCACGGTTGGGAAAAATGTGATAAAAAAAGTTTTTAATTATGGTTGTAACATAGTGTGGTTAAAATAAATACAATTTATCACGGTTGTAACAAAGTGTGCATGGTAAAAATAAACACATTCTATTATGGTTGTAATAAAACGTGGTAAAAATAAACACATTCTATCATGCACGCTTGAAATAAAGCGTGGTGAAAATAAACAGATTTATCACACTTGTAACAAAGCGTAGTAAAAATAAACACATTTTATCATACTTGTAGGAGAATGTTATTAAATCAAGCAATTATAATCCACAGTTCTTTTAAACTGTGATAATTATGATTAATCACTACGGTTTTATTAACAAAGTGATATTAAAAACTTACCTTGCATTTCTTTATCACAGTTTCATCAAAACCGTAATCTTTCAAATTTTCTTAGCGTGATCTTTTTCAATTATTCTAGTAGTGCTGGCAATTGGTAATACCCACGTGTGTGTTGATCGATGTGATGAAGTTACTTGGAGATGGAGCTTTCAAATTCCCTCCTGTCAAATGATTTAACTTCAATTTGTGCCAAAGTTCTAAAGATTTAATACAACCTCTAAAGTGGTAATTAAGATCTTCGGGAAGCTATTACAGCAGGGGCATAGACCAGAAGTTAAAGGATACCGGTCTAGCAAGCAACTTTTTTTTGTGGGAAGCTGATGCCAAGTTTGACAAAGTTGAAAACTGAAAATTGAAAACTAAGTACTGAAAACTGAATACTGAATTTATTAAGCCAATAAGTTGTTTGATATGTGTTGAATCTTAAGCACTGAAATAAATAAGTTGTTTAATTTGTATAATGAGTTGAACTATTAAATTCACTAATTTTCTTAATTTTCCTTTCATATATACATACTGAAATGCATAAATGAAAAAAAAGACGTGCATTTATTAAAATAATAAAAATATGTAGAATATTGGCAAGATGGTGGTATAGCGGTGTTGGTGTTAAATTCACTAATTTTCTTACTTTGTCTTTCATTTCATATATTCATATTGAAATACAAAAATGAAATTAATAAATGAAAAAAAATACATTTATCAAAATAATAAAAATATACAAAATGTTGGTAAGGTGGTGGTATAACGGCGGTGGTGGTGGTTGTGATTGTGGGGTGGTGGTTGTAATTGTGGAGTAGTGGACTCGTGGTGGTGGGAGAGCGACGATAGGAGTAGTGGTGGTATCGTGGTGGTGTAGTGGCGGCAGTGGTGGTAATGGTGGTCTCAATGGTTGTGGTATTAGTGGTGGGAGTGGCAGAGTGGTGGTAGTCGAATGGTGGTGTGAGTGGTGGTGGTGGAGTGGCGGCAATAATGGTGATGGGGTGGTGGTGGCAGTGGGGGTGGTGTGAGTGGTGGTGGTGGGATGACGACAATAGTGGTGGTGGTGGCAGTGGTTGTAGCGGCGGAGTGGTGGTGGTGGTGTAGTGTTGGAGTGATGGTTGTGGTGTTGTCAGAAATGGTGGTGGTGGGGAGGCAGCGGCATTGGTGGTGGGAGTGGCTAAGTGGCGGTTATGGTGATGTGAGTGGTGGTAGTGAGAGTGACAGGGTAGTGGTGGTATAATGGTGGCAGTGTTGGTGTAAGTGGTGGTGATGGTTTGGTGGAGGAAAAAATAGTTAAATAAAACCACTCAGAAATTCAACAAAAATTAAGTAACTCGAAACTACTTAATTTTTGTCAACATTTTACCTTGCATTTTAAGAGCCACTTAATTTTTTAAATATTATAAAATGTGGTTATCAAACCTACCTAATTACTTATTACTTAATTCATTCAGTTTTAAATGCTAAATCTACATTATCAAACAATGCCTTATTGTGAAATATAAGCTAAAGAAAGGCTTTGAATTTTGGCATTTTGCCTATGTTCTCATTTTGAGTTGGTGTGGCTTCCTAGGAACTTAATTCGCAGAAGGTCAGTACCAACCCACCAGTCATTCCACATACTCCCGTGTATAACTCAATAACAATTAACATTTTTCTCGTACCTCAGCTTAATTAATGTGAAAGTGTATTAAAAGAATATGTGAAATTTCTCAATTTTTCAAAACCCGAATGCAGAAAACTAGATAGAAGGATATATAAATAGAAGTGAAACACTCGATCGATTTTCACCTATTTCCTAGTCATATTGCATTAGCTCCGGTGGTTCTTCCACGTTGCAATAATTTTCTCAATTTCCAAAATGAAATTTTCTATCTGTTGTAATGGAGTAAAAATTTTAGTTTGCCTTTTTTTTTTTTAATATTTATCTTGGGGTCATTTAGAATGATGATACCGCGATAGAATATATATTCTGTTTACTTTTCAATTTTATTCTCTCTTCTATTTGGCGATAACAATAGAATTCTCAGATATCTGACTAGACACTTCTTGATATTTGAACACCTTAATTTTCTGAGTGGGGGACAAAAGTTGACTTTGCACGCTCAATTTGTTTGGTCCAATCCAATATGTGGTTTGTAAAGAATTCGACTCCAAAAAAAACTAAATAGGGTGTTTAAACTTGTGACATCACAAATGTTATTAATAACGCTAATTACTTAGGGGCCGGTTCTCCTCACACTTGTAAAAAAACACCTCACTCTTCCGGGCCCTATTGTGATGTTCCGAACCATATATCTTGTTAAAATGAGTAAAATAAAAGGACTTGTAAAATTTCAGCTCTATTGGATATCAATAAGTGGTTGATTCAAATAGTTTTAAAAACACTAATTCTTGTCATAGTTTTTGCAAAATTGTTTGGATCAAGCACTTATCAATATCCAATTGAGCTGAATTTTTGCAGGACCTCCTATTTTACTCATTTAAAGAAGATCAATGGTTCGGAACATCATAATGGGGCCCTGAACAAAATCGTGTTTTTTTATGTGTTTTTTTAAGTATGAGGGGAACCGGCCCCTATAACTAATGAAGGAGAAAGCGCTATGATACACTTAGTTGTACTGTAGAAATATTATGTATTATTTCGTACATATTTATTTGATAATTCATACGCACGGGATCATTACCTTGATAAATCTTTCTGAAGCGGTGTTAGAGGCAGGAGTTGTTGGTTAAATGATCGATCCGAGCCGTTCATCATTTTCAAAATTGAATTCCGAGTGGGCCTATGCGGGAATCGAGACAATCGGACGGCTGTATGAAATGGGGTGATTTTAGATTAAGCTCATACAACGGTCAGGTGCCTTGATCGCGTGGGGCCCTTCGAACCGATTTTTTGAAGGATGAATGGGCTCGAATCGACTCGTTTGAAACGCATGGTGGCGTCTCCGTCTGCGTCGATCGTGTCGGTCATAGTGATCTGTCTGATAAAAAATCCATATTTATTATGCTTTTTGTGTGTGTTGTGTAATTTTTTTGGGTAGTAATGCAAGGTAGGTGTACTTTGGATGTACCGTACGAACCTTTTAGGTGCATGCCACGCATCTTTCTTGTTTCATTTGTTCCACATTTTTGGTATTAGTTACGCTTTTGTATGTGTGTGTGTGTGAATAGGTAAAGAGAACTCCAAAAAAATTTGTTACGAAACTTTTTGAAAGTTGTAGGGTTACTTTAGAACAATGGTTGGGATGGATAACTTGATAACTCAGGCAACAATTTGCTTTTGAGGGGTTTGGGGGATTGTGCACTGAATCGTCAGAGCCAGCAATGGGATAAGCCCAACAAGTCTCTGGGCTTAAGCAATCCTGTGGGTCAGGGCAACCAATTTTTTTTTTTTTTTGGGAATATAGACATATTATAAATTAATTATTCGGAAATTGTTCAAAGGGCAATGCTAGCAATGTTGGTAAGTGCACACCTATTGAAGTGAACGGGACAAGTTCAAGTTGCCAAGGAGTCATTTTCTTTCGCACAGTAAGTGTTTTTTTTCCCTCTTAGTTTATTTTAGTTTTAGTTTTAGCTTTTCAAACTAAATTCACAAATAAATAAATATTGACAATAAATAAACCAAAATAAACTATTTCTACTCAACAAACTTTGAAGAAAGGAAATTTAAAATAAATAATATTTATTTTTAAAATAGTATTTTTACAAGAGTAAAGTTGATAACATGATTTCTACAACAAACAAAAGATTTAAAGTAGACAATCTTTTTTGTTAAAATAGTATTTTTACAAAAAGTAAGTTGATAATATGATTAGTAAGAGAAAACATAAGTATGAGCAGTGCTTTGTTATGTTTAAATCATTTTTTCAAAGTTGTATAATATTTTTATATTTTTTTTTTATTTTAGTAAAATTACGAAACTACAATACCATATTTGATCTGTTTAGCTTCTTGGATATATTAAAAACCAAGAAGAACTTGTTTCAAAAATACAAAGAGAAGTTTTTTTTTCTTTAATCTGATCGTGTCAATCATAAAGCATTATAATTGGGGTTACATTTTGATTTTAATTTTTTGATGTAATTCAAGTTAAAAGAACAATGTGACGTAGATTTTTTTTTTTTACTTAGTATGTCTTAAATATTAAGTGGGCAACCGAACTTAATTCAGGCTTGGGCAACACAAATATCAGGGCCGGTCTTGTGCATCATGTAGTGCACAATCGACCGTCCATTTCGACAATGAAAGGCTCGGATTTAATTCGAGCAATGAATTAAATCTGACCGTCGACTGTTTGAATTAAATCTGAGCCGTCTATTATCGAAATAGACGGCCACATGATGCACACTGCAGTTTTTAGTACATTTTCTACACTACAGGGACCCTTAGCCCTTTTGAGGAAGGCTGATTTCAATAGAATTATCCTACCCGATATGGAAGAGAATGATCGAAACACCCTATTAAATCAACCTGGGGGTCTTGCTGTTAGTGTCTTCGCTGGAGAACCACTTAAAAGATGGCCATTTGTGTTGGCGGAATATGAGGCAAATAATAAAAATCAGTATAAATTTCAGAGTAATCTTTGGAGAGAATTTGTTCAGAGTACTGAACTCCAAGTAGGCGACGACGTTGGGTTGCAATATGTCGGCCGCAAGGATGGCAAACGTAGGTTTGAATTGTAGAAATTTGACGTGCAAAAAGGAAAACAAGTTGCAGAGCCCTCCGAACCAAAAGAGGAAGGTCGATCCAGTGCCAAAATGGCCAAAACCCTGACCGACTAGTAATTAATTAAGTCACTTCAGAAAACACCAGGTCAATTGGCTTATTTTGGCCAAAAAAAGTTGTCATACTTTTTGTTTTGTTTTTATTTGATTTTTTTTCACATTTTTTAGTTTTGCATAAATTTTTTGTGTATTATTGGTTCGTCTCGGCGAGAGGAATAAAAAAAGTATAAAATTATGACCGAAGTTTAAATTTTTTTGAATAAAGACAAAAATAAACCAAAAAGTCAATTTTTTTACACCTTTTTCAATCTTTTAAGTTAGTATTTCGTTGCAACTTGTAAATTAGTTGTTCTTTGCTCTGTGTAGAGAATCATTTAAGTTTTCATTTGTTTCAAAAAGTAAGAGCTTCTCGGCCACAAATAGCATACAAGATTATAGGCTGAAAAATATTCTGGAAGCAATTTTATTGTCTTTCCTTTTTCTTTTCGTTCGGACCTTGTAATCGGGTCGTTTATTGTATTTTTTTGTTGTTATAATATGAGTCGTAAAATTTGTATCTCGACACAAGTTGCTTCTTAGCATAAAGCATAAATTTTTCTACTGCCTACCGAGTCCCTAAGTGGTCCACGGATGCCTTTTTTGACATGGCCATGTAATAAAAAACAAACTATAGTAAATATATTGATTAAAATAAAACATTCCTACTAAAATAATAACATATGGTAATTCCTATGTTTTTAGAGTTATAAAATAATAACTTGCATCATCAAATTTCTTCTTGGGAATTGACTTAATTATAATCACTAGTTGACCAAGCTTTGGCCACACAGTACGCTGTGCAACACCTCCCCGGGTTCCTTACAATTTGTCTTTCCGCTACCGAAATTTCTTGAATTGAAACCTAGGGTTGTGCCCCTCGCGGCCGACATAGTGCAGCCCGACCAAGTCACCTATCTCCAGATTATATTTCTGATGAAAGTTTTGTAAAACAGGAGACTGAAATTGATAGTAACGTTGATCTCGATCGTATACCGCCAACGCACATGGCCACGCGTGGTATCCATCGAGGACAGTAACAATAAGACCATCACCCTCCCGATTTGATAGTAGGGTGTTTCGATCAGCACTGTGCATGCTGGGTAGGATAATTCTGTTGAAATCATTTCTCCTCACAAGCATTTTGTTGGTTCCAAAATCAAAGTTCTCCAATCCAATTGGTCCTAAAATGTATTCTTCTGAAGAAGAAGCAGCGCCCTACAATATTCCCCCCAAAAAAAAAATCATAACAAAAAGTTTGGCATTCAAAAAAACTTAACTAACATAGAATTATTAAAAATGAAAACCAGTGTTGTTAGTATATGGAAAATGATATGGGTATCACAGATTTTAATGCGACACGAAATCACACCACCTTGGCGCTGAAGGGTGTGAGAAACGAGAAAGAAGCGATGTGGGAACTACCCAAAAAAATGGGCCCCTTCTCGTTTTTCGCGCCGGTAATTCGTTAAGCATGCCGATGCATCTAATGTAAAGATTGTTACTTAATAATAGTAGTATATACAACAGAATTCATAAAACAACCAAAAAAAGTACGTATTTATTTTGTAGTTTTTAGCGTACACGGTACACTCATATTTGTAATTTTACCCCAAAAATGAAAAAATGTGGAACTAATGTAACCAAAAAAGATGCATACTGAATATACTTTCAAAGTACACCTAGCTTGCATAACTAATAAAAAAAAATTACATAACATACAAACAAAAAAGGCATAATAATTAAATACCAAAAAATATAAATATAAATAAATAAATATATATGGGTCAGCATCCAGTTAGGACTCCTTGACGTTAAAAAAATCTGGACCTCCCCTCTCCCGGCCATTTCCTGTCCAAATGGTCGGGATCCGAACCGTTGAATGTGTTTAAAATGTGTTTTCAAGGGTCTACATGGAGATTCGGCAAAAAAAATGACCGGGAAGGGCTTCATCCAAGCAGTTTTTCATACAAATTGTAGAATATATATTTCATAAAAAACTGCTCGGATGAAGCCCTTCTCGGTCATTTTTTTTTGCCGAATCTTCGCATAGGCCCTTGCAAACACATTTTAAACACATCTAATGGTTTGGATTCCAACCATTTGGCCGGGAGAGGGGAGGTCCGTATATTAACAAAGTCAGGGAGTTCTGACTGGATCCTCTCTGTATGTATGTATGTATGTATGTATATATATATATATATATATATATATATATATATATATATATATATATATATATTTCTACGGTACAACTAGCTAGGTTTATCATAGTGCTTTGAACATTAGTTGTTCCTAATATCATCTGTGATGTCACAAGTTTAAACACTCTATTTAGTTTTTTTTTCTTTTCCTTTAGAGCCTCTTTATAATCCATATAGTGGACTGTACTGAACAAATTGAGGGGTAGAATTGATTTTTATCACACTTTACTCAAACAAATCAAAGTGCTCAAATATCAAGAAGTGTCTATTTGGATTACTGAGAAATATTGTTACCACCAAATTGAAGAGAGAAGAAAATTTGACAATAGAACATTCTATTGCATTACTGAGAAATATTGTTACCACCAAATTGAAGAGAGAAGAAAATTTGACAATAGAACATTCTATTGCAGTACCATCATTCTAAATTACCACTTAGTAAATTTCATTTTCAGAATTGAAAAAAATTATTGCAACGTGAAAGAACCACGGAGCAAATCCAAAATGGCTAGGAAATAGGTGAAAATGGATTCTCTTACTTACATATCCTTCTGTCGAATTTAATTTTTATGCATTAGGGTTTTGGAAAATTGAGAAATTTCACATATTCTTTTAATACACTTTCAAATTAACTAGAGGTATGAGAAAAATGTTAGATTGTTATAGATTATACATGAATATAGAGATTTGCAAAGAGATCGAAAAATTCATTATTAATTCTTACCATTCTTGGAAAGAAGCAACTTCCTCAAACAGAGTTGTCTAACCAATTGACCCTCTTTTCCACCGTCTAGTATCACAATATTATTGTAGGTTATTGATATCTAAATACGTAGCAAGCATATTATTATAGATTTGGAAAGACCAATCTTATAGGAGTATAGTATTGCAGGATAACTTTACGTGAGGAGTAATGTGGACGCAACAAGTGGCAGTAGTTCATGGGATTGTTATGAAGTAATACATGTGACACAATCTTATCACATTCCATAGATTCTACTTACCATTCCATAAATATTCCTATTATTTTCCATAATGTAATGAAATATCTTTCCAATTATTATTTTTGTTTTACCTCTGTCTATATTGGTATGTAAGTCATTATTTCATGGCATATCAAATCAAATATAGTAATATTTAAAAAACGACCATCCCTGCATGATTTTGAGTCTTTGCGGTGTGAAGGAAATGTTAAAAAATAAAAAGTAACTGTAATTCGATAGGATGTATGAATAAATAAAATCTATCATCTAACATTCATACCATGCCTATTCTCATGCCTATTCATACCATGCCTATTCTCATCTAACATTCATACCATGTGGGTCTTTTTTCATTCTCTTATCAACTTAGTATATATACCAACATTTGTGGCTTAATTATGGAGTACCTTTTTCACAATTTTTTCTTGCATCAAAATGTGCTTTGGCATGGTTGTCAATTTCACATCTATTTTGTGGATGAATAAACACGTTGGGCTATTAACTATTCTATGAAAGTTGGTGCATAATTTGCATGCATAAAGATGTTTATTAAAGTTAACTTTTATACTTCTATACTTTTTTATTTTATTTTTACAGTGTTGACTTCAATTATTTTGTTGAAAAGTCATGTACTTGGATTATGATTTTATGGCCAATTTAATCACCATGAGAAATTCGAGTCAATAGGAGCAGATAAGAAGTAGAATTGTTATATTCTTTTAATTTAAGTGATCCAGTAATTCAATACACTTTGTGAATGAAAATATAATCTTTTAAACTGATATTAAAAAAAACCACATTATTTTATTTTATGTCTCTATGCATAACACGGGTTCATGTTAGTTAACTAGTAGGGATGCATGACTTTAATGTTGGTGCCAGGATCCGCAAATATTTTGTTTTCTTATTTTCATCATTCTAGATTAGATTCTTACTAGGATGCTATTGTTAGCGTTGGCAATATTATGTTTCCTTGGTTGAGTTTATTTATTTATTTTTATTTATTAGAATTCTTGGTTCACAAGAATAGTATTTTCTTTTAGGAATTTTCTTTTCTTTAATGTCCCTTGGCATGATTTTATAACTTTTTAGGCAACAGATGTGATTAGGCTTTTAGTTTTATTTCCTTTTATTCGTAATTTCTTGATTAGCAAGAAAATTACCTTGTTGACTTTTACCTAACTTAGAAGTTCTATACTTATAAAATAGGGTTGTTGCTGGGCATATTTAATTATTCTATTTAGTCTTAGCAAAAAGCAAGAACATAACCGGTTAAGAAATTATATTACAAAAATGACTACCCAAGTTTTGAAATGTGACGGTAGATTATGGTTTATGAGAGAAACAAAGAGAAAGAGAGAAATCGATTTATTAGAAATGTTCAGACTCATAGACCCCATAGAGGTTTTATAGATTTTAAAAATTTAATGGAGACGGAAATAATTCAAACCCCATAGATTTCTAAGTTATTTTCAAATTTCAACTTGTTAACTTAATCAAACAATAAGCAATAAGTAGGAAATAACTGCCACGTTGATAAACAAACTGATCCGATTAGTTTATCTTTCAAATTTCAAACTTATTACTTCTTTCAGTGGCGGCTTCAGGATATTTGAAGAGAGTTTTAAAAAATTACCTTAACTCTACTAGTTTTATCATATATATATATATATATATATATATATATATATATATATTAGTGTGCAAAATGGGAACAAATAATGCTGACATATATAAGATGCCACAATTGCACGCATTTTAGGCGAATTCTATATTTTGGGCCAAAAATTTTAATTAGTTTGTTTACATTGAATTGGTTTGTGGACTGATTCTTTGAGGCTAGTTGTTCAAACTTTTCGGGATTAGGTGTTCAAATATTTATGTGTAGGGTGTTCAAAAAAGGACTAAACTAAAATAAAACTAGAAATATTACATGTATTCTATATATATATATATATATATATATATATATATATATATATATATATATATATATATATATATATATATATATAAGGTGCTCAAGTGACCACCCATCTCCCTTGGTAGAGCAGCCTATGTATTCTTTCCATTGTGAAAGTTGGAAAACCATATATTTAAGCCTTAAGGGCTATCTAATCTAATACTCCCTCCGTCCCTTTTTAAGTGATCCACTTGGGAAACGTATATTTTGCGGATGTTTAAAAATGTACTTTCGTATAACGTTTTTAAATTGTTTTTGCACTAAATTAAAGTACTCAATGAGCACTTTAATTTGGTATAAAACAAATTAAAAAGTTATATGGAGAAATATATTTTTTAGGGTTTGAAATTGCACATATTCTCATATGGATCATTTAAAAAGGGACGGAGGGAGTATCTAGTGAAGCATGTGACATAATCGTATATTTGTATTAGCAATCCTAATCTTTATCCATAAATAGGTTGCATAATTCAGGAATTTACCTTAATTGTTTCATTCCAATTAATAGGAGATTCACAAAACCGTGAAGGAAGATTCAATTTCGAATCTCACAGGTTTGGATCAAGATCCGTTTTATTCAATTAAGCAAATTACCTCTACTTTGCTATTTTTTTCCTTATTAGTAATAGATTTAAAATCTTCCAAAAGTATCAGATTCTAAATTGAAAAGAAGGATTAGCTGCGCCATGTTCAAAAATATACATATACATATACAACAATGGGCCACAAAAAAAGGCCACAACAAGACTAAAACAACGTCGTTCTGATCCCCCACCCTCAAACATGCACAAAACAATGTTGTTTTGGTCCCCACCCAAAAAAAAAAACCTATTGTTTTTCAGATTACCCTCATCTTCAACCCCAACACCACGACTGTCGGCAGCCTCTGGCTCTATTGTATTTCCATTAGCAAATTTCTCCACAATTCCATGATACAGATATAGCCTTACAACAAAATAGATTTAATCCTCATTTAATTAAGTGATATGGTAATCCAATTAATTAAGTGATCGATGTTGCTTTGTTCTTAGGTTGATAGAAAGATTGACTTGGTTTATGGTGGAGGAACTGCTGGTCTAATTAATTGGCCGGGTTTGATCTCTGAAACTGTTTTTGATGGAGGTTGCCATGTTCTTGGGTGTATATAAATTTATACTTTATAGCTCCTTTTTTGGAATCCGGGGGAGGCGTTGTGCGGTCGGTGCTGTGCGCCATGTTGTTCTGCAAAACTATGTCATTTTGCTCATTTTCTTAGTATATCCACAGGCCCTGTTTGGAGAGTTAAGTGTGAGGTTTAATTTTGGGGTTTAATTTTAGGCTCTTTGGAGTAGGGTATAATGAGTTGACACTTGGATTTTGACACTTTAGGTTTAGGCACTTTGTAATAATTTTTTCTTCCTCCAAACAAGGCCATGGAAGCTTTGAAAGTGTACATAAAAATCAAACAAAATGACGTAATTTTACCACACAACATGACACACATTTACCGTATCGCACCCACCCTGGATCCCCTTTTTTGTTTCACATGAATTTGTGTTACTTGTTCTTTAGGTTTTCGGAAGGGGGAAAAAAACCCAACTCATCATGTGTCTGGATCTTCATTTTTTTTTTTTTATGCATATAGAGTAATTCCCAGAGCTTGTCGCATGAGGTAACTAGACACTTCATCCCTTTATTTGAACTTTCTTTTTTATACAAAAATGCTAAAACACAACTCTCCGGAAAAGACAACCCCTAACACAACCCCTCACATCACATTTAAAAAGTGGAACTCGCGTATACGTGAGGGGTTGTGCCTAGATGATTGTGTTCCTTACATTGACCTTGATTTTTTTGTTAATAATATATATTTTTAGTTTGAAGTACTCCTATCCTCTTGGTTAAGGAATGAAGGTGACAGATGTGTACAAATTTCAGGAGAGGCCATTGGAGAAGTCACAACAGTTTCAGACTTCTTTTTTTTTTTTTGAACGGCAAATAATTTTATTAAGCTTTGGAACAAAGATTAAAAGGAAGAGGAGCTGAGAAACAATGAGGAGAAAATCTCCACCATGAACAAAGCAACCTCAAACCCAAGGAAAGCAGGAAAGCAAGATGCCAACCAGAGAAAAAAACACCAGAACAAGGAATACATATTACGTAGAATCCAATGATGTATTGATTCTGAATATGAAATCATCCATAGAGAAATCAGATCCCCCATCCTTGGGTTAAGCAATCCTGGATTTGATAAGACCATTGGTTATGTCCCAGTCCGGAGTTGCATTTTCAAATACCAGTTTATTTCTTAAGTTCCAAATGGCCCACAGAACAGCCACAGGTGTTGCATCCCAGGTTAGCCTTTTTTCCTTCCTCATCTTGCAGTCTTTCCACCAAAGGAATAGATTAACCACCGATTTTGGAGATACACATACCACACCCCACAATGACATAAAAATGTGGCTCAAAAGGTTGACAGTGAAGTAGTATATTGTAATGATCTGCTCCAGTTGACCTGTGAACTTTTGGCCTAAAAATGTGGCTCAAAAGGTTAACCTCAAGTTAATAGTATCTATTGCATTATGCAATGATTATAGTAATGTCAAGTGTACACTTAATCTAATAATAAATTCTAAGTTATTTAGTGCATGTAGGATTGTTCTTAATGAAATCATTCAAAGGCTGAAAACAGCTCAGCACCCCATTCTCGTAACGACGTCAGTTTAAACATCCTTTCCAAGCTGCAATTGTCTCTGTTTATGGAAGTCCACTCTTTCGAAAGCAATTCCTGCAACAATGTTCCTAAGCCCAAAATATAATAAAAGTCATCAGCACAACCACAGCATAGATATTTATGGTCTCCCAGAGGCCTAAGCCCAAAATAACCATATCCATTAGAGGTGGCAAATGGGTGAGTTGGGTTGGGTTTGAGTGGGTTGACATGGGTTATGGGTAGAATTTGGGTGAGTTAAATATGGGTTAAGAGTAGGTGGGTTGAATATGGGTGAGTAAAAAATGGGTCTAGCCAAACCCAACCCAACCCAACCTAACCCGTTTTCATCTCTAACTTTTTTTTTCTTATTTTTTTCAAAACTAAACCTCCAATCCAATATGTGAAAACGATAAAAAAAAAAAAAAACTTGATTGTACATGTCTATAACAAATAACATGAGATTTTGTAACAACATGATTGTGTGCATTCATATACTAAATTACGTATTTTTGTATCTATAGTTTGAATTGATTACAACTTTCAATTACATTGATTATGTTCGTATTGTAATGCTTAATTTTACGTAATTGTATTTGTATGCTCCATTAATCAGATTTAGTATAAAAAATCATGCTTGATGACCAGGTAAGTGGTTTTTTGGGTATAATTATCAAATGGAAAGGAGCTCATCTGTCTCTCTAGCCTTTTCAATCTAAAATGACGATGAATGTGATCGGTTCTCACCTGGAAATTTAAGAGCGAGAGAGAGAGAGTGAGATGAGATGAGATCAATAAATATCATTTTTTCGAGTAAATATTATTCAATCCATTCTGTTTTGATATTCCCATACTAAAAGATGCATAATTTTTAGATAAAAAATTAAGTACTTTCGCACATTTTTTTTTCGAGTTTTCTTTGCACAAAATTAAAGATCTCAATTAATTATTTAATTTGGTGCAACAAAATTCAAAAAATTACAAACCGAAGTAGTTTATTTTTTTATCCAAAAATTATGTCTTTTCGTTATGGAACTATAAAATGGGATGGATTGAGCATATTTTTGCACACAGATGTGTTGCTACAACAAATCCACCTAATTATGTACGTGTTATACCAAAATAAAAACTTAATTCAAACAATTAATCATTTGGGAGCATCCATTGGTTATAGTTTTAGAATTTACAATTGACGAGAAGATTGGGAGGAGAGAGAGGAGCTTGAAATTGATTTCTACGCTGGGAACCTCAAATTGATTTCTATGGTGGGAAAATTGATTTCGTGGAAGTGGTCTATGTTTCTTAGAGACTATACGTGGGTTCAACTCCAACCCATTTTGAACCCAGGTAAACCCAACTAAATATGGGTAAATATGAGTTCACCCATTTACAACCCACATTATAATATGGGTAGGTTGGGTTGGGTTTTAAGTGGGTGAATTTGGATGGGTTCATGGGTTGGGTTGAAAATTGCCACCTCTAATATCCATGTTACGTTTTGTATTAGACTCAACAAAGGAAGATAAAAGAAAAGACAATGATGAGGTTCTCTGCTTCTAGAACAACCTATAATAAAACAAAATTGGCAAAAGAGTAACCAAACTTTCACATATGTAGCCGTACCCTTGTTATAATCTTCAATCTGCTTCACCATTATGGTCATTTTCTTTTGTTAAGTTATGCGTGAGTTAGGGATCATCTGTTATGTTTTCTATTCCTAGGGGTAGTTTGGTCATGTATATTGTTGGTCCTGTATATATCTGTGTATAGACCATTTTTACAGTAATGAGAAAAAACCTTTGATCTCTCTTTCTCTCTCTACAACTTAACATGGTATCAGAGCTCCCATCCTTTGTTGATGGTGCTATGTAGGGCTTTAGAGATCGTTTTTCCTTAGTTGATCGTAGTTGTCAGTCATTGTTCGTCTGTCGTTCGTTTTTTAGTTGAGTTTCTTCACAATTGACGATTGACCTCCTGCAAATCCACAGCTGGTGTCAACGACCTCTGACGAGCCCATGGTGGGTGACGATGACCTCCAGTGAGTCCTCAGTTAACCTCTACGACCAGAGACGACCACTATTCAACCATCGATGTTTACAGATGGCCTAGCGGTCGTCCTTAGAGTGGTTGAGGAGTATTTTTGAGCACAGAGTTGTGTTGCTCACATTGAGGCGATCGCCGTGGTGGGTGGTCAGTCGCCGGAAAAGTGCTCACGAGCCAATTTAAGGCGGTGCGTGGCTGCGAGTTAGATCTACCCGCAGAGCATGTGCTTCACGCGCATGAGAGGTTGAGGGAGGTTAGTCAACGACAGTCAAGGGGGTCAACCAGCGGCCCTAAAAAGGGCAGAACAACTCATCTGGGGGGTTCATAAGGGGTTAGAGCTCATCTGGGGGGTTCATAAGGGGTCAGTGACCAATTTTTGACTGTCCAGAACACCGTTGGGAGGTCGAAGACTTGAACCTAGCTAATTTCGACGTTCCGGATTCATTCGCGGGGTTGGTTTGAGGTGATTTGATACAAAATTTGTTGGTACAATGGAGGCTTTCAAAACTACTCAAGTTGGTGCCCTTTTTTTTCCTGAGGGGGAGTTACAAACTCTCAAGCGCCTATTGGCTAGGCTTGACACTCCATCTACCACTGCTCCTACCACTGTTTCTACCACTTTCTTTGCTCACAAAGAGATACATGCTAATGCTTCTACTTCCATTTCCACTGCCTCTGTTCCGTGGATCATAGATTTTGGTGCTACAGACCATATGACAGGTTGTTCGTCCTTTTTTTTATTCATACTCTACTTGTTCTTGTAAGGATAAAGTTAGAGTAACTGATGGTTCTTTATCTTCTATTTCCGGGAAAGGTTCTATTCATTGTTCTCAAACCATTTCTCTTTCCTCAATTCTTCATGTTCCCAATTTTTCTACTAATCTTTTATCCGTTAGTAGTGTTACTCAATCCTTAAATTGCTCCGTAACATTTTTTCCTACACATTGTGTCTTTCAGGAACTGGATACAGGAAGGGTGATTGACAGTGATAAAGCTCATGATGGCCTTTATTTTTTGGAGTCTGCACCTAATCCAGTTTGTCCACCTTTGTCATGTGGTCAAGCTCTTGTTACCGATACGGGTTCAACTCTTCCCTTGTTACATTAGTGGCATCGTAGATTGAGTCATCCATCATTTGGGATACTTGAAAAATTGTTCCCTAGTTTGGCTAAATAATGTTCTCGGAGTCAGTTCCTTTGTGAAGCCTGTGAGCTTGCGAAACATAAGCGCTCATTTTATGCTCCGATCAATCAAAGAAGTGATTTGCCATTTATGGTCATTCATTCTGATATTTGGGGTCCTCCTTCTATCAAATCTCTTTCTGGTTGTCGCTGGTTTGTCACCTTTATTGACTGTTATTCTCGTGTCACCTGGATGTAATTAATAAAGGCAAAAAATGAGGTTTTTTCATGCTTTAAGTCTTTTCACCAAATGGTGCGTACTCAATTTAATGCTAATGTTAAAGTACTTCGTAGTGATAATGAGACTGAGTAGCCAGATGGGACTTTTCAAGCATATCTTAATGACTCCATTCTTTTTCAGACTTCTTGTGCTCAGCAACTCCATTTTGTTGTCGAGCGCAAGAATCGCCATCTTGCTGAGGTAGTCCACTCTTAATTGTTCACCATGAATGTTCCTAAACACTTATGGGGCGAAGCTGTCCTTACTGTAGCTTTTCTTATCAATCGGATGCCATCTAGTGTTCTTCAGTTCCAAACTTCGATTAACGTTCTCTTAGGTTGTTCTCGGGTCTCATCTCTCCCACCCAAAGTCTTTGGTTGTATGTGTATTGTTAATGCTCCTAAGCACCCAAGTGGTAAGCTGGATCGCAAAGCCCGCAAGTGTATTTTCCTTGGCTATTCTCCCACTTAGAAAGGTTATAAATGCTATGACTCGCACTATTGCAAAATGTATGTCTCCATGGATGTCACTTTTTGGGAAACATAATCCTTTTATCCTCTGTCCACTTCATCTCTTCAGGGGGAGAATGATAGATAGGAAGAGATGTTGACATTTCATACTCCTGAGTTGTGGTCTTATCCTTTACCTTATCATGGTGAGAGGGAGAAAGAACATTTACCTGCAGAAAGAGCAAAGCATGATGTTCGGGAAAGATTGGATAGGCCAAATTTGCAGATCTTTTCTCGAAAGAAAAAAGGCAAGCCTACATGTGCGGTACCACTTTGCCAATCTTCATTACCTACTCCAGTTCCTAACTCTTCAGCTCACTCATTTGGTAATGATCCTTTCCCTATTGTTGTTGACGATCTTAATGCTCCTATTGCTCTTAGAAAGGGAGTTAGATCATGCACTAAACATCCCATTTCCTAGTTTGTCTCTTATGACTGTATATCTCTTTCGCATCGTGTTTTTGTTTTATCTCTTTCTTCTATATCTATTCCACAGAATTGGTAGGATGCATTCATGATACCTAAGTGGAAATGAGCTATGGTAGAGGAGATGACAGCTTTAAAAAGGAATGACACTTGGGAGCTAGTATCTCTTCCAAGAGGGAAGAAACCTGTGGGGTGCAAATGGGTGTTCACTGTAAAACACAAAGCTGATGGGACAGTTGAGAGATACAAGACAAGAATTGTTGCCAAGGGCTTCACACAAACCTATGGTACTGACTACGAGGAGACGTTTGCCCCTGTAGCGAAGATGAACTCTGTGCAGGTTCTACTCTCTTGTGCTACCAATTTAAATTGGCCTTTTTACCAGTTTAATGTGAAGAATGCATTCCTCCATGGCGAATTAGAGGAGGAGGTGTACATGGCTATTCCATCGGGTTTTTCTTCATCTTAGACCGAGGGAAAGGTGTGTGGATTGAAGAAGACACTCTATGGCTTGAAGCAATCTCCTAGAACATGGTTTGACAGGTTTCTCAAAGCCATGTTGAGATTTGGATACAAGCAGAGTCATGCTGACCATACTATGTTCATCAAGGGAAGTAATGGTAAGATTGTCATTCTTATTGTTTATGTGGATGACATAATCATGACAGGTGATGATGTGAATGAGATTGTTAGCCTCAAAGCTCTTCTTGCTCAAGAGTTTGAGATTAAGGATTTGGGGTCTATGAAGTACTTTCTTGGAATGGAGGTGGCTAGATCTGACAAAAGAATTTTTATCTCTCAAAGGAAGTACATCCTTGATCTCTTGGAAGAAATTGGTATGTTGGGATGTAAGCCAGCCGATTCTCCCATTGAGGCCAACCATCATCTTGGTAGCAATGGTGGGGAGCTTCCAGAAAAGGAGAGATATCAGAGACTTGTGGATCGCCTGATATACTTATCTCATACTAGACCAGATATTTCCTATGTTATGAGAGTTGTGAGCCAATTCATGCATGAGCCTCGTACTAGTCATCTTGATGCAGTTTATTGTATCTTGAGGTATCTTAAATTTGCCCTAGGTAAAGGAATTTTATTCTCTAATCATGGTCACTTGCGATTGGAAGCTTTCACTGATGCAGACTGGGCAGATTCTATTTATGATAGGCGATCTACTTCTGGCTGCTATTGCACTTTCCTTAGAAGGAATTTGATTACATGGAGGAGTAAAAAGCAGTCTGTGGTGGCTAGATCTAGTGCAGAGGCTGAGTACAAAGCCATGGCTCATGGTGTTTGTGAGCTTTTTTGGCTCCAAACCTTCTTGCGTGATTTGGGATTTCCTGATCATGGTCCTATGAAGCTCTACTGTGATAACAAAGTAGCCATAAACATTGCTCATAATCATGTTCAACATGATCGAACAAAGCATATTGAGATTGATAGGCATTTCATCAAGGAGAAGCTGAGCACCGGTTTGATATGCATGCCTTTTTGTGAGATTCAAAACCAATTGGCCGATGTATTTACTAAGGGTCCTAGTAGTAAAAGTTTTCACCCCATTGTATTCAAGTTGGGCTTGATAGATATCTTTGCACCAACTTGAGGGGGAGTGTTAAGTTATGTGTGAGTTAGGGTTCATCTGTTATGTTTTCTATTCCTAGGGGTAGTTTGGTCAGTATATTGTTGGTCCTGTATATGTCTATGTATAGACCATTTTTACATTAATAAGAAAAAACCTTTGATCTCTCTTTTTCTCTACAACTTAACATCTTTGCCACTTGTACCACATTCCTAATCCAAAGCAAGTGGAAACCTTTAAAGCTAAAAAAATCCAAAATTCGAAACATCAGTTGAATAGTTTCTGATAAATATTAACAGACAAATGTTTGTTAAGTGACACAAGAACAATATAAAAACCCTAACCTCCATGGGTACCTCTTTAGTCCTGTTATTAAAAGGGTTTAACTCTTCATGGAGAAGTATATAATCAAACAATGTGAATGCATCCTGTAACAAAATTGTTGTCATCATATTGTTAGTAATTAGTTGAATCATTTGTCCTATGACGGTTATTGAGGCATGTTCATGTTACGCCCAACGCACGCACCTCTCGCAACAGAAAGTAGTAAATCAAAAGCAAGCAACACAGAGATATACGTGGTTTGGCCAATCAGACCTACGTCCACGGGGAGGGGAGGTTTCACTATGATCCGGAGAATTATCCGTGTCTGTTGTGTTTACACACTCACACTCACACTCTCACAATAGATGAAACTCACCAGTCACTCGTGTATCTCTCACAACTCTCTGCCTCTCTCTCAGTTTTGTCACACAAAACAATACAAGGCTATAAAGAGCTTATATAATACATCAAATAGACCCTGGACCCTCCCAACCGGGCCTAAGCCCAAAGCCCACACGGGGTGGACTCCCAACAGTTCATCTAATAGGAGAAGCTAAAATCCATTTCACCATCTGTAAAAAGGATTGCGAGATGACAGATATATTGTACCACGATGAAGCCATTCGCTGTATTTTCACAATCCCTCTAAATACTAGTTTGTGTTAAGAAGAGTTTCAATCTAGTCTTTTATAACTTTTGACATTGCAGCTAAAAGGGCATGTATGTTTTTAGAGTAGTTTTAGGGAGTGGCATTGTGTAACCAAATCCACAGGGGCACTCCAGGCCAACAATCCCTCGGTCATGATGATGCTCCCGTGCTTCAAACCATGACTTCTTGGCTTTAATGCCCACTTGCGAGACCATTGGGGCACTCTAGGCCAACCACTGGGGCACTCTAGGCCAACAAGCCCTTTGTCACATGACGCTCCCGTGATTCAAGCCATGACTTCCTGGCTCTAATACCCACTTGCAAGACCATTTTTCAAGTCCTTTTTTCTCCTAAAACTAATTCGTGTTAGAGCATCCCCATCAGGGGAGGCAAATCCCCCTGATGGTTATTTTGTTGAGTTAAAGGGAGAAAAACACTCCAAAATCAGCCTCAACAAGTATTTGGCTAATTTGCAAAAGGTGTAGCTTTGCTACAATAACTCGGTATTTGGCTAAAGGCACTATTCACAGGTTAGGATTAGTTTAATAGTTTCTCTCTCCCTGAATTCTCTCTCTCTCTCTCTCTCACACACACACACACACACTCACACACACTCACACTCACTTTTTATTTTTTACAAATTAAAATATTTATAACTTTTATTTTCATATCCAATGTTGGAAAAAAAATACACATTTAAAATATACTCGACGACATCTATCAAATAAGACCAACATTGAATATGTAATTATGTATTACAATCTACTCGACGAGCTCATAAATATTATCGGAGTCCCATAATATGTTTTCAATATTTGTAATTATTTTAAAAAGTAGAAAAATAAAAATAGAAAAAAAAATAGTTTAATACAGTAAAGTTATAATAGAGAGTCTGATTCTGTGTGATTTTAAAAAAAAATGGCTAGCTAAAATATAGAGTTGCAAAGTCTATAGAGTGCATGCAAGAGAGAGAGAGAGAGAGAGAGAAAGAGAGAGAGAGAGAACTATTGGTCATTATGCTACTCTATTAATATGCAAGCATAGTCTAAGAACCAGCAGAAAAAGAATGAAAATAAGATTTTCTTTTTTATCCGCAAAAGAAGATATTAAAAACTCAATAAGGGTACAACGAGAAAGCAAGAACAGAAAGAAAGAAAAAAAAAAAGCTGAGAGACAAACAACCAAAAGTTGAGAGCTCCTACTGGGAATAAGAACATACATGAAACAAAAGGGAAGCAAGAAACAAGAAGTTGCAAGCAACCCAGAGAAAAAACTAAATTACAATTTAATGCGTCTGATAGCAGGGAATTTGACATCCTCCACGGAATAGTTGTAAGTTGTTCGAACCCTTAACCCAGAGAGCCACCCTTATTGAGTTTTTAACACACACACACACACACACACTAAACTTCCTATCCAAACCCTTAAAATCCGGACGTAGTCCACAACTCATAGATCCCGATCGAATTTTGACGATTCAAACCGTCCAATGTGTTTAAAAAGTGTTTTTAAGGGTCCTACGAGAAATCAACAAAAAGAAAAAAATACCGGGAAGGGCTTGATCCGAGCATTATGAAAAACTACTCGGATGAAGCCCTTTCCAATATATTTTTTTTTGCAGATTTCTCGCGGGTACCCTTAAAAAATACTTTTTAAACACATTGGATGGTTCGGATTGTCAACATTTTGTCCGGAACTATGAGGTGTGGACGAAGTCTGGATTTTAAGAGTTTGGATAGGAAAAGGGACTATTTATATACAGAGCATATCTAGTAAGGGCTCCCTTATATAGACTACGGTGTGGTATTTTTTGTTCGGGAATGAATTTCGACAATCCAAACCGTGAGATATGTACATTTTTATCAAAAACTACTCGGATCTAGACCATTCGGGTTATTTTTTTATTTTACAAATCCTCATGTTGGACCTTAAAAACATGTTTTAAGCACATCTAACAATTCAGATTGTCGGAACTCGATCCCAAACAAAAAAATCCCGCACTATAGAGTTTAAGTAAAGTTTGAAGTTTATTGATAAAGCAAACGTACCTTTTCATTGAACGACAGTTGAACATGGATAGTAGAATTGCCCTTGGTTGTACCCACCTACCGCAATTTGGTCCAAAAGCTAACAAGGATTGGTAGACCCCACAAAATTCGCATTGTCGATTTGCTGCAGCATGCTTCCTTTCTGAGTTCATCTTCATCTACTTCCCTTCAAATCCAACTACTCTTTCCATGGTTCCACAGTCCTTGATAAACCGATGCACATGTTGCCATTGAAAATGCATCCACTTTTAAAGGAGCTAAAAAGGCTAGAAATACAGGACTGTGGAATCATGGAGAGAATAGTTGGATTAGAAGGGGAAGTAGATGGAGATGTATTCAGATATGAGGCATGCTTCAGCAAATTGACAATGCTAATTTTGTTGGGTCTACCAAACCTTGTAAGCTTTTGTACCATACGCATCAGTATACTGTAGCTCTTGATAATCACACTTTTCAGTAGGCAAAAAGACCTTTCCACTTCAAAGACCGCAATTGACTTCTTGTCCCAAATCTCAATGATACCCATCCCAACAATGGATAAGAAATACCAGCAATGGAAATATAACCTAAAAAGTAATTCAAGATAGGTATCATTAGGGACTCCCCCATGTAAAAGTTACTCACCAAGCATTATCAAACAAATTAAACACAAGAAATAAACCAGCTCGATGGTTGGTCGATGAAACCTTTACCAACATTTTCCTCCAACTAAGAGCCTTTCTTTATTTCTTTTTTATTGTTTCCTATTAATTGTTGGCCCACCTTATTTTACACAAATGTCGAAACTAGTCTTTGTGGGATTGGACCTGTAAGATCTAAAGCAATGATAGGACCCATATGCGTATCGAAACAATATCAATGCAGATACGCTGGAAAGGGAGGGTGTCAATGTGAAGGAGCGATCCAACTTCTAGAGCGAAAATTGCCTAAGAGGGGAGGGTATGTATTAGTTCAAAACCTGGATTGAAACGATTGAAATTGCATTTGAAAGCTAAGAGAAAAAATGCAGATGGTAATGCTCTCATCTATGTAACATGAACACTGACACGGATACGGACACGGGAATTCTAAAAATATGCACACGAATACGGCAGGAGACACGACATAAATATATAAATTATTATTATGTAGGCAACAACAGTTTATATACATAAATATATAGACTTTTCTTTTGATATGTAAGATATTTACATTGTTATGTAGTGATATATACGCAGACATATACATGTAAGATATACACACAAAACTACAGAGATATATACATCAAATATATACCGGTACATGCATATGCATATATGTATCTGTATATACAACATCGAGAGAGAGGAAGGGAGGGATAGAAAGTGAGATCGTGAGTGAGAGTCAGAGAGTTTATATATGGGACACGCGTATCCATGCCGTGTCCCCTGATTGTCAACCTCCAAAAAAATAATTTAATTTAAAGGACATGCCAAGTTCACAATGCATCCCCAATATTCACAATACATATTTAAATGGTCCCTGGGTCTTTTTACTGTCAAGTGCACGGGTATTTTCGAAATTCCGTCATTAAACTACCATTTTCCTCAAACATCATCTTCAACCCTAAAACACTAACTCAATCCTCTCAATATAAAAATAAAATAAATAAACTCAACCAAAACTCAATCTCCCTCCTTCCCCATCCGATTCCTGATTCGGTAAAGCTTGGTTTTTCAACCCAATTCGGTTTCTTGATTCCAAAACCAACTCCACTGTCTCCACCTAGTTCAATTCACTATCATCAACAATTATTAACCTGTCTCGATTCAGATAGGGATTTACTTTCATTATCGCGTCTAAACCAGATTGGATACAGCAACACCCTGCTTACATTTCTTGTTCATTTTCAAGCGAAAAAACTTTAAGAATATGATCAATAACTAGTCAATGGTCTCCTAAAAGGGTTGGATCTTTTTCCACAAATTTGAGAGAAATTTTTTTTTGAAACGGTATATGAAACAAATTTTGAACAGTATGTACAAAATTAATTACGGAAATAGCAACCAAATTGAGATCTATCTTATTTGATACAGAATTAATTCAAGAAAAAATCCGTTCAAAGAACCGATGGAGAAGTGCATTGCTTCATTAAAACTGGGATGTGTGTTATTTGAGAACCCTGAAAAATGGGAAAAAGGTTAATTTCTTTGCCTACTCTTCCTCTAGGTAAGAAAGCGAAAATTGAAGGATAAAACCCCAGATTGGTGGTAAGAAACGAAAAGAAATTGCTGGTGCCGATAATAAAAAAATAAAAAAAAGTCCGAGGTTTATCAACAAATCTGTCGTTTAGAATGAGTGATTTAGTGAGAAATGTACAGGAAAATTGTTCTTCATTCTCATCACACCGTATCTCACCATCCAAATGGTCTTATAAGTAGCTAAACATACAAGACAGCAAATGATCGAAAATCTACGAACTTACAACGAGAGCTAACCCAAAAACAATGGAAACCATAAATTTTCTATACACTAGATGGATATGCTAGATTTTTCTAATTTTCCGAGAAATCGAAAATTCAATTCCAACAGATTATCCTCAGAAGCCAAGAACGACGGAAATCCAGATCGATCAAATCGAGTTGCAGCTAGAGAGAGAGAGAGAGAGAGAGAGAGAGAGAGAGAGAGAGAGGGAGCGCACAGTCAAATTGGCGAGAGAGGCAGTGACGGCTTTTGTGGTTGGGATGGATATGGGGTTGTAAAGCGATACCAGAATTGGACTGGAGTTTACCTGAAATATTGCCGGAAAATAATCGGATTGTACCACATAGTCCGAAATCTGCCAAAACTCGCCGGAATCAAGTGGGTATCTGCACAAACTTGCCGGAATGGGGTGTGTATACGCAAAACAACCCAAATTGGGTTTCTTAAAGGAATCGTACGATGAAACCCAATCGATTGAAACGAGGTTGAGATCGGGAGAGAGAGGGAAACCCAATCGAGAGAGAGAGAGAGAGAGAGAGAGAGAGAGAGAGAGAGAGAGAGAGAGAGAGAGAGAGAGAGAGCGAGAGGTCGGCGAACCAGAGAGGGTGAGATCCCTCTGGTTTTCTTTTTCGCCCAGAGAGAGAGACTGAATGAGAGGAGATGACGGGGTAAAATTTACATATAGAGTTTTTTAGGGAGAAAAAAAAAAAAGAAAAGAAAAGAAAATCTACCGAAAGAGACTCCGTTTTGATACTATTTCTGACTTTGGGTTTTAAAATTAAAAAATGATTGACGTACAAAAAAAGTCTGTAACATGCATTTCCAACACATTTCAGCGTGGTGTGTGGATCTCACACATGTATGATGCAGTGTGTAATCCACACACCATACATGAAAATCATATGAAAAATGTGTTTAGGCCGTATTTGGAAACTTTTTTATCAGACGTCTATCATTGTTCTTTAAAATTGAGCTTAATATTTCTGACTTTGGGTTTTAAAAAAAATTGAGCTGCTAACCTGCTACAGTTTTGTATTCACTCTCCCAGAGTCCCAGTAGAATTTCGTTTTTATAAGTCAGGTGACTTATTTTCGAGACCTAATACTGCTCACTTGCGGAGACGTCGCCCAAGAGTTCAATTTTTTTCATTCACCTTGAAAAGTGGTGGACATTACCCACCACGTTCGTGATCCTATTTCGATGCTCAAAAGAGTTCATCTATTGGACAATCAGATTGCAAGGAAAAAAAGAAGTGCTTCAATTCACCTTTTTATTTGGTACAAAAGCGAATCACAAAAGAAGAAATTACTTATGCGTTTCTTACATTGGCTTGATCGGACTAAAGTTGCAGGGAATTAATAGTTTAGCTCATAAGACCAAGTGCACCAATGGATAGCAAAAGATGCTACTCAACTGTGTCAAAATATATTTTACCTTGTCAATTTTTTCTCTCAAACTCCATCAATGCTCTTTACTCTACTCTCTATCTCTATTAAATATATATTTTTTCATTACAATTATAAAATTTTGACGCCAACATTCATAGAGAGATGAGAGAGAATGCAAGGGATGTGACCAAAACTAATAAAATGCTCCATCTCTAGTGAACAGTTCCCAGCAATCTCTGGCGAGTTTTTCTCACAAATGTAAAATACCTAGCCTTTTACCTAGTCTGGTGGAGGTGGTTTTTTGAGTTTTTCCTCTCTTTAAATAGCTAATTGTCTTTTTTACCTAGGCTTGTGCACATGCTCTTAGGGCACATGATGGAATGGAGGGGTCTTTGTCCTTGTTAAAGAACAAGCCCCAAAAGAGGGATTGAGGACTGTGCTGCGCACTAGGTGTACAGTATGCGCATTAGGTGCACAGTATGCATGTTGCGCAGTTAGTATGAAATAGGGATGATAATGGGGCGGATCGGTTCGGGTTTTGGCCGATCCGCACCCAAACCCAAAGGGTTTCGGTTCGGTTCGGGTTCGGTTTGGAAAAGGGAGAGGATGAACCATAACCTAACCATTCGGGGTACGGATAATTTCGGGTAACCGATTTTGTGAAGGAAAGAATAGCTGCCCATTTGGGTAACTGAATTGTACCCATCCCGCCCCGCCTCAAACCGTACTAAAACATGAATAAATTGAGTTTAGGATATTTTATTATCCCAAAAAAATTGAAAAAACATGAAAAAAATAACAAAAAGAGACTACAAATATCAGTCAAGAGAGTCTCAAAATGTACAGAAGGGGAGAAAGGTAATTTTCAAATATATATATATATATATATATATATAGGGTTTATGTAATATTTATATATAATATAGGGGGTCTTATGTAATTAATATAAGTTCGGTTCGGTTCGGTTCGGGTTCCAGGTGAACCCATAATCGAACCGAACCCGTTTGGTTTTTCATCCATCGAACCCACACCTGCACCTACGGGGCAAAAATCGGTTACGATTCGGTAAAAAAAATTGGTTTCAGTTCGGTTACCCGTCGATTCAGTCGATATTACCATCCCTAGTATGAAGTCCATTTTAGGTTCTGTTATTTAATCTGAATCGTTCATTTTGTTCGTGTGGTCGAGCATATCGTTCATGCTAAAATTTAGGTTTGATCGGAGATCAGTAACTACTTAATCGGTGACCATTTAACTTTTAGTTTTGTAGAAAAAAATACCTACAATAGTTACTTTAGTTTTTCATTTTCAAGAAAAATGATCACTGATCAAGTAGTTATCAATGTCTGATTAACCTGAATTTTTGCATGGACGACATATTCTATGAGACGAACAAAACAAACGATTCGGATCAAATAACGGCACCCGAAATGGGCTCCAAACTGGTCGTGCAGCACGCTCTGCTCCCCCCAGAAGAGGGTATCTGATTGCAACACCATACCAAAAGATGTGCACAAAAGTCATGGGATCGTCTCTCTTCCTCTCAACAAAAAAAGAAGTCCATTGGCTGATCTCTTTTCTTTTTTCCTCCACAAAAAGGAAAGTTTTATTAATATTAAGCTCGAAAGAATACGTAGGGGAAAAAAAGGAGTGCTATATACACAAAAAAATCACCCAGAAAATAACCAGAATTTGAAAATTGGTGGCTCATTTTCAAATTCTGGACACTTTCTGGGTGATTTTTTTTACACTTAGCATTTCAAATTCTTGCGTCTTGACTCCTACATGTTGGGCTTTTCTCCAAAATAGAAGGTGCTGTTTTGGATTGGAAAAAAATGTGCCAAGGTGCCTCCATCTGCTCTTCATTCACATGAAACAAAACTTCTTCTTCTTCTTCTTCTTTTTAGGCAAAAGAAAATTTCATTGTCGCAAAATTAAAATAAAAGATGAAATCAATATAATAGGAGAATAAAAGTGTAGAGCGTGCATCAAAGAATATAAAAGACTCTTTTTGTGCTACAACTCGAATAGTCGTATAAACTTAACTTACCCTTTTATCTCTTGGTTTTTAAAGTAGAAAGAAAAACACCTAAAAAAAAGAATTTGACAAGGTATCAACCGGAAAACAAGCCCCAAAAAAAAAAACAAAAAAACTACCAAAGGCTAAAATAACACCACTTCCCAAGCCCATGTGGCATGTACCCCATCGACACTGCCCATGTTCATTTAGCCGCCCCACTGGTTCCATCTACCAAAGCAAAGCCAATGCGTGAAATGCACTCAGCGCGCCTAGGCTGAACAAATGAAAATCCATTCATTGATGGCCAAGAAGAACTCGAGCTTCTTTTCTGGAATTATATTTGAAGCATTTTTCTCGTTTAAGAAAATCCATTCATTGGGCCCAAGCTTTAGGCCTTTCTCCAGACATGCATCTTAAGTAAGTTTCCAGACACATGTTGACAACCTCAGTTTGCCCATCTGTTTGAGGGTGGTAAGCTGTACTCAGATTTAGAACAGTTCCTTGCAACCTGAAAAGTTCTTGCCAAAATGCACTAGTGAATACCACATCCCTATCAGAAACAATTGAAGTAGGCATTCCATGCAACTTGAAAACTGTGTCCATGAAAAGTCTAGCCACATCTATAGCAATGTAAGGGTGAGAGAGAGCCATAAAGTGAGCATACTTTGTCAACCTATCCACTACCACCAAGATAACAGATTTTCCTTGAGAAAAAGGCAGTCCTTCTATAAAATCCAAGGACATGTCAGAACAAATTCGCTCAGGTATTGGCAGTGGCTGTAACAAGCCTGGCAAGGCAATAGTTTCATTCTTTTTTTGCTGACAAACATCACAAGCTGCAACAAAAGCGTACACTTCTTTTTTCATTCCTTTTCTAAAAGAAAGATCTCTTAGCTCTATGATAAGTCCTTTCAGTTCCAGAGTGCCCCCCAACTGGACTAGCATGCAGTTCCTTCAAAATTAAGGTCCTTATATTGGTATATAAACTCACTACCAACCTGCTCTTGTAGGTAAGGATTCCATGTGACCAAGAATAACCCTTTTTTGCAGGAGAATCAACTTCTAGATCTGAGATGACTTGCTTAAGGTTTGCATTTGACTGCCATGACTGTTGTAAGGCAGTTAACCATGTTGTTGGGACCTCTGACAATGCTGCTAGGCTACCATCCTGCTCCTCCTGTCGTGACAATGCATCTACTACCTTTTTCTCTTGACCGTTCTTGAAAACAATTTCATAATCGAATCCCAACAGTTTTGTCATCCCCTTCTGTTGCATGAGGGTAGAGATTTTCTGATCCAATAGATATTTTAGGCTAAAATGATCTGTCTTTATGATGAAATGCCTCCCAAGAAGATAATGACTCTACTTATGGACTGCATAAACCACTGCCAACAGTTCTTTCTCATAGGTGGACAACCCAGGATGCTTTGATGCTAAAGCCTTGCTAATGAATGCTATTGGGTGGCTTTCCTGCATCAGTACAACTCCTAAACCTTTCCCTGAAGCATCACACTCCAACACAAATTCCTTAGTGTAATTTGGTAGAGCTAACACAGACACTGTTATCATAGCTAATTTTAGATTGTGGAAAGTTTCTTCGGCAGATTCAGTCCATGTGAATGCATCTTTTTTCAGGAAATTTGTTAAAGGGTGACTAATCTTGCCATAATCCTTCACAAACCTTCTATAGTAACATGTCAAACCCAAGAAACCCCTCAAGGCCTTAATAGTTGTAGGCCTGGGCCACTTCCTCATAGCATCTAATTTAACTAGATCTCCTGCCATCCCCTTAGCTGATATTATGTGTCCCAAATATTACAAAGAAGATTGTCCAAAAGCACATTTGGACTTCTTGACAAAAAGTTCATTATTTCTCAAAATAGTCAAAGTAATTTGTAAATACTCCAAGTGGTCAGTCCAAGAGCTGCTATAAACCAGTATATCATCAAAGAAAACTAAAATGAATTTCTTGAGATGAGGTTTTAAAATGGAGTTCATTAGGCTCTAGAAAGTTGAGGGGCATTGGTTAAGCCAAAAGGCATTACCAGGAACTCATAATGTCCCTCATGAGTCCTAAATGTTGTTTTCTCAATGTCACCAGGATAAACTTTTATTTGGTGGTATCCAGCCTTGAGGTCCAATTTGGTGAACACCTTAGCTCCATGGAGCTCATCCAACAATTTGTCAATCATTGGTATAAGGAACTTATCTTTGATGGTTACCTTGTTTAATTCCCTATAATCAACACACATACGACAAATGTTGTCCTTCTTTTTGACCAATAAGACTGGAGAAGAGAAGGGACTAACACTAGGTCTAATAACACCAGCAACTAGCATTTTCTTAACAATCTTTTCTATTTCATTCTTTTGAATCTATGGATATCGATATGGTCTTACATGGACTGGATCACTCCCCACATATAAAGGAATTTTATAGTCTGACACTCTTTGGGGAGGTAACAGTTTGAGTTCCTAAAAAATGTCAACAAAAGTCTGTAAAATGATGGAAACGTCAAAATGTACCTTAGTTTCTGCACTGGTATCACCTTGCAAACTGCATAGTTGGGCCACAAACCCTTGTTGTGCTTGCTGTAGTGTCTTACCCATTTGCTTGGATGAGACTTGTTACACCTTGAGTTGGGTATTCCCTTTGAGCATCATTGTTTTCCCTTGTAGTTGGAACTGTATACTTAAGTTATGGAAATCCCATAAGATTGGGCCTAGAGTGGATAGTCATTGTATACCCAATACCATATCACACCCTCCAATAGGGAGAACCCTTGCTTCAATAGTGAATTTTTCCCCTTGCTTTTGCCATGTAAGAGCCTTGCATATTTCCTTGCTATTCAACTTGGTACCATCTGCCACGGTTACAAAGAGATCTGGGGTTTCCTCAATTTATGCCCTGCTAATTTGGCTACTCCAGTTTTCATAGAATTGTGTGTGCTCCCATAATCTATAAGAATAGTAATTGGTTGTCCCTTCAATGTGCCCACCAACCTTATGGTTCTAAAAGAGTTACTTCCAATGAGAGCATGCATAGAGATTTGTACTTCATTGACTTGCACCACTTCTGATTCTTCCACAATTTCATTTTTTTTTTCTATCTCCTCCTTATCATCGAGTATTAGTAAGTGCAATTGTCTCCTTTGACACCTGTGGCCCTTGACAAATTTTTCATCACAATTGTAACATAAACCTTTCTCCCTCTTTGCCTCCATTTCCTTAGGTGTTAATCGTTTAATTGGAATGTGAGAGATGTTATTTGAAGTACTACTTGGTCCAGAATACGATGGAAACTTAGATTCAACAACTGTGGCATTTGAGAGTTTAGGTTCAGCTCTTACCCCTATAGTGTGGGTTGGCCTTGGTATGGCCAACGTGGTGCCTGTGTAAGGATAAGTAGCTCCTGGTGGTTTGGCTGGTTGCCTGACCTTTCGGGCTATGGCTTTTATACTCTCTTCCTGTAGCCTAGCCAACCCTATTGCTTGAGAAATATTTGTGGAAGGAAACATTTGCACTCCAGCCCTGATCTCCTCCTTCAAGCCACTCACAAAGAACCTTACAAAAAATTCCTCAGTCAATCCTGTGGTTCGACTAGCCAGAGATTCAAACCTCTCTTGGTAAGCCCTAATTGTGGATTGTTGAGATAATTTGGTCAATTCACCTGTTGCATCTTCAAACGTGTTTGGACCAAACCTTACCCTTAATCCAAACATGAATTCCCTTCCAACTCATGGTCATTTGAGTTTTCTCGAACCACTGGTACCACTAGTTAGCCTTGTCATCCAAGTGAACCACAACCAGTCTAATTTTCTGATTGTCTCCTATCTTATCAAACTCAAAAAACCTTTCACACTTGTAGATCCACCCTACAGGATCTTCACCAGCAAATTTAGGGAAATCAATTTTTGTATACCTTGTTTGAACTGACCCTGTTGCAACTGAAAATTGTTTCTGTGGCACAAATGACGAATCACCTTGCTCTGGTCCCTTATCAGAATTTTGCCTGGAGATAACAGAATCACACTTGGCGCTCAAAGACATGACCAGATCCACCAATTTGGAAATCGAACCAGACTAAGCTACTGCTTCCTGCTTGACCGACAGGGTGTTTATAAATTAGACTAAAAATGCGTCCCAAACGTAGGACTTTTCGATCGGTGTAGCACAATAAATTCGGAAGTACCAGAGTCGAACCACAGAAACGGTCTGACGGTGTTTGACTCAAAGTGCGGAGTTTTAGTTCAACTGGCTCTTAGGTAGCCACCCCTTGATTTAATTAAATTAATGTACTAACTACTGGACTTATTCACTTAGCTAATTTAACTGAATGCAGATTAATAAAGAGAGCACAGCTGAGGGAACCCAGCGTCCGCAACTAGTCTAACCGATATTTACACGGGCCACAATTCCTCTTTTTACTGATTTTAGAATAAAAGAAAGGCTTCCTAACAAATGCGCACCACATGTCACCAGACTCCGCGCGCATTTGAATTTCGGCGATGCCTGGGTTTTGTTTGTTAGCAAAGTTTCTGTTTCCTAAAATTGCCCGAAAATTAAGTAAATTCGGCCCCGAGGTGAAACATCAATTAGCCTAGCTACGGCACGCCTTCACCCCGCAGCCGCACTTTAAACAACTACTCACTCATGACTGTAATAACTACAGAAATCAAATTAAACCTAGATCTATACATGCTTGAAGAATAAAAATATAAAAATAGAAAACGATACCGTAGATTGCAAGAAAACAACGAACTTGATGATCAATACCAAACTGAAATCTGAAATCTAGAAATCTAGAACAAGCTTGAATGTAGAATACTGAAAGAAAACTGTAGTTGAAGCCTCAAAAAGTAAAAACCTAAAAAAACAATACGTGGAACCCTAATCTGAGTTGTAACAAGAGTATTTATACTAATTATCGTAATCCTAATGAAAAACAAATGAAAATCCCAAAACATTCCGTGTGAAAACCAAACGACGGCGTCCAAAGGCAATCATAATTGCTCGGTAGCGCTACCAAGAAATGGGGTAGCGCTACCGCTTTGCTACCCCTTCGTTGACCAGCTGCTCCCCTTCGTTGACCGTTGACTCTTAACAAACCGGTAGGTGTAGCGCTCCTAATCCTTCTGTTCACTTTTTGGACCTTTTGTGCCAATCTTGAGTGCTCTAAAGAATTAGTGTAGCGCTCCCGACGGGTTACGATCACTTTTTACGCGAAATCCACTTCAACACTTAGCCTCCTCAGCCTTTCTCACTCTCGGTCTACGTGCATGCCTTCCCAACAACTCTGATTAGCACAAAACACCTCTTTTCCTGTGAATTAAGCACAAACACGAAATCCAACCACGTGCACACATTAAATGGAAAAAGGAGGATTAAAAACATGAAAATCGCGCTAACTCTATCCTACTTAGGCACCTAAATGTATAGATTTCACGCGCCTATCACTTCCTCCTTTAATTGACGAATTGATTCCTCAATGCATTTCTGTTCTTGAGCACGAGTTTCTGCCATGATTGAACCGAGAACCTGAAGGCTTTGATACCACTGATACAATTAGTGATAGAAATGGAGAATTATCTGTAAAAATGGAATGAAAGAGAAGAAAGAAAGGGATACGAATTGAGAATGCTATTGGTAAAATACTTGGGGATTCATCTTCCCAACTATCTGTTGTTCAATTACAAGTTACTAGCAAAAAACCCGTGCTATGCACGGGGTGAAGTGATTTTTTTTTTTAATAATTGGATCTCTGGGCTAGCTTACATGCAGCTCGACTAATTCCACAGTCCTGGAGGATGGAGGTAACGATGGGACATTACCCCTAGTGGCCCTAAGAGTTTGTTGGTAAGGGAAATCGATCCTGAGACCTTAGATGGGAGTAAACCCATAAGTCTCTAGCAGTGAACCCATGCCATGCACATATAGCCTGAATGAAAATAAATAAGAGAAGGTTTTAGGTTAATTTAACATTTTCGTTGCAAGTTGTCAACTTATAAATATCTCTATTTTTTTATAGGCCTCTAGTGTTGCATATATAATCCTATGTTTTCACATTTGTGAAGAATAATTCTTCCTTTCTATTAGATTTCTAAGGCCGAATAATTAATTATTTTACTAGTGCTTTGCACAAACTGAATTGGTTGTGAGTTTTTTTTACTATTAAATTATTTTTTATAACAAAAATTTTATTGCCTAAATCACTTGTAGCGGTCAAGTACATGATTGTAAACCAAAAACGGATACGTAATGGGAACCAACCAATACGCATGCAATTTTTCTTCTCACCTATATATTGGGGTGCAACGGTATCCCCAGGTAGTCCGTTAAGTATTGCCGGAAACATCATGTGACTGCCTGTTTTTAAAACCTTAATTGCTTCAACCAGAAGAACTCTATGTTGTTTCCATGATCATTCAATTTGTTGCACACAATGGATCTTCTATGTTGCGTCATATGTTGCTATTAGTTGGACCCGTGCGATGCACAAATTAAATAAGTGTAAGTCAAAAATCAAAATAAGTGAAAGCCGAAAAAGACTACGAATCAACATTCAACAATGAAGTGTCTACGAAGAAACGAAATATGGTCTGAAGACCAGCACTTATTTTCCTTCAAGATTTCCACTCTTTAGTATAACTTATGATAAGAATGTCTATACAAATATACAAATCACATTCCTTGACAAACGTCACCAACAACTCCTAGTATTTGCCTTCAAGATTTTGCACACATTCTTTTTTTCTCTGATCTTTTGTTGTTTGAGAGAGCAAGTGGGGAAAGATGAATGGACAATTATGGGTGTTGTAGTTATATGTGATTCCTTCCATAGTCTATCGAATTCATACAAAGATTTGTCAAAAATATGTTTCTAACTTTCTATATATTTTGGTTCTAAGATCACAGATCCATAAATAGTATAAAATAAGTAATGAGAAATTCAAATAGGAAATTTCTTTGTATGAGATGGACAATTTCCTCTACCAACCTATAACTTCAGGAATAAGCCATGGAAATTTCGAATGGTTTCCAAATAAGGGTTTCTTTTTTGGATTAGAATGCCTTACATACAAAAAGAATTCAACAATAGTAAGATTGATTTGCCACTAATAGGGAATGAAGGAGTTAGTTGATCAAAATTTTGAATACGCATTGCTATATTTAGACACATTGAAATATCAATAGGTCACATGTACCATTTAAAGTTGTAATGACAACCCACTCATTTCATGCCATTGGTCGCAACGGTAACACTCCTCACTCAAACACATTCTGCAATACTATGTTAGATATCTCTCTCCTCCTCTCTACTCTCTTATGTCGCACTCCAAAAGAAAGAAACAGAAAAAAGGAATAACAGACAAATGATGACACCTCTCATGGTGTCACATGCTCCTAACCGACTCCACTGCCTTTGGAATGAATCAGCTACAACCCATCCCACATTTCCAACTTTGTACCCTCTCCTATTTTCCATTCATATTAGGGACCTTATCATTTGATGGTGACTCACGCAGCAGAGTGCTTTTGAAGGAGAAAGACTTCAAAAATTGTATCCTACGCAAACTGAGACAGCAAGATCGAGACGCGCTACTGCAGAATGAGCGTCTTAATGTTACTGTCGACGATACCGATGCTGTTTTTAAGGGAGCTAATCTGTTGACAGTGGTGTTGGGGAAAGACAAAAATAAACCAGGGTACTATAGCTTTGATGGTTATGACTGACCAAAACTCGTTGAGAGAACATGCATGGAGATAGGGGAGTCTTTCGCGTTGAAGTATATCGGAGAAGATAAGCGGCTCGACTGACCTATGTTTCATTGCTTCAGTACTGTCCAGCCAAAAAGAAAACAAGATGCAGGGCCTTCCAAATCCAAAACAAAAAAGGACGGTCCAGAGTCAAAAAGGCCAAAAAAAGACACAGGGTCTAAAAGGCCAAAAGTAACTCTTGACCTGCTTAAGTAATTTCCTCCCTGAGAAAAACTTGGGTGCCGAGAGGGTAGCATTTCATGTAGTGTCCTTTCGGCATATCCAAGCAGTCCAAAAGTGTATTACACAGTCTGGATTAAAACACTCTCTCTCCTCTTCCTCTCTCTTGATTCTCTCTCCAAATTCGAGCTGTCCAATACACTTTTAGACGGCCTAGATGTGCCGAAGGGCACTATGTGGTGCCCTATTTGCACCCAAGTTTTTCTTTCTTCCCTAGAAGAAATCACTAACCAATAACTAAGTTAAGTAAATTTGTCTTAGGTCGATTCCGTCCTACTGTGAATAATTTGTATTCAAATTGGTTGAATAGATCAATTTTATTGTTCTCATGGATCGACATTTAAGTACAATTAAGTTAGAATATATTGTTCAGCAGTATTTGCTCCGTTTGGTTTGTGAATTAAAAATTGGTTTATAGCGGAACTGCACACAGTAAGGTGCTTCCACAAAATGACAAGTTTGTTTGACAGTATCTCGTTGGAATTTGTACATTTTCTGCTCTTTGCTGTGTAGAGAATTATATAACTTTCATTTGTTTCAAAAGTTAAGAGTACTACCACCACATAATTTTGCCACAAAGAAGTAAAATTAGCATTGGACGTGATCTTTTTTCCTACCTTTCAATAATGCCTCACTGACTCAAAGCATATTTCTCCACAAATAATTTAGTCAATCAATTCCTTGCACATGTGCTTGGATATGTTTCTCCTCGATGTACCCTTTGTCGAGTTCAATAAATTCTTGTTGCCGATAAAAAAAAAATAGTCAATGAAGTTATGCTGAATGGCAAAGACCCCTTCAATCACCGAATAGTTTTTTTTTTTTTTTTTAAGGATTAAAATGAAATATAGGGCAGCCCTATTTGTTAGTACAGAAATTCGAACTTAGGTAAAAATCAAAAGAGGCAATATCTTGGCAATCAAGAAATTCCAAAAAAAAGGAAATAGTAAAAATAAAAGCCTAATCAAATCTGTTGCTTAAAAGATCATAAAATTATGCCGAAACAAGCAGCATAAAAGAAAAGAAAATCCGATTCTTGTAACCAAGAATTCTAATAAAAAAAAAAAAAAGGAAACCAAAATAAACTCAACCAAAAAAGATAATATTTCCAAAGCTAAGTATAGCATTTTAGTAAAAATCTAATTCTAGAATAGTGAAAATAGAAATAGAAAATCTTTGTGGATCTTGTCCTACATCACCCGACTATCACATGTCTTTCTAATTATGATCCAAAAAGATTAAGCAATCAATTTTCCAAGATATCAAATCTTATTTGCCCTTAATCCCCAACATTAAGGCCATGCATGCCGAGTAGTGTTACGCATCCCCCCTCTGACAACCCCCCTCCATCCGGCCCCACCCCACTTTTCCCCAATACCCTTCTTTCCTCCCCCCTCCCCCTTTTCGGCCTAGACCTTTTTTTCCTGTTTTTTTCTCTTAACTTTATTTATTTATTTATTTTGGTTTACTCAAATTATATTTGCAGGTAAATTATTTTTTTACATTGAAATTGAAATTTGAATTTTTATTTAGAAACTTTATATTATTTTAATTAGTTAATTGACATTGCAATTGGAGGAAAAATGAAGTGCATTTGTGAAAAAAGGGTGTGAATATCAATTATCATTGTATAACACTAAATAGTAAAAACATAAAACAAATGACATTTTGTAGAATTTGGTAGGCCAAATCGAGTTTTTTAATTTCTTCTCAAAATTAAGATCACTTGAAATAAGTCCAAATAGAAACATAATTTTTAATATGAAAACAAAGAGTTCAAATACTACTTTCGAACAGATGGAGTTGCTAATTTGGTAAATCAGAGCGATTTTGAAACATTATTTTTTAATATGAAAAATTGCATATTTTTTCGTAGTGAACTACTTTCGAACGGATGGAGGCAGGGAGTGTCTAATTTGTCAGGATATGAAAATTAATGTTTGAATTATACCACCGGTGATAATTCCACTACCTATATCATGCTTTTACTACTTCTACAGAAACATGAACATTCAAAAAATTTATTTATTTCTTACAAGTTTACGAGCAATAAGCTACTGGAAGTTCTTGGGTAAAGGTGAAAGAACGAAGAACTAAGAAATGGATTGATCGTGTAGGAATTTTTGGACAGTGAACAGCCGGGGATTTTTCCGGCGTATCAGAGTGGTACGGAATTGTTGCTTTCTTCGTTCTCTCTTTTCTCTTGCGCCCACAGAAAATGGAAGAGGAGGAGGTAATTTATAGGCGGAAAAATGAATAAAATCGCGTACGAAATCGTTCCAAATGATGAGATGCTTCTATTGCCAGATTTTCAGGGATTGCCTGACACATAGCCGTACGGCTGAAATGGTTGACCGTGTGGCTAATGTAGGTTGACCGTACGGTTGAGTCTAACAAAGATAAACTGTGCGGCTATTTGAGTAGACCGTACGGCTATGAGATTTGTCCAAAAATTCTAAGCTTGTAAAATGGCTGTTCCAAGGTACTATTTCTTTCATCATTGGGGATGCACATGGATTAAAATTGGGGTGTCTACACCAGGATATGTCATTTTTCATGTAGGGACGCGTATTTTAAAAAAATTGAATTAAATAATTAAATGAGAAAAATAGATAAAGAAATAAATAATATAAAGAAATGAATTAAATAAAAGAAATGAAATTAAATAATTATATAAATAGGTAGAAATTAATAAAAGAGATAACTAAATAATTAAATAAAAGAAATGAATTAAATAATGGAAATGAAATTAAATAATTAAATAAAATTAATATAAAGAAATGAAATTAAATAATTAAATGAATTAATATAGTAAATGATATATATAATTAAAGGGGTGGGGGTAAAACTGTAATTATGCATTGCAAAAAGAGAGGAGGGGTTGTAGCTTGTCAGGGGAGCGTATAAATTTTTTGCATGCCCACTAGATAATTGGTCTTTCAAAAGCTATATATAGGATAAGGGTAAAATATGTACTTGCCCCTCAAATTTTTCCATAATTTTTTATTTACCCCTTCAACTATTAATTGAAAATGCTTGCCCCTTCAACTATTAAAACATTACTTACTAAAGATACAATTGATTTTCCATCCAAATTCCTAACGGCAAAGTTAAATCTCACCATTACTCTTTTTTTAAGCGCCAAAAGAAGAGGGTAAAAATGACATTTACTCTCAAACCCTAAATCACACAATGATATGGGGTTTTATCCTTCAGTCGCATTTGAACCCTAACAATCATTTACCATGTGATTGGGACTAAGACTGGGCATGGAGATGATCCATCCCACATTAACATGTGATTGTTGTTTTCATTACTAATGGTGGTGGTGGTGGAATGTAATTCACCTAAATAAATGGCTTCTTTAGCCGATTTAAACAGACCCATACGGGTGAATGTCGTCATAATCATGTATTTGAGTTGGGTTAGGATACTTATTACCAAATATCTGATAAGTATGGCATTCTCCATCACACAAATTGATTTGTAGAGAGAGAGAAAGAGAACGCGCTGGTTGTGGCCCAATTAATTGTATCTCTCCCTTATGACAATTTTATTTCGCTCCATTATTACATCCCATGCTTCTTTCTTTGTTCTGAATCTGATGAATCCAAACTTGGAGTTGAATCCTTGGTCGAAAGCACTACATACGTACCTTCCTCCATTTGCCGGCCGGGATCCACTCGCCTTCCTCTTTTTCTCCCTCTCTTTGTCTCATTATCTCTTCTATTACGCCTTCGACTTATGTCTCGTTCAAAACTTAAGTGTAAAGACAAGTTAACCTTTGGTGTTAACTTTACTGTTAGGAATTTGGATGGAAAATCGATTTTATCCTTTTTGTTTGAAAGGCAAAAAACATTTCATTAATCTTAAAGTTGTTACAAGACTAATAGGACAAGGAAATAGCAAACAAGCTCAATGAGCAAAAGTCGGCCCAATCCGAGACCCAAACCATCGATTGGTAAGGAATCAATCGAGGTCATCCACCCTAAAAAGCAAAAGCCTAACACCACATGGATCTAAAAACCCAGATAAGCAATCAACTCAACACCCTGGCCCAATAATGACCAAATAAAATGGGTCAAGCCCAACCAATAAAACCCTAATCATCCACCAACAAATAGGCGGCACCGCTGCCCCATAGCATTCGCAGCACTCTGACCACCTAAAAAGAAACAAGCCGATGCCACCACTGTCATCGGAACCTAGGGAACAGGCCCCTGCTGTTGCCCCAAGGACAGCCCGACTGCCCATCTCCAAGCCGCCAAAGAGTGTGACATATGTCGACAAGCACCACATAGATCCCACCGCTGCTGCCCAAAACAGAGACCTCCAACCACCACAACAGCCCATAGCCACCACCTAGAGTCCACCGCCACCAGTGCCACCACTCAAAATCCAAGGCCAGACATAAGCATCCCAAGCCGTCAGGCCCCGAGGATCGGCCGCGTCCAACAACAACGGCCGTGGGATAAAAAGAAAGAACCTCAGGCGAAAAGAAGAGACACCAGAGCCAAGCATCGGCAGCAAGTATGTCCGAATGCCGTTAAGCACAAGCCCGGAGACACCCAACAATGAAACCGGTGGACACCACAAAAACAGCCGATGGAGGGATGGACACGAAGGTGATGAGAAGGCCGAGAATGGAGATCGGCCGACAACACACCTCCGCCGCCGCCACAAACTTGCAAAAAAGGGAACAAAGAAGAAGACAAAAAGAAGATCTGCAAATGAGGAGAGAGAGAGAGATGAGAGAGAGATGAGAAGGGGTCACCCTCCCCTCCCACCACCAAAGAGGGCCGAAACCCTAGGGGGGAGGGGGGGAGAAGACAAATGATGGACGGCTGTTGGGAAAGGGATTTTTAGAGAGAGAGAGAGAGAGAGAGAGAGAGAGAGAGAGAAGGGGAAGAGAAATCGATTTTATCCTTAGTAAGTAATGTTTTGATACTTGAAGGGGCAAGCGTGTTCAATTACTAGTTCAAGGGGTAAATAAAAATTCTTGGGATAATTTAAGGGACATGTACATATTTTACCCTATAGGATAATATGCTTACTTAGATAGCAATAACCTACAAGAATATTGTGATACTGTACAGTGGAAAAAAGGGTCAATTGGTTAGACAACTCTGTTTGAGGATGAGAATGAACTTTTTGATCTTTTTGCAAACCTCTATATTCACGTAAACTATCTTTTGGTCGGTCTACGATTTCTTTTGTCTACATTAACTACGCTTGTCTTATTTTTATTCCTTTGTTGTGTATTTTTTGATTGCCAAATTTTTTGTTAAAGAATTCTTTGAATAAGTCACCCCCTAGAAGAAATCACTTGTTACGGAATTCCACAATGGAACCAATTAACAATAAGTTAAATAAATTTGTCTCAAGGTCCATGAAATGATGTGAATCTCCCCGTAAGTTGACGACATTCTTACGTAAAGAGTATTATAGAGGTTAGACCCACACTATCTCCATCAACATCAGTAAAAATAACGCATATTTATCCTCTTTTAACGAGTGTGAATGAAACTGCACTTAACCATTCCCAACCCCGACAATCCCGAATATGTTGTGTAAGGACACAACTTTAATTTTACTTCTTGTGTAATGGTCCTTTCCTATCTGTAGGATGATCAAAATCATAAAACCGTAAATATAATACTCATGAGGCATTGTTAAAATATTACCGATCTATTTGGAGGCGTATGGAGATTATATATCTCCTCGTTGTTAGCTTAACTAAAATTATAGGATTACGATAACAGATTTGCACGTGTCAATATATTATTGTTCGCATGTAACTTAATAAAAAAGATTTTCATAAAATATATAGATTAAAGACGGGGAAGGCATATACCTGACAAGTGCATGTCTAAATATTTATGAGCCAAATAGATCAAGAAATCAATTTTCCAAGGTATTAAATTGTATTAGCCTTTGATCCCCAACATTAAGGCCATGCATGCTTACTAGCTAATTGATCTTTTGAACGCAATATATATAATAATATGCTTGGTACTTGGATAGCAATAACCTTAAAAAAATATTGTGATACTCTACGGTGAAACGTGGGTCAATTGGTTACAAAAATCTGTTTGAGGAATTCAGTTGCTTAATTCTCTCCAAGAATGGTGAGAATGAACTTTTTGATCTCTTTCCTATCCTCTCTATTCTTGTATAAATTTATTGCAATCTAACATTTTTCTCGTACCTCAGGGTAATGTTAAAGTGAATAAAAAAAATGTGAAATTTCTCATCTTTCTTAAACCCTAATGCTGAAAAACTCGATAGAAGGACATATGAGTGGAAAACGACGCCAACAGCCACCAACAAACCTGTACCTTGCCGCCGCCCCCCATGAAAGACGACGCCTATGAGCATAGAACACCCAAAACCAAAACTAAACTAAGTTTTTAGAAGCTGAGCGGGTACCACATGTCGCGCAAACGTTTTACCCTATGACAAATCAAAATGCGCCACGCGGTGCCAAACGAACCCATGCTACATATGTGGCATACTCCATGCTGTACCGAATGACATGTTTTGGTTGGCCACAGGGTACTACGTGACTCCCCATGTGATACCCGCTCGGCAGCTGAGAAATTCCTCCCAATAATTAGCTAGGGAAATTTTTGCTTGGAATGTGGAAAATGTAAGTACCATCTAGACACTTCTTGATATTTGAGCACTTTGATTTTTTTGGTTTTAGTAAAGTGAGATGAAAGTTTACTTTGCAAGCCCAATTTGTTCGGTCCAGTCTACTATGTGGATTAGAAAGAAGTCAACTCCAGAGGAAAATAAAAAGTTTTATAGAACGTATAACCTTGTGACTCCGTAAACATATTGTGTATTTTTTGGAATTCGTTACACATTCTTTTGGTGTATGTTACGTAATTTTTTTTGGTTAGTTATATATGCTTTGGAAGTATGCAGTAGGCACCTTTTTGTTGTATGGTAGGCATATTTTGTCTGGTTCATTAGTTCCACATTTGTTTGGTATTAGTTGCCCGTTTTTGGGGGGCTAAAGTTACAAAGTTTTGCACGATCAATTTGTGTTGTAATTGTCATGAAATTGTCAAAGTAAAATATAATCGAAATGATTGAGCTGCTGGTGTTCATGTGCTTTTCAAATTTGTATGTCGATTTGTGTTTTTTATTTTGTTGTCGTTTTCTTGTGAGCTGACCTCAAGAAGTTGGATTCATGCTAACCATTTTTCAAGCTCCTTGATGTTTCTGGTCCATCAGTGTCGTTGCATTATTATTTTTTGATTTGTCTCAACAAAGGTTTGTGAATGTGAATGACCATTGATTAATTGTACAGTATATCTATATATAAAAAACATTTGTCTCAACAAAGGTACTTCCTCATAGAGGAAATGATCCCTTGAATTTTTTTCCCTGAATATATAATTCTTTTAATGTACAGTAAATCTATATATCCCTCCATGAGACAAGCTTCTCTAAGAGCATTGCTTCGCAGACTAGTACCGATTAACCCATTACTTTTAACGTCTTTCCATTTACCAATGCTCCCCTGTGATTCCTTAAGACTAAAGCACCAAAGGCACCCAAACTCCTTCCATGACAATTGAACTTCATATTACCATGATTTTCGGCATTCCTTTTCACTGCAATTGAAATGGAATGCCACAGATCATGGTATAAAATTGTGGTGCTTTTTTTTTAATTTTTTTATATTTCATTTCGTGTATACCGCTCTAGGACTGAGAGAGTTGCTCCAGGTCATAATTTGCAGACTTAAAAGGTACCCTTTGTTTTGTTCATTTCTGTATTGCCTATCAAATAAACGATTTTTTTCTCTCTCCTAAATAAGATTGATGCCAAATAGTGTGATCAAAATCAATGAGCACGCGGTTTCGTGCATAGCACGAGCTGCTAAAACTAGTATATGATAATATGCTTACTATTTACTCGGATAGCAATAATCTACGAGAATATTGTGATACTGTTCGGTGGAAAAGAGGGTCAATTGGTTAGACAACTGTGTGGGAAGTTGCTCCTCTCCAAGAATGTTGAGAATGAACTTTTTAATCTCTTTGCAAACCTATATATTCACGTAAACTCTCTTTTTGGTCAGTCTACGAATTCTTTTGTCTATATGAACTAGGCTAGTCTTATTTTTATACGTTTGTTATATATGTATTTTTTTTTAAAATTGCCAAAATTTTTGTTACGGAATTCTTTGAATGTTGTAGGGTTGTTCTCCTTCACGAGACAATGGGTACGACTTTAAAGGAAGACTCGAGCACGATCACTTTGATGTCACAGGCAGCAAACTGATTTTGAAGAAAAATCATTTCGAAAAGTGTATCCTACCCAAAATGTTACCGGCTGATAGCTAGAGACACCCTACGTGTGAATTGTCGTCTTAGGCCTAATTTGGCCTAAAAGCAAAAAAAGATTATTGGTTTTTTTGTTTTGTCTTTATTCAAATTTTTTTTTCCATTTGTTAGTTTATCGTCAAGATTTTGTGGGCGAATAATTCACCTATTTTGGCTTTATTCAAAAAAATTTGAGTTTTGACCATAATTTTATACTCGTTAGATTCGTCTCGCCGAGAGGAATCCAGAAACCACAAAATCTTGACGAGAAACTAACAAATGAAATAAAAATTTGAATAAAGACAAAACGAAAAAACCAATGATCCGTTTTTTGCTTTTAGGCCAAATTAGGCCTTAATGTTGCTGCCTACAATGGAATTAATAGACCCTTGCTGCCTTGCAATTGGTGTTGGCGAGACATGAGCAAAATCCTCCAAGGTACTATAACTTTGAGGGCAGTCGCTAGCAAGAAGTTGTTCAGGGAACAAAAATGCAGATAGGTGAAACTTTCGGATTGATCTAAATGTGTAATGGGCCGAAATATGATAACCAGTGGGGATCACATCTGGCCTGGTCTGAGGGGCCAAAGTCCAAGCCTAACTCATCCCGAAGCCCGGTGGGTCCTTACCGAAACAGTTTGGGCCGAGACTAGTCAACGTCTCGGCTGAACAAGACATTGATCCGGACGGGTCAAACGAGCTGGGCGAATTTCCATCCGGTTCAAACGTGATGACCCGGATGGAAATTCGAGATATCGTTTGTGACTAACGTCATGAATGACGTCATCCGAGACGGTTAACATTTGCACCATTCTCGTGGAGGTGCACGAGCGTATGTGCTACAGCTGTCCATACGTGATGATGACAACAACTGAACTGTTGTAACATGTGGCGAGCTGTGATTCAAGACAAAGGCATGCAATTGATAATAGAGTTGGCTCGTGATGTATCGTGACGTCATCTGAGCAAAGTGACTAATTTGCCCCTGTACTTGGAGCACAAGTCAAGAGAAACTTATGTAAAAGAAGAGGAGAAACCTTAGAAGCTACATAATTCACTCTGTCTAAACAGTAAACTCTTCTCTTTGGTACTTCCTTCTTCCTAGTTCTGATTAGATCGTCAGAGTGCCTTCCCTGACCAATTTTCTGTCAGGTTGGGTGCTAACACCGAGTGCTAAGTGTGCAGGTGTACCACGGAGACTCACACTCGTCAGTCACGGTGGACAAGGAATAGTTCAAAAGGATCATCTAGAAAATAGTATACCACACTATGTCGGACAAGATGAGGAAACAAAAATGATAGGTACACACCCTGTCAACCACTCCCCACCACACCCTCTCTCACATGTGAGGTGGGGCTCACCCAGTGGATCCCAGTAGACCCCACCACACATGTGAGAAATGGTGTGGTAGGGAGTGGTTGAGAAGGTGTGTACCTATCATTGTTCATAGGAAAACCACCGACCTACGTTTCACTACTGGAAGTCAGGAAGTTTGGCGAGCCTCCCAATCCATCAACTCTTGAGCTATTTAAATAAGTAACCCCCTAGAAGAAATTACTGTACTTGTTTTAATACTTGAGTGATAATTCCACAATGGAACCAATTACCAATAATTTAAATAGTACTAAATTTGTCTTAGGTCGATTCCGTCCTACTATGAATAATTGGTTTTGAAATTGGTTGAACTAGATCAATTAATTTTAACATAACATATTCATGTTTAATACAATTTTAGTCAATTGTTCAGCTATATTTGTTCCATTTTAGTTTGTGAATCAAAAATTGCTTCATAGTGGAATTGCACACTATAAGGTACTTTCACACAATGACACGTTTAAATTTCATTGGAACTTGTAAATTTTCTGTTCTTTGCTTTATGTAGAGAATTAGTATTCAACTTTCATTGTTTAAAAAATTTGGGTACTACACCGCATAATTTTGCCACAGAACTAAAATTATCATTGGATGAGATCTTTTTTCCTACTTTTCAATAATACCTCACTAAAAGCATCCTAATCAACTTCAGGAAAATTTGGATTAAATTTAACATCAAAAACACTTTTTATAAGAATTTATTAAACACTCCTATAGGTTACTGATTGATTGAGCTAATTTTTGCAAAGGTGTGTTTATTTAGTATTTTGAACGTCCATGTAAAAAATGAGCTCAATCGGATATTGGTAGGGGTATTTTTGAAATATCCAACTTAGAAAACACCACTACAAGGCTACACAACTTAGAAAAAACTTCTACCGGTATTCAGTATTCGATTGAGCTGATTTTCATAAGAATTTGTTTATTTAATATTCTAATCGTTCATGTACAAAATCAATTCGATATCGATAGGAGTGTTTATATATATATATATATATATATATATATATATATATACACACACGAGGCTACCCAACTTATAGAAGTAAAAAAGAGTGAAATTTGGGATATGGCCGGGATGGCATATGTATGACCTGAAGATAGAAGCAAAATATTAAAATAAGAGATAACCAGTGAAAAAAGTAATAAATATTACTTAACCTATGATTGGGTATGGTTCTGTCCCCGGTGCTATTATGGTTACATCACTGATTCTAGAAGTTGGAAGAAGAAGACGACAAGAGATGGCAAGATCGATGGTGCACAAGTCAACACAACTCCCACATTTAGGGACGAAATAAGAATTTTACTTTTGTGTTGGTCAAAATATATAGGAGTATTTAATTAGAGAATGAAAGTTATTAAAAATCTAGTGGTGGTGAGTTTATAAATTCTGGCATAAATTTTCTTTCTTTTGTATAATAATTATTATTTTTGAAAACGTTGTGGTGACGGCCGTCACTACTTGTGCCCCTAACTCCATCCTTGCCCACAACTGCATAGAATAAAGTCTAGATCATGACTCTCTTTTTTTTTTTTTTGAATCGGCAAAAATATTTTATTGAACTTGGCAAAATTTCTTTTTTGATCTGCAATTTTTTTTTATTCTTTTGACTCTTTGCGAAGTTGGTTGTTTGTTGTGTCTTCACAGTGGAGTCACTCAGCAAAAGATATTGTTGGAATTGTGGCGTCCAAGACTCCAAGGCCTGCAGAAGCTCACTAGACCAACATTGATGCCAAAATCCAAAGGCCCATCCACACCCATGGGAATCTTGTAAGGCCCGATTAGATGGAGATAAGTTTTGGTGAGATTAAATAGCAAGAGAGGTAAGATAATAGTAGATATTACTTAGTAAGAGTAGACCTACAGTGATGTGATATTAATAAAAGGTTATTAAATAGTATGTGGTGTGGATGAATTTGTGATAAATGAGGGTAAAGTTAGGTGGATGATGTAAAAACTTGACAAATGACTTATTTACCCTTGTACAATCATATTAGATTTTATGATAAAATAAATACATAAACACAATTCTAATTAAATTAATTATTCTTTTCAATAAATAATTCCTTTTATTAGTTATATCTAAAATTAAAATATTTAGTTCTTATTTTTTATTATTAATTTTAATAATATTTCGAAGTTTAATTTTTTGCTTTTCTTTTTCTTTCTAATTATATGTTTTTAATAATAACTAATTATATAGTAATTTTTGTGTTATTCTCCAACAATATCAAATTCTAAAGTATAAAAAAAAAATTAAAATTTTTTTGTATCAAATTAAAGATCTCAATTTGTAGTTTAATTTGGTGCGAAAAAAAGTAAAAAATTTAATGTGAAAATACTTTATTTTTTGATCCAGAGGATTTTGCAAAGCAAGCCAACAATGTCAAATTCTAAAGTATAAAAATTTTCAAACTTTTTTTTATCGAATTAAAGATCTCAATTAGTAGTTTAATTTGGTACAAAAAAATTAAAAAAATTATGCGCAAAAGTACTTCATTTTTTTATCTGAAGGAAATCGCAAGGTTCGTAAAATATACGGAGTATAAAATGGAATGGAGATTCTTGTTGAACAGTGGACGTGAGAGGGAGGGGTAACGGCATGGGTATAAGAGAGGGCAGTGGGGTAATTTTACTGGGGGTATTGATTGGTACTAAACAATAACATCTCTCCTCCCGTTACTAATTAGTACCCCTCCACGAGTATTTGCCAAACCATATATGCGTAAAGACGTGAGATCAAGATAAAACCAAGGGGTATAATTTTTTACCCCTCCTTAACCCGTAGCCAATTGACCCCTAAGCAAATGCCACCCACCCCCGAGAAATTAAAAAAGGAAATGGACAAAGAGCTCGTACCATCTCAAAAACCTTGGGCAAAATGAACAAATTATAAAAAATAATCTATTCACGCCTACGACTGGATCGGTAATCTCTAACATCTGTTGATTTTTTTTAATTTTTAATATTGTTTTCTTTCTTTCTTTCTTTTTTTCTTTGCTGTTTCGGACCTTCTGAGTTTATTGTATTTGTACGTTTTGTTAGACTATGAGCTGTAAAATTTGTATCTCAACAAAAGTTGTTTCTCCCAAAAAGCATAAACTTACAGCCTTACCAAGTATAAGTCACCATGGTCCATGTATACCTTTTTGACATGGTCAATAGGTATCAAGAGATTCCAAACACAAATTTTAAGATTGAACTAATGATGAAATTCATTATAACTTTCAGGTTACTATTCTTATAACTTAGGCTCGATGATTACCTTATTATATGTAACATAAAAAATTTAAACAAATCATGAGCTCAATCGTGATAAATCGAGAAAACCACACTATAAAAGGAAAAAAGGACATTGTCAATGTGACATGGTCAATAGGTAATCAATGAGCTATCATTTCAAGAGATCCCGGACACGAATTTTAAGATTGAAACAATGATGAAATTCATTTATCACTTTCTTTTAAAGGTTCCTATTCTCATAGCTTAAGCTCAATGATTACCTCATTCTATGTAATATAAAAGATTTTTAACAAATCATGAGCTCAATCGTGGTAAAATCCCACGCTATAAAAGAAAAAAGGATATTGTCAATGTGATATGGTCAATGCCTAGCACAAAAGCGAGGTGGTGGTGGAGGAAAATAATACTTTTAATAAAAATAATGGAACTACAAGATACATGGTCATTATTCAAATGGGTGATTAAGATATGGGATCTTTAGGGTTTCCCCACTTGCGAGAGATGGAGGTGCTAACTTTTGCTGTGTTTTTGTTTTGATTCAAATGGAGCTCCAAAATATATATATATATATATATATATATATATATATATATATATATATATAGGTTAAGTTTCACATCCGGACTTTTCATTTCCGGACCTCATGATCTAAATATTTTTTTGACGATCTGATCTATTCAATGTGTTGAGAAGGTGTTTTCAAGGGTTCTCAAGGAAAATCTTCCAAAAAAAATACCGGGAAGGGCTTGATCCAAGCAGTTTTCGCCAAAAATATATAACCTTCTGAACACATTGGACGGATCGATCAAATTTTTCAAAAATAATTTGGAACATAAAAAAAAATTTATTTATTTCCGGAAGTGTGAATAAGAAGATTTCCTATATATATATATATATATATATATATATATATATATATATATATATATATATATATATATATATATATATATATATATATATATATATATATATGTGCAGAGAAAGAGGAATTTATATAATTAAGGTCTAAGATTCTTGGGCTTCTCCACTTGTAGTGGACTCTAATAATTGGTCCACTTCCCAACTTTGTCTTGGTGCAACCCTGTCATGGACTGGCACATAATCCTGCAACACCCAATCATTACCCATATAAATAAATATAGCTCATAACAAAAACAAAAACCAGTACATGAAAAGAAAAAGATCATGTCCTACTTGATCTCTTCACTCTTTAATTGGTCACAATCGAGCACATATCCTATGACATATAATTTTAAAACCGTGTTATGAATCATTTCGCAAATTAAGAAGGAACTCATTAGCATCATCGAACGCTCAATACACAGATTAATTGTGTATGCAACATAGCTTCTCCAATGACTGATCAACGCCTAAGATATGTCAAGAAAATATGGCTAGGATTTCAAGGACTAAATAGTATTAGGCAAATGCTCTGTATTATAGGATTTTTCTTTTGGAATTGAGCTTTATATGAAAATGGTGTGATGCTCGTATTTTTGTAATTTGATGTCACTTTATGGGCACTAATTTTTCAGAATGTAAACTCTTTAAATTTCAATTTTTGGATATACCTCCATTTTGTTGATCAATTCTTCAGCTGTATCTGCTGAAACCACAATTTCCCTAGCTGAACCTTGTATGAAACCTTCTTCTACTCCTTTATCAAACAAAGCAAGTAAGCTATTGTAGTACCCATCAACATTTAACAACCCCACCTGTTCAAAAAGACACAATCCACACACACACACAAAAAGGAAAATAAATAACTAAAAAAACCATCATCTAGATGAACTTTGAGAGTGATGATAAAAAAATAGAAAAATTCAAGAGAGGAAAAAAAGAGAGAAGAAGATGAGATCTTCATACCGGCTTTTCATGAATTCCCAATTGAGACCAAGCAATCACCTCCAACAATTCCTCCATGGTTCCATAACCACCTAAACATATCAAAGTTTGAAGAACATATGCACATGTATCAAAGTTCAAAGTTGGCTGCTATGATGTGCTCAATTGATATGTACAGGATTTTGGACCTACAAAATTGATACTTACAACCAGTAATCTGCCGATACTATCAGATACTATATGGCAAATACAAGTTTTTATCACCAAAACCAATATATACTTGAATTGCTATTTATAACACTATATACATGTGTGTGTACGCAAGCGCGTGTAGCACATATTTTACCAGGAAGGGCAATGAAAGCTTCAGCATGTTTCTCCATTTCTGACTTCCTTTGGTGCATGTCTGAAACAGTTATAACTTCTCCTATGGCTTCTCCTGAAATCTGCACATATCTTTCACCATCATTCCTTAACCAAGAAGATAGCATGCAGTACTAACCCCACGGGGTTGGTGAACCGATTTTGCCATGGGACTTGGGGGGTTTGCTCCCACCTAAAATCTCAGGTTCAATTCCTTTTGCTGGCAAACTCTTGGGGCCATTGGGGTTATGTCTGGTCGTTACCTCCAGAACCCCGGAATTAGTCGAGGTGCGCGCAAGCTGACCTAGACATCTGGTTATAAAAAAAAAAAAGATAGCAATATTTCTTCAAACCAAAAGTGTACTAAAAATGAAAGTTCAAAACAAGGGATGAAGTGTTTAGTTACCTCATGTGACAAGAGAGCTCTTGGAATTACTCTATATGCATAAAAAAAAATAAAGATCAAGACACATGATAAGTTTTTTTTCCCCCTTCTGAAACCTAAAGAACAAGTAACACAAATTCATGTGAAACAAAAAAGGAGCTAGAAAGTATAAATTTATACATACCCAAGAACATGGCAACCTCCATCAAAAACAGTTTTAGAGATCAAACCCATTAGTCCAGCACTTCCTCCCCCATAAACCAAGTCAATCTTTCTATCAACCTAAGAACAAAGCAACATCGATCGCTTAATTAATTGGATTAACATATCACTTAGTTAATTGAGGATTTAATCTCTTTTGTTGTAAGATATGGACACAGTGAGGATTTTACGACTTTCGGCTGTATTTGGATTATATAAATTTGTGGAGGAATTCACCTACTCACTGGAAAAGAAAAGGAAGTGAAAAAACAAATTTAGCTTCTTCGGTTTACTATCTTTTCCTTTCCTTCCGTAAGTATTCCTTCGCCTATCTATGAGTCAAACACATCCCTACGCGATACATATTACATATATATGCAGATGTATACATACTAGTATGGTGTTGCATATACCAGCTGCTTGCCAAGCTGAAGAGCTGCATCGCTGAAGGCAGATTTGTGACCAGCTCTACTCCCACAAAACACACAAATCCTCTTGAACTTTCTTCTCCTTTCATTTGTTGAAGACGGTGCCCCTTCTTGACCATCTCCTTCCATTAGCCAAGATTCTTCTTGTTGAAGAAGAAGAAGAAGAAGAAGAAGTTGTGTGTTATATGAACGGAGCAGAAGGTGACACCTGGCTTTTGATTCTTCCTCTTTTTCTCAATCCAAAATAACACCTTCTGTTTGATTCAACAAATTAAAGCAGAAGAAAATCTGTGTTTGAGAAGAGCCCACCATGTAGGAGTCAAAACTCAAGAGATCACCCCATCTCCATCTCTCCTTTTATCCTTCTCCTCAATCATCATCATTTATCATCCCATCTCTCTCTTTCTCTCTCTCTCTCTCTCTCTCTAAATAAATGTTTTTGAACTTTGTTGAATTCTGGAGAAAGCCCATATCCATTGTCTTTCCTTTCGTGTCCGTCTCTAGCCAGTATATGCTTTTTGCTTTTACCATTCTCTCTCTCTCTCTCTCTCTCTCTCTCTCTCTCTCTCTCTCTCTCTAATACTGCATAAAAATTTCTGCCTCCTTTCTTTACTTTAATGCCAAGAAAAAAATCTCTATCCAGAATGTGTATTGCTCCGGTTTTAGTTGACCGCTCCGAGAGTGGGACGGTAAGATAGGGCCTCATTAATTAATTGAGATATGCGTAAATTGGTTCAGACACTTTTAGTTGTAAAAACTAATAGTAATTTTTTTTATAATAGAGTGCATGCAAGGCAGTAGTAACTCAATATTTAGGTATACACATGTTTCAAGTCATTTATGGTCACAGGATCATATCATAACATATCACACATGATCTTACGGCTGCAAATGACTTGGTATGGAGGACTTGAGCTATCGAAATGGAGTCTCTCTTCTTCTTTTTTTCCCCTAGAAAAATCGATATTGATTTTCGCCAATGCATATGGTCACGTCCTCACGTGCGGTACCCGCATGGCCCAATTCTTATTTGTTTGTTTTGAAGTGCTGTTGTCATTCAATGATTGGTGCAATTATTCTTTTCTAGGAACCCAAATCAAATTAATTTTGTCTTTGATGATGATGTTGCCACAGTATTCAGAAATCAGAATGTTGGAGCATTTTTAAAACCATTCAACACATGCATCTCATAATAGGATTACGCAGAGGCTGCAGCCAACCAAACAGGCAGATATTTATTGTGCCAAGTCATGCTTGAGAGAATGATAAATTATACGGAAGTCTTGGGGCAGTGTCATGTGGTTGCCTAAAATTCTTAATCGATCACCAGCGTACCATCAGGTGAGGTCTACCGTCTACATAACTAGTTGTGGAAACTGCATGATTGTGCAGTGGTAGGGGCGTTTGGGCATCACGTGTCCACACTCGAGGTGCATTCAATAAATTTTTCTTGAGGATATAGGAGAATGCATATCCACAATTATGTACGTCGATCTCCACTGATTTGTGTGCGTGTCTGATGTAATCTCAATCGTTCATCTCTTAAAGATTTTGTGAGTAAATTATCGTTGAGCAGACATAAGTATTTGTATGATCGGATTACTTTGGTATCTTGAGATTAGCCTGATAATCTACAAAGACAATGGTTAATTTCTATAGCTTTTGATTTATGAACAACTAAATCTTTTTTTTCGATAGATTTCTTCGATACCATGATAAAATAAATAGTTCAAATTGTATCAGAAAACTCGAGTTGAACCCCCAATTGTCAGAGTTGTGCATTTGGTAGTCTTAGGATACAGTCATGTGGTGTCTCAACACCTTTCTCCACTTCAAATTCCTATGAAATCCACTTTTTATCTTTATCATATATTTCTATAGAGCTCAATACTAAAATGCAAACCGCAAGCAAGGGTCCACTCGGTGCCCTAAGAGCATAGTCATGTGGTGTCTCAGCACCTTTCTCCACTTCAAATTCCTATGAAATCCACTCTTTATCTTTATCGTATATTTCCATAGAGCTCAGTACTAAAATGCGAACCGCAAGCAAGGGTCCACTCAGTGCCCTAATTGCATCCTCATCAGGGGAGGCAAATCTCCCTGATAGCTAAGTTGTTGAATGAAAAGGGAAAAAAAAAATTCCCAAAATCAGACTCAACAAATTTTTTGTAAATTTGCAAAACTTGTAACTTTGCTACAGTAACTCAGTAGATCATTTGAGACACTATTCACGGGTTAAAGTAATTCTCTCTCCTGACTTCCCTCTCTCTCCGTCTATTCCCTTTCAATCTCTTTTTTTTTATTATTACTTTTTAATTCTGAGTGAAGTTAGAATATAGAATCTGATTTTGTGAGTTTTTAAAAAAGTGAATTGTTAATTTATAAAAGGTGTTTTTGAGGTTAAATTTGACCTAATTTTGATTGACTCTAATAAGATACTCTAATGCCACCAAATAATTACTCTGTTTTCCCACGTAAATGAGGTAAGCGTGACACAATTGTGAGCCCAACAAAAAGTTTTTGATTATCTCCCAATGGGCCCATCCGGCCCAAACATCTTCTCTCACTTTCAGTACTTCCACAGGATAACGCCGGTTTGGACCCAAATAATTGAGGTGTAGTGCCAAGCCACGACAGTTCACTGTTTGTGGTCTTAATCGAACTCTATGGTTTTCCTCTAAGATATTGCCATGTGCCCCACTAAAACACTAGGGATATGGACAAATTTGATTCTACTCTTTTGCTATTTTTTTTCCTCTTATCAAAATTTTTTAATTTTCCCCACCACTAAAATACATTTGCCTGAAGGGTAGTCTGATTTGTTGGTACACTCCCTACACAATTGATCACGGTTTGATTCTTGAGGTCAGATTGTAACATGGATGGCTTGTCTTTGAATAGATCGGAAGGAATTAGTTAAGGTGCGTATAAACTGACCTGGACACACCCAACCGTTGAACCAACAAAAAAGAACATTTGCCTATGTATGATGAAATAGGGATTTGGTATGTGCTTTTCCATCCTAATACTTATCTATTTTGGATCAGGGCTGGTTCAAAGATTTTAGAGGCTTAAAAAAAAAAAGGGACCCTTTGGAAAAAAATAATGAGTACAGGTGTATATATAGGGTAAAAAGATTAAACCTGGTATTTTAATTTCGTATTTTAACTAAAATATAATTTAAAAATTTTAACTTTTTATACAATTAGATTAAAATAAACCAAACATAACAAAGTACTAGTCATACTAAGCATTTTCTCTAACTAAGTATGTGGTTGTTCCAATTTGGGAGTGAAAATAAATTACTTTGATTTATTTATTGTCAACACTTGTTTACTTGTGAATTTGATTTTTAAAGATAAAAGAAGATTAAAATAAACTAGAGAAAAATATATATATCAAAATATTTATTGTGTCCCTTTGTCGAGTTTCAATAAATTTTGTTGCCGATCAAAAAAAAAAAATTGTGTGCAAAAGATTTAAACTTTGGACTTGAGTAGCATCTATAACCCCTAAAGCATAAATTATGTGGTGCAAGAGTTGTGTTTTACATGAAATCCAACAAGAAAATATAGCAAAATATCACTTGGCCAAAAGATTTTTATACAATTAGATTAGAATAAACCAAACATAACAAAGTACTAGTCATACTAAGCGTTTTCTCTAACTAATTATGGGGTTGTTCCAATTATTTGGGAGTGAAAATAAATAACTTTGATTTATTTATTGTCAACACTTGTTTACTTGTGAATTTGATTTTTAAAGATAAAAGTAAGATTAAAATAAACTAGAGAAAAATATATATATCAAAATATTTGTTGTGTTCAAAAGATTTGAACTTTGGACTTGAGTAGCATCTATAACCCCGAAAGCATAAATTATGTGGTGCAAGAGTTGTGTTTTACATGAAATCCAATCAGAAAATATGGCAAAATATCACTTGGCCAAAAGAACATCCAAGGAGTTGAACCTCGGACAATTAGCTCCAACATATAACAATAAACCACTTGAGCTAGCTCCCATCTTGAACTAAATCACATAAAACTTTATATATAATATATGTACAAGTTCTATGGAAAATGGGCCCTAATTTTTGCTTAATTTTTTAGACTTAAAGCGGCTGCACCTCCCGCTTTAGGTCAGGGCCAGTACTATTTTGGATGATTACATGGGCTCTGCCTGCACTACGTGGATAATACAAATTACACCCTCTTACTTTGGCAATATATACTCACCATCTTTCTGATTTTTGTTTAATTATCTACAACGTACAGATTAATTCCCATAGTTTGCTGGTCGAGTGAATTGATGCCTTGGATGTCGCATGACATTGCACTCAACAAAGTCCAAACCTCTTCATTATTTTCCTTGGTAAAAAGGAATTTCTCTAGCCATTTTAGATTAATTATTTACCTACCTTCAACTACTCCAAGTTATAGTATTTGATAAATCAATGCATTATCAATAGAGACGGAGCCAAATTTTACATACTGTGAATCAAATAGCTTAAACATCTGAAATTTTGCAATAGGTCTCGTTTGCCAATGATAAAAGAGAAATGTTTTCCTTTTGAAAGAAGTTATGGGTCATTTATGTGATACCTATGGGATCAATGTGTGAACTTTCTGGCTTGCGGTACTTGGTTGCATTGAGAACATTCTTAATATATACTCCTTTCCTCCCAAAATATTGCTCCTTTTCTTTTAGCTGCCTTAAAATAAATGATTAATTTAAAAAGTTAACAAAGAAAAATTGATACTTCTTTCCTTTTTTTATATACTATATATAATAATGTACTATCGATAAAAAAAATTGAACTCCAGAAACAAGAGCAATAATTTGATACGGTGGGAGTAATATATTATTTGGGTACTTTTATTTTTCCTCAGCTTCTTTTAAATGAGTACTTCTTGAGGTCATGGTCCTCGTAGGCATCTTGTTATGCTTCATATTCCAAATCTCTATTTCACGTACGTCAGCAAACTTGAATCTTTGATTCTATTTTTTTCATTTTGATCAGCAAATAGTTTACTAAAGAAACTTGATAAGAGTACATCAAGAAGGGGACGGAATGAGACATGCATCCAACCAAAAGTTGAAAAAAAGAAAGAAAAACCACCAAAAGTATAACCCCAATAAGCATTCAAGTCACCCCAAGCACCCAACCACCAGAGCAGCTTAAAGATTTCAGGGCCAAAAACAAATTCATTAAGCGAGACTCACTTTATATTTTGCATACAAAGGTCGGTCGATAGAAAGTCTTTTTTATAAAAATCATTAGAAAAGATTTACCATTACAAATGACCATTACAATTATTTAAAATGCATCATTGATGTATTGAAGGCTTGGACAAACACTAATACAAAAATAAATGGGTTCTAAAAAATTAGAGGCTCCCATTTTTAACATTTTTTGTGAATGTGAAACCCAGGCTTCCTGGGCTTTGCCCTTAAGCCGGCTCTGGTATGGTGCTATTAGTAGAAGTTGCTTGTTAGCAATATCTAAGTTGGCTCATGGAAGTGTAGGTGAATATTTTAAAGAGATTAGTGATGGAAGTGAAGCGCAACTTGTCATTAATTAAAATTACGCACATCTATATATTTCATTTATTTTGTAAAAAAACTTTCTTGTATATTGATTATGTTTAAGATTCTATTCACATTTCACTTTTGACTTAAAAAAATTTATCATGCATGAGAACGCATATGATTTTTTTTGGTTTTTTTTTTCCCTTTTTTTGTGTGCCTTTTTTTTTCAATTCAATGATGGAAATTCAAAACAGAAATGTATGAGTCTGAATTTCATGAATATTATAGGTATGACAAAAAAAAGTACGCAAATGGTTTAATTAATGTGATGAAAAAAAACCAAACAAAAATAGCATATCGTACTATGATACAGCTAGATAAAAGATAAAACAATAAAGAAATGAAATAAGAATATGGTTTTTCTTGAAAAGGGGGAAAATAAGTCAGACCAAATAAATCCGAATCGTCTGCTGTCGAACATATTTGAACCGTCTATGGCCGATCACGGACTATCGTGCAACACCCGTGTTGTCTCTTTGGAGACAATACCATCCCCGTTCCTATTTTATCGGTGCAATTCTTTGGAGTAAATCCATGAATTAGTAGTAAGTGCATGCAATCCTCTATGTGGGTTTTGAAAAACCTAAGACTTGAGCTTCAGGTAAACACAGATTGTTGATGTTGTTATTGTTATTTTGGTAAAGTGGTATTTTCAAGCGGACGGAGGGAGTACTACAATGCTGGGGTCACATAATTGACTCACATTATTAAGCAATAGGTTTATTTTTTGAAAATTCTATTTCAGCAAAAGCAACGGTAGCAAAAACTATATATAAATTAAAAAACACCTTTTATTATTGGGCCAGATCTATTTTTAGATTTCTTTTGACTTTAGAAAAAGGAACTTTGCAATCTAGGGTCTTATTTTTAGTTATAGGCAATTTTATTATGAATAATGTTCTTTATATCTCTCTTAAAGTTCTTTTCTGTGGTCAATTTATTCAATGTTTTGCTCTAGATTTAATTAAGCTCCATCTCCGCAAATAAATATTAAAATGGAGCTAGACTTTAGTCGATATGCTCATAAACTAGCCCGACGCGGTTATCAAACTTTGCTCTATCTCTATTCAAGCATTTGGGGCCTAAAGTAAAGGCTTTACTTGCCTTATCCTTAGGCCGGCGCTGATTCATCCCATGCGGAGCAAGAAAATGGGTAGGAAGGAGTGTTATGGTCAAAGTATGACTAAACCAATGAGTTGGAATAAGTGGACCCTTAATTTTTTTTTCTCTTGCAAATTGGCCCTTCACTTAATAGGAAAGCTTAATCTGTAAGTAAAACTGTAAAAGCATTTTTGGATATGGTATCGACTGTCTGTTCCATTCCTTTCATGGGTCTTTTTCAATCAAGATTCAAACTTTTGACACCCCATTCTTTTGCTCTTCAATATTGTAGAAAGCCTACCATATAGACAACTAGCTACATATAAACTGTTATTTATTGAGAAGTACATTCACGTGGTGTTTCGAATTATTGCCGCACACACACATTTATGTGAGATCGATAAACTTAGTCTTTGATCCCAAAGAATGTGTGGTGTCAGATTGTCTCGAGATACTACGTAGCCTTGCTCCAAGAGTATTGAATTAATTAGACATAGAGATCTATCATTTGAAAATAGAATTCTCCCAAAAAGTATTTGTAGAATATTATCCATAACAAAGAGATTATAGGCTTTTTCATGTAATTAAATGTGATCTCGAGAAGTATGTCATAGAATACTGTCTTACTCCCATGGGATTTCACATCCCAATCTAATAAGTAGTATATTGACACACATGATATATAGAAAATTAGAAATTAAGGAAAACGGTGTCTAACTCTTTCTTTGGCAATGATAAATTTTTTGAAGGGTCCAATAAAACAAAAAGACAAAAAAAAAAAACACATTTCAATATTTTTTTTTTCACTTTTCTATACATTATCACACAATTCAATAAAAAATTCTCATATTTCAATTTATTTTCTAGACCTAAACGATAGCGCAATGAGTTGATTTTAGAGTTTTCCTCTTCTTTTTTTTTTTTTGACAAGTCGAGTTTTCCTCTTTGCAATACTTTGAACGCACTAGGGGCTTGTAACCCAACAGTTATCTCTTAGTTCTTTCACATGGGAGACAAGGGTTCGAGCCTTAGTGGAGGCATTTGGGGTTTAAGGCTATAGATAATTTCTAGATCCCTTCTGGACTAATTCACTAACTCCCCGCTAACACCCCCGGGATGTAAATCAAATGGAAAAAAAAAAAAAAAGAAAAAAAAAGGCACCTACGGTAGTGGGCTGAACTAATTTGAAGCTACAAAAGACACTTTGAAGTTTGATCCATGGATTGAGCTTGGGCTTAGGCCCATTTCAGTCATGCCCAATTCCACATTATTTTGAACGATACATAGGCTTTTCTTTTTTGTCAATTCTAAAATCCCAGAACCCAAAGGAAACGGGTTTTGCGAATTATATCCATATTTTGAAAGAGGGTTTTGCAAATTATATCCATATTTGTATAAGTACGAATTAATTAAATGAATATCAATATGAAATTATGAAACTCTGACTGATGTACCTTGCATTTCATACTTTTTGTTGGCTGTAATTCACGAGCCCAATTACGATTGGAAGCACACTGTAAAAATAGCTATGAAGAAAATTTTCTACTATTTATTTTGGTGTTTAGTCAATGAAAATTAATTTTAATAGATATGCTTAAGTCTCCTTTAAGCTTAATTTGTTTTCATTTTCATTAACTCGAAACAACTTCTAGTTGGTTTTTAATTAAAAACGTCGGTCACATTTCCCTGGAAGCAAATCCATTGATATTGAGGTGGCTTTTTGGAACATTTAGTAAGATATTATTCTTTTTATGTGCATTTATTTAGTGTGTGATTTATCAAAAATCTAGAAACAGAACTGTGTCCGAAGCTGTTTGATGTGAGTGGGTACATGTACATTACAACGGTGCTGGGTGCGGTTGGGTTTTCCTGGCCCACTTTACGTCCAGAATTATACACGGGCTTGGGTCTCACAAATATGGATAGGCTTATTCAGCGGAATATTCAAGTAGGCTAATATCATTAAATTTGGGCCACCTAAACTGGGCCGGATATCCAATTGACTTAACAAGATGATCTTGGACTAGATGGTTTGGTTTGATCCAAAGGAAGTTCTACCCATGCAACAAAATTTCTGCCAGTTTTTCATATATAAAATGACGTCCATAATTATTTTTTTACATTTCTATTACCCTTGAACTAATGCAAAAGAATTGAAAATAATTCAGTGCGCATATTATTTTTTATTTGAAAAATAGCACGACTTCGTATTGGATTTGAATTGAATTGAATGGAGAGAGTAAATAAAACTATGACAATGTTGTCTGCAACTGCAAATTTACCAAATAAATAAATAATATCCTCATAAATATCAAATTAACAATACATGTTAATTTGAAATAGGGATTGACATTTCTATAAGCAATATGTGCTATTATCCTAAATTCATACAATAACATTAGCTAGGCACAACAAATTTTGCTACATCTAAGGGTAACACAATCATTTAACAAATGATTGGTATTTACACAACAAAAACAATTTTTTTTTAAAGAATACAGGTACATAGATTTTAATTTTCCTCCAAAGAACAATTCGGTGAAACCGTCCCCAAACTTGACAATCCATCAACATTGTAGCATTTAGCTTGCTCATTAGTACGGCTGGCTTTGCTGACTAGGTTTATATTTTGAAGCACAATCCCTTTGCATGGGGAGTTATCGCTGCAGTCGAGTGTTATGGCGATATTTGAAGCACTCGTTCCTTTGATGTTCTTGTACGACACATTCTCAATTTGCACATCTGAATCCTGCATGCATGCCATTGGAGTGGTGAGATGAATGATGATCATGACTATTGCATGTCACAAAGAGGAAACAGTGATATTGTTTTCATTTTCTATTTTAATGAGGAAAAGTCATTTACCAACCTTTGACGTGCAATTTGTTGAGTAAATATTTTTTTCTCTAAAACGACCCATTTTTCAAACGAAATTTGGAAAGTCATTGTTTTTTTTTTTGGCTCAAGAGTCATGAAATTTGAATACGAGTGTACTTCAAAAATTCCATTTATTTTAATTTTTTTTAATGAAATTCATAATCTGAATATAGCATGAAGGTTGTAAAGGACTTGTTAATTACCTGTTTCACGCATGGTGTTTTCTGATCGCAGTACTTCTGAGTAATGATTATCGGGTTGGTGACATTATTCATCACAATATTTTGGAAAACAATGTTCTTCGCATATCCAGATCCACCCTGTACATCGCAAACTAATTAGATAATAAAAAAAATCTCAACCTTGTGGCAATCTGTTATGAAATTGGCCCCCCATAACAAAATCCTCTCCTATGGGATTGTGGACAAATTAACTAACTAGATAGCTACCTCCCACTTGCTCATATTGTGAAAGAGATTAATTAATTAAGTGGACGAACCACCACTCCACTACTAAACTTAAAGTCAAAATCATGCCAATCTTGGAAATTATATACCTACCCTTTTCAATCTCACCTCACCATGCTTTGTTGTACCAAATAAAGTTGTAAAATTTTATAACAATAAATAAAGCAGAAGAATGCAAATGTTAGCTTATGCGGTAAAGCTCTTAGATATTTCACAGGACCCATACTACATTCTGGGATTGTCACATTCCCCCCTCCCACATGTAATAGATTAGGAATTAGGATTTATGAGTGACAAAAAAAAAAAGAATAATTAAAATGGAAATTTGAAAGCATGTTTTTACCGGCCAAGTTTTTATCCTCACTCCATTTGAAGTTCCTGAAAGTTGAGCTCTGTTAACAAGAACATCCGAGACAATTGCTTCTGAGTTTGCTTTTCCCAAGCTACCAATGCTGGAAGGTGATAAAGTCAAAATCAATAACCAAAAAATTTGTACAAAAAAAAAAAAAAAAAGAAGTCAAAATGGCTTGAAAGTAGACAGGTTTAGTTGAAATTGGTTAAGTACGTAGTAAGTTGAAGGTGCCAGAATTTCATACCTGATTCCATGACCTGGCCCACATTTAATGTCTGTAACTTTGACATTGCTCGACCCATTTACTATTGAAACACAATCATCACCTTCAAAGCAAAAAATAACACAAATTAATATATTCGTTAATTTGAAATGCCATTTTTTCTTCGTAAAGTAGTCGTGTACAGAATAACGTGGCATTTTGTGATAATTTCACGTAAAACTTAACGCTTTTGTTGTTTCCAAAACATTAATATACAGGCACGACACGGCCAATTTGACATCTCTTTTATGTGCTCGTGCTGATTGAGTGGCATTCTTCATATATCTAGAAATATTTCTATTTTTATTTTTTCTCCTCTCTCCCAGTATTGACTCACCTGTTCTGATAAGAGAGCTCATGATCTGAACATTTTTGGACCCAGTGACATGAATTCCATCAGTGTTTGGGCTGCTCTCCGGTGCATATACTTTTAGATTCCATGCCTTAACATTTTCACATTTCTGAAAGGTAATATGCATTTGTTGTGCATTCCTGCTCCTTATACCAGACACTTCCAAGTTCGTGCAACTTGTAAAGGTAATAGCCTGAAAAACATTTAAAAAGAATTTCAATAATTGGTTATCATTTAAAAATAAGCTCTATATTTTGATTGAAAGTTCAGAGATTAACATACGGTTGGCGCGTCCTTGCAAGGCTGAAAAAAAAAGAAAAGAAAAGACAATAACGTAAGATCTCGGTTAATTAAGCAAAGAAAGAATGCGATTGATTTCAGAAATTTAACGGAATTACGTACGAGGCTTTTGTTTATTTTGCAAGATTTTCGCCACCATATTTTCCCATTGCCATTGATGGTTCCAGCACCTTGCACATTGAAATTTTGTAGTTTTTTGAAAACAATCCAGTGGGATGGATCGCTGCTGTAGTCTGATGGTTTATTGGAAGCTTTGATAGTCCCATCGATCTAATAATTAGAAACCACACAGGAAACGAGAATCAACAATATATCATCAATGAGCCAGCACAACACGACGTGACTAATAAATGGGCCGGGCTAGGCACAACACGAAGCACGTTTAGCATAAAACTATACCGGCTGGTCTAACACGGCACAAACCATTTGAGACCAGTACGAGTAGGTGAGTAAAATTATGACCAGAGGAGGAGATTTTCTGAACAACCTATCAACCTCCAAATTTTTTATGTGACTCTAAAGTGGGAATCATTGGTAAGGTGTAGGACTAGTATAGTTCACTAAGAAGTCACATTTTGTGCATTTTTTTTTACTAAAATTATAGTAATAAACTCACCCTCATTGTAAGACCAGAGTTGCAAGGGCCTGCAAATGTGACTGGCTTGAGATGGTATATCCTGTTTATGGGCACCAAAAGAACAGCCTTCTCAGAAGAACAAGCCACCTTCCAAGCACTATTAAAAGCCTGCATTGAGAGGAAAAAAGAAAAAGAAAAAACCCACTTAAGTAAATTTAAAGATTCTAATTTGGTCATAATAAATATACCATTCATCAATATAAACCTTGCGAATTTTATTTTTGATTCAGTCCTTTCAGTGAACTTCCATTAAGAGATTAAACTAACAGAAAGACAAGTTTGAACCTACAGGTGAAAAAGTGAAAAGTCATAATTTTTTCATTCAATTCTTTGTTGAGTTAATTTACTTACTGTGAAAAGTCTAAAATGGTCGATATATATTACTGAAATTCAACTGTAATATTACCAGCCAATGGTGAGATTTACTGAATTTCATTTTCATAAATGCTTTCTCTCATGAACATAAATTCGAGACGTACCTCTGAATCATCAGTTCCGTCACCTTTAGCTCCAAAGTCATCCACATTCACCGTTACCCCAGAGCTCGAAAGGCGCCGACCCGCGCCCGCTTTCGATGGGAGGCTAAAAGTTGGAAGATCAAAAGTTTCTCTGTGGTCCTTCAAAAGTGTACGAGTGCTAAAACAGGATGCAGAAGTACTAGACACCAACAAAATGAAAAGTGCGACAAAGCGAATGTAGAGAATCATCTTTGTCTTGTACTTTTTGAAAGAGAGAGAGAGAGAGAGAGAGAGAGAGAGAGAGAGAGAAGAAGAAGAAGAAGAAGAAGAAGAAGAAGAGAGAGAACCCAGAAAAGAAATGAGAGAATTTCTTGGGATGATTGTAGGATATGAAACTGGTAATGTTGGTGTCTTATGGTTCGGCCGGCTGTGCATATATATATATATATATATATATATATATATATATATGAAAGAGAAAAAGTTGATTTTAGAGAGAGAGAGAGGTTGGGGAAGAAGCAATGGCTACTTGGAGAATGTTGTTTGAATTATGACCAAGAAGGGTATGGAGATTTAATCACAAGAGTTTGAAACGGAAGGATTATATGGCCGGTAGCCGACTCTCTCTACCCACACTCTCTCTCTTAATTAGCAGAAGGAGAAAAAGATAATAGTAAAATACTGTGGTGGCCGGTCTTTGTGTATTCTCTGTGCTTTTTTACCAACATGTAAATATATAAATTTATACTTATACACTTGCATGGAAATTCATATACTCCTAGATATAGTTTCCGTGTATATATAGATATTCATATATATTTGTGTCTAGTGATTCAGTGCTCATGGAGCATGGCCGGGCAGTACTCCAGAGTACTCTACAAAATAAATTCTTGTGGATTCATGACTCAATGTATAGACTCAGCTTAAATGTTTTGTGTTGTTGTAATTCAATATATTGCTACATAATATATTAAGTAATTAGCACAAGACCAGACTGATGAGGCTATCTCGCTTTTTTTTTCCAAGGAGAAATTTAGCCACTATTGATGCAGCAGACATGAGACAACCAACTATATATACGTATTGACATAGAATACAACAGTCCAACTCTCTCAGATTGTGTAGCTTTTACACACTCTGCTCGAGTGCGTGGCCCAAAGCTCTAGCTAAAGAACACCCATCTTTGCCTTTTTGAAAATAAGATTAGAAAATAGCGTAAGAAGCTAATTGTTAACTTCTTCACTTTCTATTTTTTAACAAAGCCGTAGGGGGGCTTTTGTAGCCTTTGTAAATTAATCTCTTGGCACTTAATGCAATGAAACAAAAAACTTGACGATTTGGTTTCATTAATGTAGTAACATATAGTATTAATTACTCAATCAGTTAACTTTAACCAACACCTCCGTATTAACTCTAACGTTTTATATGGAACTTAAATTAATGCTTAAAGTCAATAATTTTAGGTTAATCAAAATATTATATTTAATACAACAACAACAACAATAACATAACTCATTTAGTCCCCAATAATTGGGGGTATGAGCGGGGGATGGATAGGAGACAGACCTAACCTTTGGCAATAAATAGACAAAGTGGCTGCTCCCAAAATACCACTGAAACAGATGGATTTAAGACAAATCTAACCTTTGGCAATAAATGCACAAAGTAGTTACTCACAGAATACCACTGAAACAGTGGTCCCCCTACACCGTCGAGTTTGTTGCGGAATCATGCCCTCAAATCAAAGCCAAAAGGCATCAGAGAGGGCAGACCCAAGAATCATTTTGATTTATATGCACATTACCATGCTTCTTTCATTCAGTATCCAGAGCATTGGCGTTGCACAAAAAAATATTATATTTAATATACAAATTTAAATGTATATTAGTGACAATGATTTTTGTCACTAGGTTGTCACTAAAAGTGACAAAATCCAGTGCCAGACCGAGAATTTGGGTTGTATTTCTCCATAACTTTTAATTAGATTTAAGAAAACCTCGTAAATGAAATACCAACTAGTGAGGTCAAGTCGTATAAGATTTTCCTCTCATTTTAATATGGCTTATGCCCAATTTTCCAAAATATTTTAGCACCCAATTGCTAAATTCACCATATTTCAAATTAAAAAATAAAGTGATTTTGTGTATCGTTTTTTGATTTTTTTTTTCTCACCAAATTAAATAACTCCTCAAGTACTTTAATTTGGGGCAAAAAAAAAAATTGAAAAACGATGCACGAAATCACTTCATTTTTTTATTTGAAATATGGTGATTTTAGTAACTGGATGCTAAAATCTTTTGGAAAACTGGACCTTAATTAGTAAGAGGAAGGATTAGTCTGTCAAGAACGAGTCGAATGGTGCCGATAATATAAAAAAAAAAAAGAAAAAAGAAAAAAGAGAATCGAATGGCGCGGTAATTGACCAAGCACCTATGAAAAAGCAAGTAATTTAAAAGTTACTTGTGTTTATGGGACATAATCTCGAAGGTTTAGTGGCCAAACTCTGGAGCTAGGGGTTTATTTCTTCGTACCTTGTAGATGTAAAAAACTTCGGTAAATGACATATATCAACTCTAGTGGGATCAATTCCTATATAATATTTTGCTTTGATTTTGTATGAGGTCAACTAGCAAGTAGAAGAATTAGTCCTTCAAGAATTAATCGTGAGTCTCGTAGATTGATCAGGCACCCATCAAAATATATATGTGTGTGTGTACGTAGTCAAATAGCGGGTTAATTGATCAGGCACCTATCAAAAAGCAAGTTAAGTTAATAATTACTGTACTTGTGTTTATACGAACATAATTGACCCGAAATTTAGGGGTTTATTTCTTTGCAAGGGGTAGATTTAAAAAAACACTTCGGTAAATCACATATACCAACTCTAATGGGCTCAACTCACAAAATATTTTGCTTTGATTTTGTATGAGCTCAACTTCAAGAATTAGTCGTGAGGCGCGTAGATTGATTAGGAATACATCAAAAAAGATATATATGTAAGTTTATACATAGTTGAATGACGAGTTAATTGATCAGGCATGCACATATAAAAAAGCAAGCAATTTAATAATTACTTGTGTTTACACGGACTTAATCTCGAAAGTCTATTGGCCTAGCTAACCCGAGAGTTAGGGGTTTATTTCTTTGTAAGTGGTAGATTTTTAAAAAACTTTGGTAAATGACATATACCGGCCAATAGTAGGCTCTGTTCTTATAATATTTTGCTTTGATTTTATATGAGCTCAATTAGCATGTAAAAAGAATTAGTCCTTTGAGAATTAGTCGTGAGACGTGTAGATTGATAAGATCCGATAATATGTATGTGTGTGTATGTAACCGATTCACAAGTTCTTAAAAAACACCACCTATGACTTTCCGAACATACTTCTGTTTTCTTTTTTGTATGAGAGAATAGATCAGATATTCATCATCATGAGTTATATGTTTATGTATTGTTTATTTCATGTTTGCAAGTCAACCAAGAACAACCAATAAGCGTATTCATAATCCTTTTGATTACCACAATATGTACTAAAGAAAATATCATTGCCGTACCGGGCTCCCATATATTAATGGTTAATTAAACCTGTTTTCCATGGTAGTTAATGGGTTTTCAAATATAATAATTATTCAAAGAGTTTCTTTCTTTCTTTCTTTCTTTTTTTATCTTATCGACGACAAAATTTTATTAAAACTCGACAAAGGATAAAACTTTATTCAAAGAGTTTCTTGTGAAAATTTCCAAGTTTGCGCTTTCACATGTAAACAAATATACAAGTCAAAAGACGATATTGTAATTTCACATGAATAAAAATAAAGAAATTAGCACTGGCTGGTATAAATCTGCCTAGCTAGATTACTAATGATTTTAAATCAAATCTTGCACAGATCGACTCCTATCAAATTCTTGGAGGAATTATTCGTGTTGAATCTATGATTAAAATTTTGAAAATTCGTACATAATAAAATACCCACTTTTATATAGTTACGTATAATTTGTAGTTCATTGACATGCTGTAGAGTTACAATTTTATTGGCCATATGACCTTATAAATGTTGGGATGTTGCCGAATGGCAACTGGCAAGCAAACGGCAAAAGAGGATGGGGTCGCAGTGACAAAGAACGATACTTTGTCAAACTTAAATCTATATGGGTTAATTTCGCCTTTTCTTTTTTTCTTTTGGTAGATGCATCAAGAATGTGGTGTAGAATGTGTGTGTGTGTATATATCTATATATATATATATATTAATTTTCCAAAAGATTACTTTATTTTTTTGGTAAATGGATTTATTTTTTTAACTTGCATTGATTGAGTCTATGATTATGCATACAAATGTTGACAAAAAGGAAAAAACAAAAAAAAAAACAAAAGGAGGGTAAATAAATACTTCATTTCGGACGTATGACCTTTTTTTTTACTGTGTTTTTTATTTTTATTTTTAATTTTAGTTGTGTATTGTGATTGTCAATAGTCACTGATAACCACTGTGGAAGATGAATTATTCAACCACGTTAATGCCCTTGCTTAGGTTCTAGGCTCCTGCTACAAAGCCCGGCGACGTATGACCTTTATATGTTAGGAGGTTGCTGAGGCAGGCGAACCGCAAAAGAGGATGGGGTCGTAATGACAATAGTTGTATCATTGTGGTAACTTTCAAAGAACGATACTTCATGTCAAACATAAGGAAAATGCTACAATACACCCCCTTGTTTGGGTGTATATGATTCATACTCTAACAAAAGTTACGTTTTTTTTAGAAAAGTTATGAGACACATAAAAATGTTATGAATTATATTGCTAAAAAAAGTTGCGAGAAACAAAAAAATGTTACGATTGATAATAAGGTGGCACAATCTAGACAATATAATAGGTGTCTATGGTACACATATTTAATGGGTGATGGTAGATGTTTCATATGTACGTATATTGTACATAGTAATTCTCCATAATTTAGCTCAAAACATAAATCATATACATCCGGGACAGATGCTAATAAGGTGGAATAATCTGGACAGTATAATAGGTGCATATAGTACAAACATTTAATGGGTGATGGTAGATGTTGCATGTGTACGTATATTGCACATAGTAATTCTCCATAATTTAGCTCAAAACATAAATCATATGTATCCGGGGCAGATCTAGAAATTTAAATTAGTGGGCTCGCACAAATTAGTAATTTTAATCTGTACATTTATAATTCCTTAAAATACTCTTTTTTTGCCGGTGAAGTAACATATTCGTGACTATATATGTAAATTTAATTTATTTATAATTAATTAACAGAAAGAGGTTTTTTGATCCGGAACTCCACCTTCCCATGTTTTTTTTTGAAAATCCGAACCGTTAGATGTGTTTAAAACGTCTTTTTAAGGTCCAACGCGAAGATTTGACCAAAAAAAATACCCGGAAGGGCTTGATCGGGGCAGTTTTTCACAAAAATGCTAATATAGAGTTTTTAAGAAAAACTTCCCCGATCAAGCCCTTCCGTGTATTTTTTTTTTTTGCCAAATCTTTGCGTTGGACCTTAAAAACACGTTTTAGACACATCTAACGGTTCGGATCGTCGAAATTTGGTCTGAAAAGTGAGGTCCGGACGGTACGTCCGGATTTAGTGGTTTGGACCAGAAGTGGACTATATATATATATGGTGTAAAAATTTTGCACTCTAAGAGCATCCGCATTAGCCTCTTTAAATTTTGGGTCAAATTACATCTTAAAAAGTCACTTTATTACTTTAGCTAGTCACTTTTAACTTGTCTACTGTAGCAGACTCTCTATTCTAACTTATGGCCTATTAATATAATATTTTCTTCTTATTCTAATTATATATTAAAATGTTATTTAAATGACCATATTTACACTAATATGTGCGCATTTTTAAATGAATATTTTGCAAAAGGACAAAAAAAAATTTATCATACAAATATTATGAGTGCAAAAAATAAAAATTTATAATGTGAAATTATTTTTTAAAAACATTCATACCAGTTACTGATATCCGATTGAGCTGATTTTTGCAAGGACGTGTTTATTTAATATTTTGAATGACCATATCAATAGGGGTGTTTTCGAAATATCTAGCTTAGAAGAAAACACCACTACACGGCTAAAAGTGAAAAAAAATTGTATTTTAAAATAGTAAAATAAACTTAACATGTGAACAATGTCTCTTTTCTTGTAGAGAGGCACTGTAGCAAAGTTACAATGTTTGCAAAGTAGCTATGAAGGTGAAAAGGCTGATGTGGCTTGTTTTAAGAATTTTGGCTCTTTACTTTGATTTAACTTAGAATTTGAAGAGTGAGATGCGGATGCTCTTAAGTGGATCTGACGAATACCACATAAAGGAAATTTAGGTAATTTTATTGGAACACTACCATAAATTTATTGGGTATAATGTAAATACTTAAGAATATTAATGTAATTTTACGAAATTGAGCCCCATGTGGGTCCGTGGATCATATGATTTCTTTTTGAACTTGCATTGACTAACTCTATCTCGAAACGTTGAAACCCCTTTGCTTATAATTAATTCATTAATTTTGAATAATAATATATACACAAACTTTGTGCTACAATCTCACTCACATGAGATATGAGTCCCGTATGTGGGGTCCATGTGAGACCCACACCCTATGTGAGTGGGGTTATAGTTGGTTGTGTCAAAAAATTTGTGTGACAATTATTTTTGATTAATTTTCTTCTATCGGATTCGCCACTGGTATATCCAACGCTCGCAAAAAAAGCGGCAGCACAGGCGGGTATAAACTATAAATAAATATTCTGTTTCAGGGAGGATGGTCATATTTTGCACGTAAAACCTTCCAAAAGAAAGAAGAATCGTTAATACTCGATTTATTTGTTGTAATTAAGTTGATTTAACTGCTAAAACTTATAGGCAGCTGAAAAGTTTTCCTCTTAAAAATTTTCCGCATTAATAAATATTAGTAATTATATTAACACTGGCAAGCTCTAACAGGAGTAAAATAAAAAATAAAAAATAAAACCTATACTAGCACTAGTGGTGGATGCAAGAATGCAAGATTGGAGTGGCTGAATCATGTGTATTTTTATATTTATAAAAAAATATGTATTTTCAAGCATTTGTCACTACTTGCGAGGTCCGAATAAGAGATGATATTGTAGGGATATGCATAGCCATTGTTAAATTTTATAAAATAAAAAACTAACACTAAAAAATGATTGATATATAACTTAAAAGTTTAGGAGTTTTTACCCCCACGTACACAAATAAAAATTTTAAGAAATTTTTTTACTTAAGAGACTTGCAGTAGCTAATTAATCCCAATTTTTTTTCTCTTAATTAACCTGAAAAAATAGTAGTACAATACTTTGAGGTTGTGCAGCAGGGGAGGGGTCCCCCTTGCACGGCACCCCTCAGTGCTGCCCCTGAGTAGCAGTAGGGAGTCACGCTAATTAATTATAGGGTACTGGACTTCTTAAAATTTACTGTAACTTAAAGGTTCAATTAATTGTTTATTAAAAAGTCTGTAAGACTCATATATTAATGTTGAAAGTTTTAATATTCCAACAATAGGTTGCAAACCCTTTAGCACTTTTTAATTGATAACTATGTGTCTGGACTAATTTGCGCAGACCACAACTAATCCTGAAAAAAAAAAAAAATCAATCCCACTGTAGCCCTTGACACTTTCTCTTACATTTTTACTCCTATTTGTTCATTTGAGTTTGATATGAATAATAAAGGAATTTACGGCGTGTTAACTAAAACTAGCGACGTGCTCTTTATATAATAATTTACCCCATATATATTCAACATGTGGATATTTAAAATTATAGAAAATACTTAACTGATTTGTACGTATACCTACACGTATATCTGACTTCCTTAAGGCAAGGATTTGAATTCTGCTGCCTGCATGGTATCGAGCCTAACTTCTGAGCCCTTTTTCGGCCTTATGGTCTATGTTGTATACATAAATATTTCTGAAGAGTATACCATTATGAGAAAAGTTTCTCTCTTATTTTAGTCTACTTTTTGACTGCACCAAACTACAGGAACTCGTGACTATCTCCTTTAATTAAGAGATTTTGTGTCCAAACGTCTCATACCCACACATGGAGCTGTCTTTTTTTATTTTTTCCTTGGGTAACATGACGATATTATAAGCTAAGCATAAATAGTTATGGGATATTTAACCCCTACAGATTCATCAGCTGATTGTTGCGACAAGAATAAAAGAGGTTTAGCTAAAGTAACATAATGAAAATTACGTAAACTAAAAGAGTTCCTGGCTAGTATGTCAGCACTTTGGTTGGCTTCTCTCCTAACATGATGGATAGTGGCTCCGCTACTCTCCAGAAATCACCTGCAATCACAAATAATAGAGCTAAGCGGGTGATAGGTGGTCTGATTAGTAACTAACGAAACCACTTGCAAAGCATCCATTTCCACGACAAAGCTTGTTATGTTGAGATCCATTGTCATTTTTAAACCATCTCTGAGAGCCCAGAGTTTAGCGCCAAGGGCTGAAGTTTGACCAATTTTTTGCTAGAAACCATGCTCCCAATTTCCGTGCATATCACACATCAAACCCCTAGTTGTTGCAATGCAATCATTTGCCCGAGCTCCATCCACATTTAGCTTAAGGAAGCCTAGATTAGGAGGAGACCATATCAAGGAGCTCTATTTGTCCCGACTTTAATTGAGTCTTACTAGCAAACGCTAGGAATATTCGTCGCTTGTACGAGTTTGTCAAAAAAATGACTAAAAATATGTAGATGGGTGTGTATGCATGTTTGGCAGGGTGTGTTAGGGAAGGTATACCATTTTGGGTGGTTTTTAGCCAATTGTGTGCAAGGAAAGAAAGAATTTGCTCAATACTTGCGTGTGTGGTGGAATTATCCTTGTGGGTAGGAATTAAGAGTGAAAGAAGTTAAACCAAATTTATACTGCATAATTGATAGCATCATCAACAGACTTGCCGTGGTGTGCTTGGGCAAAACCCAAAGGGATGGGGGCTTGGAGTGGAGTTTTTTTCTTACCCTGGGTTAAGTTTATTTATCAATCCAGGGCAGATTATTATTACGTCTTTATCAACAACAATTAACTGATTTTTTTTTTTGTTTTGATTTGATGGTCAGAGTGTCCGAATCAATTGATGCGCACCTTGATTGATCTCTTTTTATGTCTGGTCAAAGACAGGTCATCAACGGAAAATTATGACAGAAATTAAAATACCCTTCCCAGTAAGAATTAACGGAACAAATTGATCGATCCCTATATTTTAGTTGGCTCTTTTTTGGCCCTAAGCCTCGATGCATGAATTTGTGTCACCTTTATTATGGGTATAATTTCCTTTTTTTGGACAAAAAGTTGACACGTTCTGCTCACGGGGCCAGTTTTTGGCGGCGTGATGTTCGGGGCAAACAAACAACTTCCATTGTAATCTGACCTAATAATGAGCAAGACTTGAATTCAAAATCGGTTAATTAATTGCATTCAAGGCCAAGTCAAAGAAGGAGTATACCGCATGGTGCTATGCACTCCTCAGTCGTTCGATTGTGTTTTGGACAGTCCGGATAAATTCGGTAATTTAATTTAATTTTGATTTATTTTTACCGGTGAAAAATCAAAATACACCCGGACCATCCAAAACATAATCGGGCAGTCGAGAGGTGCACAACATCCCGCTTCTCCGGACCATCATTCCCAGTTTCTTCTCTCAAGTAACATAATGGCTTGTTAAAGTCAAAAAAAGTAATCCGGAAACGGGGTGTTGTGCACAGCCCGTACTATGCACGGTATTATGTATCCCTCACCCGTCCGATTGCGTTTCAGTAGAAACTAGAAAGATCAATATTGACCTACTTGGCATTAAAAAATTGGCCTTCCAGTCAAAATTGGCTCTTGTTATTGACCACTACCGTTAGTTAAGCACTCAGCAGAAATCAGTTAGCCAAACAGTCCACATTTACCAAATTAACGGCAAAATGCACATGCTAGAAGGAGTAGTTGTGGACTTCAAATTGGAAAAAAAATAACTGCAAAGAAGCACTTTATTACTTGGGAAAACGATACCGCTCCACTTTCTGCGGACTGTACAAATGACGTGTATTCAAAACAATTGAGACTTCTAATGTCAAGATTTAAATTAGGGATTTGCTTTCTTTCAGGTTCGGTCTTCATTTTTCGGGCACTTAAAGCCAAGGGTGGAGCTAAGACATAAATTTACCCTGGGCTAAGCCAACACACATATATATTATATGTTAGGCTCCCTTCCTACAAGGGATTCCGTACTTTGCTAAAATGCGGGACTCGTCTTTTCGGATCAAATTTCAATTATCCGAACCGTTTAATTTGTTCAAAACTTATTTTTAAGGGTTCAATCAATGAATCATAAAAATGACCGGGGAAGGGTTTGATTTGAGCAATTTTCGATGAAGTTTTCGTTTTGTATTTACATAGTCCAAGGATAAACTTCAAGTTCAGTTCAAATCCGTCCCCGACCCTTTTTATCAATCCCTGGATTGTGGGTTGGGCTAAGTTTGGATCAAGATTTGAATTGGTTAGGCTAAAAAAAAATTTTAGGGTGGGCTAAATTGTATTGGCCTAAAAGTTTACATAGTAATTTTTTTTTTACTTTATTTTTTTGTTCCACTTGGGCTGGAGGCCATCTTAGCCCAAAGGTGGCTCCGCCCTTGCTTAAAGCGAAATTTAAAGATGAGGCATTTTGTCTTGAACATTATAAGGGTACCAAAGTAGGAGAGGCTTGTAAAATGCATAAATTTTCGGGGTCTCAAGCAACCGCACCCCGAGTTTTAACTAAGGGTCAGCTCTACTTCCTCATAAGCCCTTAGGTTCGAAACCTCTCTAGTAGTACTGATCAACCTTTTTCGGACCAATCTATATAAAGCTTTGTTTTAGCTTTAAATGAGGTCGCCGCTAATAGACGTTGAGATTTGTCTCTCATTATTAGTCGAGTTGCGTATATTCTTTTACCTAAATGTAAAATTGTTATTTTCAAAAAAAAAAAAACTCCGTAGAAACTTCTAGTAGCTTGATTGTTCGTAGACACGTAGTGTTGTTTTGCCTAAATCTATAGACAATGTGGTATTGACGTTCGAATGGTATGGAGGAATTTTTAATGGAAAAGTACAAGCTTCTCCCTCTTGTTAGGCTAGTTGAACGGAAAAAGCAAGCATAAAATATAAATTTCAATGTTTTAATATGACTTTTAAGGTAAGTCAATATGTGTACACATGGTTGACCGTCTGAGGTCACGTTTGGATAAGTTTTTTTTTATTATTATTTATTTTACTTCCTTTACGAATGTCAATTTTTTCTAAGGGTGTTCTGGGTTGATGTTGAATTTATGGATATGCAGTTTTTATAATATCAAAAGTCAAAATTGAAAACAAAAATCGTCTTAAAAGCTAGTCAAAATAAGTGGTGCCAAAATTGGGCGTTAAACTGGAAATTTTAACAAAATGAGGAAACTTGAAGCCACGAAACGATACTAGGAAATGATGAAATGGAGAATTTATGAGGAAAACTAGTTTAGTTCGTACGTTATATACTGATTTCAATTTGGTCCTTATATTTTTAAATGTTTCAATTTCATCCATGTAGCTATATGTTGGTTTCAATTTGGTCCATACATTTTTATTGTTTCAACTTCGTCCTTAAGGTTTTTGGTTTGTTTCAGTTTGATTTTTTTTTCCTAATTACAAATCAGTCCTTCATGTTTATATAATTATACATTGTATCTCTAAAGCATAATTAAAAGCTTATATTTACTTTCCTAACTTAGGTTTTTAATCATTTCAAAGTTTTCATTTGATGGGTTAGAGTAGGATCGTCGAGGCTAGTAAATATTTAATTAAATTCTAAATGATAAATCTATCTAGTCTTAATACATTTGCAATAGCAAATTGATATATCGATCAAGATGTTCTCACCTCCCCCGTTTTGGCTCTCGCTTGAATCGGGACCTTTGGTTTATTTAAAGATAAATATATGTCGTCCCTTCTTTTTTTGGGTATGTTAGTATGTAGACTATTGATTTCTTTTGTCAAGAAAAAAATAGGATGTAGAGGTACAGATTTGATTTCTACTTCAATTATAGGTTTTCCTTTACCAAAAATTATATGCCTTAATTTGTTTATTATTTCTAATTTATTATTCCGTATATCTTATCTTTTCAATGAGTCCTTTAATAGTCTTAGTAAAGTAGGAGTGTCATTTTCTTTACTTATGATTTGTGGTGAAGCTGTAAACTAGACTATGATACCATAAACGAACCTAATATATTAAGAATTGTAGTATGCTTTAATAAAGCTTTTGTCCTTTGTAGTTGTAATTGGTAATTTGGCAGATATTTTTGCAGAGAAATTAACCGATTCAGGCTGAATACTTCAAGTATTAAATCCACTCAAATAAAACTTTGAGGATATTTACCCAAAAAAAAAAAAAAAACTTTGAGGACCAAATTGAGGCTTGAGTAATTCGTTGACCACTAAATCGACTCAACTAAAAATTTGGTGACCAAATTGAAATTCACATATAACTATAAAGACTAAAATGATAAATAAGCCATTCTATTTCTTTTATCATCAGAAACTGTTTATTAAAAGGAAATAACTACAATACACACCCATTATTTGAGTATATCATATGCACCTATTGTATGATCCAGATTGTGCTACCTCATTAACAATCGTAATTTTTTTAAAAAAAATTACGTAACTTTTTAGCAATATGATTCATAACATTTTTTATGATTCGTAATATTTTGGTACGTCTAATAAATTTTATAAAAAAAGATCATAACTTTTATAGGGATGTGTATGATACACACCCAAATAAAGGGTGTGTAGTCAAACAGCACTTACAAAAACAAATACACGAATTAAAGCATAAATGAGGACTTATGACCAGCAAACAGTGTGCCAAGGGAAGGTTAATTCAATTTGACTTCATTCAGAATTTCAAAATTCTTGCATTTGAACAAGTGCTAAGTGCAAACTAAACTACCTTCAAAAATACATGTGCTGCTTGCTTGCCCAAATTAACTAATTTCCCGATGGTTAGGCAGCCTGATAAACTGCCAAGCCCAATTCATTTGAGAAATGTCAATGGATCTTGCTGATCATTATCAAATGAATATTTAAATTAAACCGCAGGTCGATGCTCAACAAAAAAAAAAAATGATTGAATTTTTGTATGAACAATATTTTATACACAAATTACGTCCTATTTTTTCCATGATTTTATGGGGTTGGGGGATGAGGAAATATTTATCCATTTGTCATAGGATCATAATTTCACGTCTCAAGTTTTTATTCCCCCAACTTCAATATTTATCCATTTGTCATAGGAGTACTTCGTTTGCAATTTTCCATAATAGTTAGTATAATACTTATTAAAAAAAATTATTATAAATAGAAGTATATTTATCATCTTCATATTGCTATGGAAAATTGGAAATGTTTTAATCCTTTGCCAAATCGAATGCTTACTCAAAATCTGTATGTGGATAAATGAGTTTGAAGTGAGTGGCAAAGCCAGTAGTAAAAGTCAGAGGTGGCCCAATTGATGTATTAGTTCGATGATATTTTCAAAATTAAATCTAATCATTTGAGTTTTTTATGGGACAACTTTGATAAATTGAAAGAATTCGAGGATTGTTGTCATCATATCATTCGACGTACACAGTATCATTATCGTATGGTATTAATCACCATAATTTAGTGCTCGAAATGAAAATTGTTCCAACTTTCAAATTATTTTCGAGATTGTATATAAAAAATTTAATGTCTATAAAAATATGCAAAATATACTTCAAAATAGAAAATTAGGGGGAGCCGGGGCCATCCTACCCCGATATAGCTGTAACCGAACAGATTTGTATTACTTGGAGACGAATCATACATCCGGGCCAGGCCCACCGCACTGCGAGGCCTAAACTGCTCGTATTACTTGGAGCCGGATCATACATCCAGGCCAGGCCCACAACACTGCATGCAGGCCTATACTGCACTCTACAAGCCCATTCCACTAATGCGTAATGTTTTTTTTGGTACACCTATTAATACGTATGTCATGGAAGTGAGGAGACCCAATTTTTAAACCGAAATATCAATCCAAAAGTCGAGACTATCGAGTAGTCTTTCTGTGTGTGGACCCCCGTAAACAAACAATTCCGGCGCGCTTGAGGGGTGCTGTGGCAAAAAAAACTCAAAAGTGGTTTTTTGATTTTTTTCGTTTTAATAGGATTATTTTATTTTATTTTTTACATTTGTTAATTTTGCATCAAGTTTTCGTGGTTTATAAATTCATCTCGACGAAACAAATTCAAAGAGTACAAAATTTTGGTCGAAACTAAATTTCTTTCTGGTTTTAGCAAGCATCGAAGTCTGACTAGTGTAAATTGATTGAAAAATCTCAATAAAACTGCCAGTGAAAGGATCAGGGCCAACGATTAGTAGGTCCCCTTTGGCCTAAATTTTAAGAATATTTGTTCATATCTGTTTTTCTATCAACTTTTTTTTAATTAAACATTCATTTAAAGGTAAAACTACAAGCAAAAAAAAAAAAAAAAATCAACGGAAGAGGAAATAATTCGAAACAACGGTAAAGAAAAAAAAGTTTCGAATTCACCTGCGGCCTTGAATTTCTTCAACTCTTCCAGAGATTTGGCATAACGGTTCCCGTTTTCATCGTCAAATTGCTCGTGGGCATCTAGAGTGAGCGAATGTCCATACTTGGCCCATTCGAAGTAATCTTTCAATGCAGTTACAAAACGCATGGTTTGCAAGGTGTAATCAAAATACTCGTCAATGAGTTCGGATAACTCGGGGTTTTCAATATTCCTGCCTTGCATTTTGGGATGATTTTCGCAACTTTCTTGTTCATTTCCCAACGCATTGGATGACTCGATTTAGCGAGTCGAATGAGAGGGCTTCAACTCCGGAGGTGGCTTGTGCTCGGTTGGTACGGCGTTTGGTGGTCATGTGTAGAGGTGTCGAAGCGGGTAGTCTTACGCTATACGTACCATTTAATTTAGGTGTGTCATAAATCATACCCGTGTTGTGCGTCTTTGCTTGCTTCGTGTCGTCTTGGGTCATTTACTTAATCGTGTAAGTAATAAATGCCGTCGCCATTTTGTAATCGTGTCGTCTTGGAGTCTTTGTGCCAGTATTTGTGTTCGTCTCAAGCACATTTCCAAGTTTCGTCGATTTTTTTTTATATAATCTAGCCAATTTTCACAAGAAAAAATTGTATATCTAATAACTCTAACTATATTGACTTTATTAAATAAATATATAACATATAATTCACAAAATATTTTGATTGACTTATTAAAAAGTGTATAAAATATGATTAGAAAATTCATCATTAAAAATTTATTCTTTTTGTTACATTAAAAATTAGTATTTATTGCGTCGTGCCTTAGGCCGTGCCTCGTGCTATGCCGTCTAGCCCACTTCTGTACTGTGCCCTTGTTGTGCCAATCTAGACCGTGCCATCCCTGACCCAGTTCCGTATTGTGCCCATGCTGTGCCCATCTAAAACAATGTTCGTGTTGTGCCGTGCCGTGTCACATTTAAACGTGCTGTAAAGTGTTGTGTCATGCCCGTGCTAGCCCGGCCCATTTGACACCATCTAAGTATGAGGATGCAGTGGAAGTGCAAAAGGTCGTCGTTGAGTTGATGGAAGAGAGGACTCATATTGTGATCAAGGATTTGGAAGATATTCGTGGAGTTCTAGATGGGTTTGAGATTCAGATTAGGTCTCTGTATCGTATTGTCGATTTTGTTGTCGAAGAAGAGGTAGTGAAGACTGGGATAGAAGAGATACAAAAGAAGATGAGAGTGTTTATGAGGAATGTGGAGGATTTGGGGGTACAAGTTGATATGCATGTGTACTCAAGATGTTCAATTGCCACTACATAGATTTCGGCCTCCGATACCTTTACCGGTGGTACCAAAAGATTTTTTACCTGCTACATGGCCGTTATGTGACCGCTATGGCCACTTCATATACTTTGGCGCCAAAAATAACTGTAAAAAGTTTCCAACGGCGATATCCAGATCTTGCTACATATCATTCAATAGTCTCATTATCGTTGCACCGCTACCGATACACAATCTGCCGTCACTATTTAAAACCTAGGGAGGAAGTGAGAGTTGAGGGAGGATTTGTGGTGGTGAAGCCCAAGCCCAACGAAGGGATCTTTTCGAAAGCCATAGACTGGTTGGAGAAGTTGATAGTGAAGGTTATGTACGATTCATCTAGTGAGCCTCACCACTACCTCTCCGGTAACTTCGCTCCCGTCCCCGAGACACCTCCTTGCAAGGACCTCCCCGTTAAATGCTACTTAACGGTGAGTCCAATTCATATTTTCCTATACACTTCCTTGCAAGGACCTCCCCGTTATTAGGGTGTATTTGGTTAGCGGGAATTGAAAATGGAATGGAATAGAAATTCCCATGAAATTCTATTCCGTTAAAAATTAAATGGATTACCAATTCTAAATGGAATCACTATTCCTCCTAATAGGGAATTTACATTCTATAGAAAAAATGAAAAATTGTAATTCCGGAACTTACCCAACTCACTACTCATGTCGTATACCGAAAAGAAATTTCACGATTGTCCCCGATCAAATCTCTCTCTCTCTCTCTCTCTCTCTCTCTCTCTCTCTCTCCCTCTCTCTCCGCCGTTGCACCTCTTCTGCTGCCGGCCCACCTCCATCTCCATCAGGTTGGTATGTATCCTTTCAATCTCTCCTCTCCACAACCATGCTCATAGCCCTCCTCCACTCTGTCTCGCCGATTACGGCTTGGTTTTCCAAAAGATAAAATGGACATTCTTTAAAAATCACACCCTCGATTTTAAGAATGAATAAGGAAAAGGGATAAAATCTCCAATGAATCAACATACATATGCCCGCATTCATCGGAGATTTTATCACCTGTGGCCTTCATATTTGCTAAAAATCACCCCTCGATTTTTAAAGAACGCCCATTTTATTTTTGGAAAAACCAAACTCGCATTCCCCATCCATGGCCCCGCCATAGCACAGCTGTCGTCTCATCAAATGGCCTCACGGAAGTCGCCACCGCCGTGGAAGTCGACAAGTAACAGTTACAACTACGGCTGCCGGTCAACTACGCTTTACGGCCCTTACCACCATCTGATTCATCTTTGAATTTTTCAGATGTTTGCAAAGAATTTGTGCTTACGAATGCGTGAATGAATTATGTGGAAAGCAATTGCGAAACAAACAAAACTGGAGGAAAAGGTACAATGAAACCGGAGGAGAAGTGGGGGCTATGATTCAGTGCATCGCATCGTCTATTTGGCTAAGACTCAGTTTTTAAGATTAAACTCATTCCAGAAATTTTCATTTTTTTCCCGAGCATAATGTACGTTATTGATTCTTAGCCACAACCAAACATGGGAATGAGAATGACTATTCCTATTTCAATTCCTCCAATTCCATTCTATTTTTTATTCCATTCCAATTTACATTCCATTCCAGCCAACCAAATGTAACCTTAGTATTTGATAATTGTACTTAACATGAGATTCCTTATCTTCATTATTTTGGCCGCTTAAACAGTACCTAACAACCTCCAACAATGGGTGATCAATCAACTCTTAAAACCTGAATTGCCGTGTTATGGGCAAAGATCTAGTGAACTTTACGAGCATACAAAAGTAACGCTACATACGCTAAATAGTCTTGCTTATTGGGAGCCTAGCGCCAACCAAATCTTTGATGCTACCTTATAAAGAACGTAAAGTTTTTGATCTTGTTCGTTTCCTAGTTTAGTTTAGTTTTAGTTTTAGTTTTGATGACATCATCATTTTTCTCATTTCTCTCTCTATCTCTCTCCACTTACTATACTTTATGACATCATCAAAACTAAACTAAACTATCTAACCAAACACAGCCTTTATTTCTTTTGGAGAAATAGTTCTTTTTAAAGCTTAATTTTCTTTTTCATTTACTGTTGAAAGCTTTCCATGCCAATCATCAGCCGTTTCTTTTAATGAAATCTCTGTCGCGGGACACCAAGTTATAATCTTCACATAGTTGGCATGGCAATCCCACGACGTTGCTCAGATAGCTAGTTTATAGGAAAAGTAATTTCGATTGTGTAACAACCGAAAAATATGTGTTGCAGGAGTGCCTGAATGTCCTTGTCCGGTGGCTGGTATGTCCTTGTTCTTTTCTCAAACTTGTTCCATATGTGTTTGTCGCCCGATTTTGATTCTCATTGTATTATTTTGTGAATAGAGACGAAAAATAATCAAAAAAATTAGTTTATTTTAGGCTTTATTCAAAACACTACTCCCTCTGTCTCATAAAGTTTGATCACTACGAAACTACGTACAATTTTCAAACTAAAAAATAATGTGCTTATGAAAATAATTTTTTAATCAATATGGATCTTATTTGATAGATCTCATCGAGAACTTTTCTACAATGCAAAAAAAATTCAAAAATTATTTTGGTAAATACATTATTTTTTTAGTTTGAAAATTGCACGTAGTTTTGTAGTGATCAAACTTTATTCTTTTTTCTAAACGGTAAGATTTTCCCAGTTATATAGATAAAAGTCTAATACATGTGTGCATTCAATAAACACTGCCGGTCTAAAATACAAAAAACAAAATAATAAAAAAAGTCACTCAACTCCGATATCGGACCTATCACTGTTGCTTGTGCTGGATCTGCATCTTGACGCCATCACCATTGCTGCTGGAGAGCTCAAAACTACTAGTAGTAGACATTATCTCAATCTTAATTTTTCATTTGTTTTGAAGGGATCTCAATCTGTACTTTAAAAACTTTGTTATTCCGAAGCAAAAAAATACTCCAAATCAGCAGTAAGTTCCCCAAATCAGTAAGTTGAAGTGCATTTCCTAACTTTCCAGTATTACGTGGCCGGCACCTGCTCCAACAATGAATAAAACGACAAGTTGGGCATGACATATGACTCACTCTCTCCAACCCTAACCTCCGAAGCACCCAACAAAAAATCTCTCTCGCCAACCCACAATCGAGGTCCAAACCCTCCTCTCAACTTCAAAAACGCACTCTCAAAATCATTATTTTGGCTTTTTTATTGGTAGTTGTTTGAATTTAGGTTATGGATTTGACAAAATGCAATCGAATATTTCTCTACGGTTTCTCTCTCACTTCTCAACGAACCCTAACCCCCGCCGTCCACGAATAGCCAGCGACGACAAACCATTCTCGTTCCAGATCGATTCCGAGTCGCGCAATGCGCCACTGATTCTGTTGCAACTGATGGATAAGCAGACCAAGGAGGAGATAGGGAACGAGGAGAAAGAGAGTGACGAAGAAGAAAAAGTGGAGGAATTTTATATTCTAGGGCATTCCGTGTGTTTAAAGAGGAGGAGGGACGGGGAATCTGTGGTATTATTCATCGAAACAGGCTTCGATTTGAGCCATAATAGGGCTTGAATCGTGGCGTAGCGCGGCGCGGTTAGGGATTGGGAAATCAGCCACTCCGTGTAGCAGACCTTATGTTTTCCGCCAGGGTTGTGGCCGGAAGTGGGTTTGCAGAGAGAGGATTTTTTTTCTTTTTATCTCTTTTAGAGTAAAGTGGGCGGGGCCCATCGAGCCTACTTGGCTCTGCCACGTCAGCGTATGTGAGCAGTATGTGAATGGTTGTATGTGGTAGCAGACTTATTGGAGAGAGAAAGTATAGTCAGAGAATTGTTGGACAATGGGGCAGAACGCAGAGAAGGAAGAGAGAGAGTGGAGGGAGGAGCGGCGGTGAACCGGTGGTGAAGCCCGAGCATAACAAAGGGATCGCTTCGAAAGCGATAGATTGGTTGGAGAATGTGATAATGTGACTGTGCGTGAAAATTCTAAGAGCAGATTATTGAGATTCTGGCTTCTTAAAATCTGCGGTTGAGGGTTTGTTATAAATTCTTATAGCGGCTTTCAAAAATCGTCAGCTTTTTTTAAGCTATTTCGAGGCCCAAAAGCTTTTTTTTTTTTTTTTAGAAGCAACTGATTTTGATGCTTATATAAATTCGAATTTGGGGGAGACACTTTGCGATAAGTGTTGTGCGTCATGTTGTGCAGCAAAACTACGTCATTTTACTCATTTTCTTAGTATATCCAAGGGTCATGTTTGGAGAGTTAAGTGTAAGTTTTAATTTTGAGGTTCAATTTTAGGGATTTAGGCTCTTTGGGGTAGGGTATAGTGTGTTTAAGCACTTTGAGTTCAGACACTTCAGATTTTGGATTTAAGCACTTTGTAATCGTTTTTTATTCGTCCAAATAAGGCCATTGGGAGCTTTGGATGTATGCACAAAAATCAAGCAAAATGACGTAGCTTTGTAGTACAACACGACGCATAACACTTACCGCATAATACTCACCCCGGATCCTATAAAGTATAAATTCTGAGAGAAGTTATAATTGGTATAAAGACAAAAATATTTCTTACCATTCTAACAATTACCCATTAGTCAAAGAACAAATAGATTAATTCAATACAAAAATATGTTCACCTCCCTTACGCTTAAATCCAATGTCCGTCCCTTCGCGTGGTGGTATGCAAAAGATGGAAAGGGGAAAATCTATGATGAAATACGGGTTGTACAAGTGGAAAAGAGGGGAGAGAGAAATTTGGGTTGACTGTTTTTTGTTTCCGTCCTTGGCAGTTTCTTTACGCGGTACAGAAAAGTGTGAACCGGCTCTAAAATGTATGACAAGTTACTTTGTAATAGTAGTAGATACGTGTGTGTACACATATATGACAATTGCACATTATATTCCTAATCTCCTTCGTTATTGGTGGGGAATATTGATCCAATTTTCGGTGCTGTTTGTGTGTAGTAAAGAATGTACATTTTTTTTAAAGGGATAGAAATTCATTAGATCAAGTGGTCTGAGCTCTGTTTTGTTCTCGTGTTGCCTTGAGTATTTGATTATGACTTTTTTTGAGTAATTATTCAATTGTTCAGGAGTAATACCACGTGGTGCTTATAATACCAATTTAGAATCACACAATTATGTGGGTTTCATATACTTAGACGTGGACTTCACGCTAATTGTTGAATCCTGAGAAGTTGATTTAGTGGTCAATGCTTGGAATTTATAGGTTTGCTCTCTTCTAAGTTCTCAGGTTCAAAACTTTTTAAATGCTATTAATCTGTTTGGAGCCAATCTATATGGAACTTTGCTCTAGCTTAAAATATAGCCCCTGTCACGGAATTAACTTGTTTCAAGTGATCCGTGCGGCACTTAGACACTCACACTTGATCTTGACCCGATCTAGTGATGCTAAGTAAGCCTTTGTGTGTGTGTAAGAAGAGTAAGACAAGTAACACTTGAGTTTGGGAAAATGGAGAGTGTATTACACAAAGAGAGTTTACAAGTTCTTGAATGATTTCTTAGTGCCTTGGCCAAATGAGGCCACACCCTTTTATAGGCACTAAGGGAGAGTTCTAGAACAAACTCTAGAATCTTCCCACCTCCTCAATTGGGTCTTTCTAGATGTGTGTATAGGAGGTTCTTGAATCCTCCAACACTTACAAGGCTTCTCTAGAATGTTCACCATCTTTCTATAGTATTCTACAATGTACAAGAATATTCAAGAATTCTCTAGACAAGTCTAGACTAGTCCGGAAGCTTTAAGATTTCTCTAGAAAATTTTGCAGGGCGTAACACCCCGCTAGTCATGAACTGGAGGATTGGTTTTTCAGATTTATAAAGTTCAGATACACATAAATTGTGCAAGACACTTGGTTGTAGGAAATAAAAAAAAAAAAAAAAAATCTCCCTATTCAACAACATACAATATTGACTCAATTTCTTATTACAAAATGACAACATCAATCACCCCCCACTGACTTCCAAAACGACAAAATTGATATGCCATATGACTCAATACACAACCTTAAAAGTTATTCCTTACTCGACGCAAACTGCACTGACATAGTCATTTTTTGAAATAAATATGTCAATATGTATATATATACAGTATATGTGAGATTACATGTGCATGTGTGAGTGTGGAGAGGGGGAGAGATATAGTCTAGAGTGTTGAGCACTGGGTTAGAAGGACGAGGAGGAAGTGCAGTGGGTTTTTGGCTCTCCGATTCCACCATACCTTGGTAAGAGGCGACAGTGTAATTTCTAATCGTAGACGGACTGACAGTGTGATTTTAGTAGAATAGAGGGAGTGTTGGTAAAATTTACCCTTGAAAGAATGAGGTCCGGTAAATTTCACTGACCTTCCGCCGACTCCTGAGGTTTCTCAATGATGCTTGCTCTGGTAAAATGGCAGAGGTTTCGAAAATCCCTTTAACAGCCCCTTATGGATTCATGAGAAAAGAAAATAGAGAGTTATGGTTTCTAGTCAAATCACTCAATTGAATTAAAATGGCAGAGGTTTCTTCCGCTTTATTATATCTCACCAACCAAAGAGGTTGTCACAGGCTGTTGAGAGTTTTACTATACAAAGGTTGGAGATTCAAATGCGCCAGTTGTTAAAAAAATATTCACTATCCAAAGGGGTTGTAACAGGTTGTTGAGAGTTTTAAATTTTTAATACTCAAGATTAGAGATTCAAGTGCGTTCGTTGTCAAAAAGAAAATAGAGATAAGACAATTTATGAGAGTCACCCTTCTTTGTAAGAATTTATGAATAAGTCCAAACTGATGATTACAAAAAATGGATGGTCAAGATCATGACTGTCTCCCCAGTCCAATATATAGATTGGAGAGAATACGGTCTCTTTTAATTTAATAGTAACTCGGATTGTCTAAGCCAACCTATACGCATCTCAACTAATTTCTCCCGCCATCCACTATGGCGATGAATTCAAACTCTTGTTAAGCAACTGCCTTGTGCATGCATTGTCTGCGGGAATAGACATCTGACACCGATAAGAGAGAGAGAGAGAGAGAGAGAGAGATTTAAACAATGAGAACAGACTCCTCTCATCACCGTCAAAGCTTGACTTGATTTCACGCTGGTGAGGAGGGACAAAGCCTCACTATAAACCCCAAAACAACCCAAGAAGTTGGCAAGATGCCAACTGAACAAAAACCAAAACAACCACATTGATCACAGAAAAAAGAGAACAGTGGAGATAAATCGTAGCAGCTGATTAAAGAGAACTGAGAACCCAATATACTCCTTAGCCTGAACAAGAAGTCATCGATTGGTAAGTCCCTATTCCCAGCATTGGATTTCACCCACAAGGCAACTCTGATCTTCACAAGTTCAGCAGAATTTGCTTCCATACAGTCCATATGACAGCCATTGCAATGAGATCCCAAATCTTCCTTTTAACTTTCTTCAGTTTCCAGCCCTTCCACCAGATGAGAAAGTTTTTAGCAGAGGATGGAGTTACCCATTTAATCCCCCACCATGAGAGAACGTTGGACCACAAAACTCAGACTAGGACACAATGCAAAAAGACCAGAATTGAACGGAATTTGCATAAGGCATCCTGCACACTACGGATAACGCTAAGACCAAAAAACTAGTCTGCAGTTTTGACTCTGCCGTGAAGAACAAGACAAATGAAACATTGGACCCTATATGGAGCCAAATTCCTCCAAATGTGAGTAAAATCAGAGTAAGATGGATTTGCTAGTTCATAAAGGGATTTGACAGAAAAAGATGATGAACTATTATTAACCAGCCAACCAGGTAAGTGTGAAAGTATCTCATTGCAATCCACTATTTTAGGCAGTTTATCGAGATCGTATCGGGATCAACTTAGAATCGTATCGTGATCAAATTGGGATCAAATCAGAATCGTATCATGATCAAATCTTGTAATCTTTTCCTTTTTTAGACGTGACTTTTCTTTATTTAATCATGTAATAGTTTCATTATTTTGTATTCCGATTATCAGTAAAATATTAGTTCTTCTCTGCTGTAGTTTGTCACAGTAAGCCTATCTTCTGAGCCATCAGACAACAAAACTTCTGAGCCATCCAAAATAGATAAGATTTCATCAAACATTTCTTTCTCCCAATCAAACAGTCTTCTCCTAAGTTGGAAATCCCATACATGAGTGTTTGCTTTTCTAGTCAACACCTCATGAATGGAATCCTCTTGATTTCTCACTAAATTGAATATGGGTGGGAAAGCTTCTGCTAGTGATTGGTTTCCTAGCCATGAGTCCAGCCAAAACAGTGTAACTTTGATCTTGGTGTTGTTCATAAACAAGCTTTGCAGTTTGCATAACAGGATTTCTGACCTTAGTATTAATGATATCTTTCCAGATGGTTGATGCATTTCTGGGCATCAATAGTATAAAAAAAGCCCCTAGATATGCACATGAACAAGATCAAATCAGCAATTCTTATGGACCAAAACACTCACCCAGAAGACACAGGACAAAGATAAGTTCAAGACACAACTACAGAAGCCAAAATGAAGGCCTTCAAAATACTGAGAGAACTTCATTAACAGAGATACAATAGTCTTTCTGCAGCCCTCTAAAATACGGTCACGACTATACACATTCAGTACATAAAATTAACATACCTAAGAAGGAGACCTCAGCATGCTCTACAAAGAAACAAATGACTATTTATACAATCGCAACAAATCAACCCCTAAAAGCCATTCAGCATCCACTTCGCAACCTCCTTCCTTACCCAGAATGTGCCTCCTTTTGTTCATATTTTCTACAAGGTCAAGCAATTTATCCAAGTTCAACTTGCTTCATTTCCCAGAAAGTTCTTTCAAAGTGATGACCCAAACATACGGTTACTTCAACCATTTAGCATTTGAACTGTGACAACTATGGATTACGAAGGCAATCGAAAAAGAAAAACACTTTCTTTTGCACCAAGGAAGTTGTCATGAGTTGAGTACAAGCTCCATGGAAGTTGTCATAAGTAGAGTCCGCAATATGCACCCACGTGAATATTAGCATACATAGCAAAGTTTAACAATTGATGCATGTTGTCCAACTCTTTCCTTGTAAACCAAGGGGCCCTCATTCAAATATCCGAAACACACTTTCTTTTGCACCAAGAAAGTTGTCATGAGTTGAGTACAAGCTCCATGAAAGTTGTCATAAGTTGAGTCCGCAATATGCACCGACAAAAGTATCACCATACTTAGTAAAGTTTAAACATCGATGCATGCTTTTCTTGAAAACCAAGGGGCCTCATTCAAACTGCAACTATCAGACACACAATGACCTCAAAAAACTTCCTAATCTGTAACCCAAAAAGATATATTAAAAAGATTCTACAACTTCCAAACACCTTAAAAGGAAGAAGAAAAAATTATCAATAGGAAAACCGAAACTAATTTGTGTAATTGCTCCCAGTCCCAACAAAGTTTGAAAAGAACACATTGGCAACCAAGGTAAAGCATAAGAGGAGACTAAATGCAAAGATATCCCTCAGAATGCCTAGTATCCACCTGGCATGAAATCATTGGTTCCTCTACCTCTGCAGTAAAAACTACCAAAAGGGAGCACCAACTTGTCGCAAATTTCATGCACAAATTCAGATTACTAAATTTTTCGTCACTGGGATATATGGAAAGTACAACAACAAAGCAAAAGTAACAGCCATAAATTCGATGTTAAACAAACAAACAAAAAAGGCACAAATAAACAGGCAAAAAACAGTGTTGACCAAATGATCAGACCAAATATGCAGTCTCAAAGCCTCAAGTATAGTACCAAATTCAGATATCAAAATTCACGAAAACCAAATATAAATGTGGAAAGTAATAATAACATAAAAAGAATCCAACTATTACACTTTGATTATCCAACATGGTAACTTCCAGGGGACCAAATTTTGGGCAAAGTGACCCAAATTGCAAACCATTTTAGTTCAGACAAGAAACACAATCCAGTTCCATTACATACATTTATTCACTTCACAAAATCGTGAATTTTGACAGCAAAAACACTCACAATGCATAAAGAAGCTAATAATTGATCAGTTGTCAACTCTTTTTTTTGTATTCTGGGATCATTGTCTAATTTACCAGCTTTAGCAGTCCAAACCTCAGAATAAGTTGGTTCTACATTTAAGCACATAGATGCCGATGATTACTTTTCAAATAGGCCAACAATTTGCCCCCCAAAAAATGAGACTAGGGATGGCAACTTCCCCATATCCAATGGAACCCGCTCCACCCCCGCCCATATGGAGGTGGAGATAACCTAGAATTTTCCCCAATAGTAGTGGGGGGTATGGTAGGATGCCAAGAAAAACCGCTCAGGTATGGAGCAGGTATGATTTTCTAATCCCCATCCCCAAATACCCATACCCGCCCCATACCTTCCCCGTACCCGGTTATACATACTACATATACCATATAATGTATATACATATAAATCGGAACATTCGTATAAATGAGTATAGTTACATATGTAAACAATTACCTTTTTAATTAGCAAATCTTATCAATTACTACATATCCTAGACTACTTAATATTTGAAAACATCAATTAAGATTATATTTATTAAATATAAATATCAATTTATTTCATTATTCACTTATTTATTTATTTTTTTGTTTGGATATGGGTATGTTCGGGAAACCCCAATCCTCCATCGGGAGGTGGGTTTGATTTTTCATCTAATATCTCCAATGGAGATGGGGCCGGGGATGGTGAAGGTTCCTCCAATCGGAGATCGGGTATGGAATAGGGTCCCCCGATCCATACCCTATCCGTTTTCATCCCTAAATGAGACATCACAAGCGATGATTAAAGCATCTTTGTAACCCTAAACAGATTAAAATGGGAAAATTTACTCATATCCCTTTGACTTTACGTGAAAATTCAGTTTGGCCCTTCATGCTTCAATTTTGACAAACTAAACCTAGCATTTTGAGATTGGTTTCAATGTCAACCCTCAGTTGGGTTCTGTTAACAATTTGGGAGGAAATCAGTCATGCGCCCTGCACATAATCACTTACGAGGTTATGTCCATGCATCTCTCCTTCTTCCCTCCCTCGCCCCAAACTCTCTTTCTCTCTCCTCTCCAACTCACACACACCCAGATATACTCCCACCACCGGTGCATTTATCATCAAAGTAACACACACCCAGATAAATACATACGTACACAACAGCGAAGGAAAAGCACTCCTAAGAGCATCTCAAAGGCTACCCTGCATACGAAAGACACATTACAGAGAGGAGGGGGTTGGGAGGAAACAGCCTTAAACTTTAGCAAGGTTGAAGATAAAAAATTAAAAAAAAAAAACCATTACATTCTCAACTCCATGCAAGAAATTTTGACCAAAGATAACGCACATTGTCAAATTAATACTCCAGAATTAAGTAAAATAAGCCCATACGAACAATGAAATTAACACCTACTTCACATTTACACCAACCAATTCCTTGACAAAAGGAATTCCCAAAATTCTAAAAGAAATAAGTAAAGTAAAGAATTCCCAGAAAATGAAATATAGGATTCAAACAGCAGGGGAAAAAATCCGAATGCAGGTGGGTTTTCGACGAATGGTGGGGATTAGGGTTTTGGGGCGTGGGAGATGCACAGATAGGGTAATTTTTTGGCCGATTGGGAGTTCTAACTGTGAAGGTGGTTTCGGTAGGGCTCCAGGCAGGGGAAGGGGATAAGATCTGAGAGAGAAGGAGATCCATACCCGTTTGTAAAGTCTGAACTTGAATTTGATTCAGATCGCAATGGACTGAGGGCTACACACAGGGGAAGGCGGCGGTTATAGGTGGCGGCGACGATTTTTTTGCCAAACCATTTGTTTTAGTTTCAAGACAGGCAAATTCCAGCCCGAGAAACATGTTGATAAACCGTATCTTACCTCATTTCCAGTGAGTACAGAGAGAGAGAGAGAGAGAGAGAGAGAGAGAGGGACTCTTCTTGGCTTGTTGCCACAGCTGCGTTGTTTTTCGCGCTTCTTGTAGACCAGCCCTAATTAGGGTTTTTCATAACCGTTGAGGCGAGAGGTGCTTTGCACCCCCCTGTCAGGGGTTGTCCCCCGGCCCCACCCCACCCCACCCAATTCCCAAATTAAACCACCCCCTTTCGGCTTTTTTTTCTTTTTCTTTTTTTTGTTTTTTAATTTCCGGCCACTCTCTTTTTTTTGTTTTTTTTTCAATTTTATTTATTTAATTACTGTAATTTTAATAATTTCGTTTACTCATTTTATTTATTTAATTAATTACTCATTTAATTTGGTTTATTCAAATTACATTTGCAAGTAAATTATTTTCTTAAATTTGCATTTAAATTTCATTTTGTATTTAGAAACTTTATAATAAACAAAAAAACTTCTATTATTATTAACTAATTATTTTAATTAGTTAATTAAGTTGTCTTAACAATGAATAATAAATAAATAAAACTTCTAAAAGTGAAATAATAATATTACAATCACGTTTTAAAATGAATAAATATTACAATCACGTTGACAAGTGGTTTTGAAAATTCCCAATATCCCCCCACCCCTCCTTCTCAAACTCAGATCAAAATCTCTCCTTCTTTGACAAAAAAAAAATCCAACTGATCCGAAAACAAAAAAAAATGTAATTAAAAAATGAAGTAAATAAACAATATTTAATAAATAAAAGAGAAAAAAAAAGATATTAGACCATATTATAAAAATATATATAAAGAACGAGAAGATTTATTACATATTAGAAAAACAAGATATTAAATAATTCAAAAAGAGAAATAAAATATTAGAGAATTCTAAAAAGATAGAAGAGAAAAAATATATTAATAAAAGATATAAATAAATATGTAAATAAAAAACTATATAAAACAAAATAAATAAATTAAATAATTAAATGAATTAATATAAAGAAAGGAGTTAACTAAATAAAAAAAATAAAGAAATAAATTAATAATAATAATAATAAATATATATTAATAAAATATATAAATAAATATTTAAATACTAAAAGAAATGAATTAAATAAAAAAAACTAAATAAAATAAATAAATAAATAAATAAATATTAATAATAAAGTTAATGTAATTAAAGGAAGGAAGAGGGGTAAAGTGGTAAATAGTGGTGGGGCCGGGTGGGGGGGGTGCGCGTCAGAGGAGGGGTGGGGGGGTGCAAAGCAATTTGCCGTTGAGGCCTTTTGGCCTAGCATTTTTTGGCATGGTTTTTTTGGTTATTTTTTCTTAATTTTGGAATTTAATTAGGCATTATGTTTGAAAATTCTCCATATGTTTTTATCCAATGAGATTTGAATATTTATGATCTCACCCTGGCATTGGATATTCAGACCTTTATGCTCTTATTTATTTTATTAAATTACATATTGTATATCTAAATATATATTCAAGATATATATGGTTCCTAAATATACGGGAGAGTTAAAAAGTACTGTGATTAATTTCCATAAATATGTCATCCCAAGCTATCAATCACAATTGAGTTCCATATCTTTAGGTGAAGTTAAAATTTTCAATTTCAAATTTACTAATCCTAAGCAATCATGGTTGAGATTCATTTCCACATCAGTAGGAGAATTTGAAATTGGAAAAATATTTGGACACATTGGTATATGGCACAAGATACGAGTTCTTGATTTACCATGAGTACAAGATTAATGGAAAGCCAATAAATCATGTTTCTATTAGAGAATTGAATACGTTAAATATGAGTTCTTGATTTACCATCTTCACAAGTTCGGAAACCATACATCAATTACAGTTTTTAAATCTATCATATTTAAGCCAATTTTAACTCGTAAACATGGTTTAATAGTTATAGGGATTTTTTATTTACCATTTTTTAACATTTTTAGTTCTTAATAACCCATAGGCCACCCACAAACGTTAGCACAAATTAGACATCCCACGATAATAGCATGCCCAAATATTCAAATTGAAAATGTATCTGTATCTGAGTTCCTCATAACATGAAAACATCCACGTGAAAACATACTATACTTAACTATTTAAAAAACAGAAAATTGGCTAAAAGGCCAAGTTTAGGGCTTTAAAGCATTTTTAGTCTAGCCTAACTTTTTTTAAGGTCTTCAATACATTGTTGGAAAATTTTTAATGGCGTAAGGACAATACTAGACATAAATACCCTTAATGATAAAAAAAAATTAAAAAGAAAAACCCGACTCTTCAAGACCGGACTTCAAGAGCAGTAGGTTACTGCCGTGACCGAACTTCAAAAGCTGAAGTCTGTGGGAATTGATGACTTTGGGTGATGAGAGAGAAAAGGAAATGGGAAATGCAAATGGCTATGTCCGGTCAGATACTGGGCTGATTTCTACAATGGGTAATTTCTAAAGTACTAGGTTGATTTTTCTCTCTTCAATTTTGAAAGTGGGTTTAATTTTAGGAGGTTTATGCTTTTTAGGGTATGGTATATTGGGTTTAGGCACTTAGGGTATCATACGGTTTCTGGGGTTTTAGAAGTTTAGCCACTTTCATAAGGTTTCGGAGGTTTGGACACTTTCATAGGGTTTGGGGTTTAAGCACTTTCATAGGGTTTGGGGGTTTAAGCACTTTCATTGGATTTTGGGGGTTTAGGCCCTTTCATTGGGTTTTGGGAGTTTTGGAAATGAGAGTGATTTGTCCTCTTGGCATTAAGAAATTAGTTTGTGTCATATTTACATGATTGATCCTTATACCATGTCCTTGTTGAAGAAAGACTAAAAAAAACACCGAAACCGATTTCTATAGCACTTGGAACCCAAAGAATTAACAGTTTTGGATAGAATTAAAGAATGCAACACAAAGCATCATTACTCTGTAAGTTTAGCCCAGTTTTCTAAAAGATTTTAGCACCCAAGTGCCAAAATTATCATATTTCAAATAAAAAAAATGAAATGGTTTCATGTATCGTTTTTAGATTTTTTTTGCACCAAATTAAAGTACACGAGAAGTACTTTAATTTGGTACGGAAAAAATTGAAAAAAAGATACACGGAACCACTTCATTTTTTTATTTGAAATATCATGATTTTAGCATCCAAGTACTAAAATCTTTTGAAAAACTGGGGCCAAAAATCTTTTTTTTTTCCCCTTCCCCAACTGCACGTCCTTGTTTTCTGCTACTATCTGCTGCATCAAGGTGACACCATCCGAATGTTGACCCAAGGGCCATGAGTTCAACTCATCATTCAGCTTTGGGCCTGTTTAATTTCCCTCGGTAGTTATTCATAAAACATAATAATTCCTTGCTCACTCGAATTACAGAATACCATTACTATAGACTACTGAAACGGCTTACCAACATGGTGACAACATGACTATTTATGGCCAGGTAAGATGTTCAATTGATTTTCAAAGGAAAAAAAATTGTTTTCATTGCATTTAACCATACTACTGTTTGGTTCTTTTTACTTCTTTGCAATGGAAAATAATTGTGTGCGAGCGTGCCAGAGAGAGTTTCAATCTCCTCCCTCAGATTAACTTTGGAAAACCAAACCTAATCAGGCGATTGTGTTTTGTTGGTTCAATTACCTCAATTAAGAGGATTTTTCTTAATAAGTGAAGAAATGCAAACCAATAAACTTAGGAAATCAAAGAACAATAAAGAAACAAGACACTTCGATTGATAAATCAAAGATAAACTTACTTCGAAATTGTCTCCAACTTCAAATACAGAGTAACAGAACTTCGAACAGGTGATTGTTGCAAGAACAATCGAGATAGGGGTGATTGTTACAAGAACAATCGAGATAAATCCTAATCTAAATCCTAATCTACTTCGAACTGTGTTCGAGATCCTAAACTAATTCGAACTGAGTTCGAAATCCTAAACTACTTTGCCAATGAACAAACCAAGCATCAGTTTTTTGATAGCTATTTGTTGAAGATTTGTCCGGGGGCTCTTGTACTCTTCAATTTCTCCTATTTATAGATGTAGCTTGTGGTTTGAGCTTCCCGCTCCATGAATTTGAATCTAGCTTGCTTCGAACTCCAACTTCCACTCTGATAGTTGGCAGTTATTCTTTCCTCCACGTCTGTATTTGAATTCTCCCTTCTCCCAGAAGCTTTAAATCTGCACGTCGACTTAACCACTCAAATGATAATGTGATTAAGGAAATAACTGCTTCCTAGAAGAATTCCACGTGTTCTAACTGCCAATCGCCTGGTTTCTCAAGTTTACACGTGGAGCATGTATGTTTAGCAGTTGAAATTATGGCTTTGAGGCCAATCTTTATTTTAGTAATGGCTTGTAACTGCCAATAACTACCTTTCTAAATACGACATCGTATTCGGTGCGTTTTATCTTATTAATCCAGTGTATCTTCATTGACGAGTAATTGCCAACGTTTGGCATTTTTTATTACATGTCAATTAATCATTGGATTGGTTAATTTTATATGTAAACAACTTCCTTTTTAGTGGTATAGACTAGGTTATGGCCAATGAACTATGCAGATGTTTGGACTTTTCTATTTTTAGCTTGGTTATAAAGTTTGAAGCTGGGAAAGTTGGTGACATTTGAACGGTATTGTAACAAGGATGGATTTTCTTGGTAATGTCATTTAAGTTGTATTGATCAACTAGATGTTGAATATTACAATTTGATGAATAAATATTTTATGCTTATTTTTTGTATCTTAAAAGTTGAAGTGAAGTCGTCATTTGAAATGAAGTGCTTCCACACATTCTCTCTCCGCTCTTGGAATGTTGTTTTTTTCATAGTTAAAATCACTTGACAGGGGTTACGATATTTCACGAGAGCCCAAAATTGATTTGTGAACATCAATTGTTGGGGTCATGGCTTCAAGCACACGGGCATTCGATATGCATGAATGATTAGGGTCCACATGCAATCATTGGGCCATGTATAGACATTCTGTGTGCAAGTAAATCTCATCCGTGCATAGCACAGATTCAACGCTAGTTTGGGTGAATGAATTGGTCGTGTAAGTCACGGGGTTGGGATGGGATGGGATGGGTTTCTTTTTGGAAATGGAAGAGTTGGGAATGGAAAGAGACGAAGGAAAAGTTTTTCAAAATGTACCGAGAAAATAGGGATAAGGCTTTTATAAGGTTAAGAGTATTAGAAGGTTAAGAGTTTGTTGGGATGCTTTTTAGGACCTAACAATTTCAATAAAATCTCATAAGATTAATACATGATATAGGGTTAGAATAATTTGAAGGGACTTTTAGGTATGTATTATTTGAAAAGCGGGATGTAAACATAAGTATTCAAACTATCTAGGATGGGATCATAAAGAAATATTGATAGAGGATATTTAATTAACTCTCCCTTACCAAATTTGAGTTTACTCAAAATTTTCACCAAATTTGGCTTGAATCAAATCTTTACTCAAATTTTTATGACCATTTCTACCTCTCAAATTTACAATCACGCCATTGATGAAGCCTTTACTCAAATTTATGCCTACATTTTCTTTTTGTCCATTGGAGTTTTCCATATCAAATCAAGTTTTAACTCAAAATTTTACTCAAATTTGGGTGAAAATTTGAGAAAAGGATGGAGATGTTCTAAGAGTCATTTTCAAATAGTGGCTAGCTCATGCAGTGGAGTTTTTGGATGTTCCACATTGCATTTTGGGATCGAGTTTCATTCCCCCTCCCCATGTAATAGATTAGGAATGGCAAAAAAAATAAATTAACACCTCCTTTGGATGGAAGGTTTTCAAGAGATAAGAAGGGGTTTTGCGAGAAAAGGGATTCTCCCCCCTGTTTGGACGGCACGAGCAGCGAGAGAGGGAAGGATTCCGGATCCCCTTCAAAGCTCCATTTCCTTTCTTGCCAAAGTTGTGTGATTGTGTGAGAAAGGGAAGACGACGTCGACTTTCGGCAGCCGTGTGGTCCACCCCCTTGTTGGATCGTTGTTGTACTTGCACCGTTGCCTTCGCCTCGTCAAGTGAAGCCAGATCTGTGATCAAAGCTAAATTTTGAGGTCGCCGGAGATGAGAGAGGTCATCGAAATGAGAGGGAGAGAGAGTGTAGACACCGCAATTTGATTATGTGTGAATCCCAAGCAAGAGTCCGGGTGTATCCCCAATGATGAAAAATTGCTGACAACATTGCGAAATTTATTTTATTTAAATCAATGCTTCAATGAACTTGGATTTACCATCCACCAAGAAAAAGACCACCAAATTCACCCAAATCAATTCATTTGGCCCATTATAAAAGTCCAACAAATAAGCCCAAGTTCTAGCCCAATTTCTTATCCAAAATGTCATTTTACGGACGAAATATCACAAGAACAACCGACATACGCACGCAGGAGCACGGGACTCCATGCTGTAAATTGTGAAAGTCATACCTTGCAGACGCAAGGTCAACCTTATGGATGCAAGGTCAAACCTTGCGGACGCAGGCTCCAACCTTGTGAACGCAAGGTCAAAAGCTAGACAGATGCTGCAACTTGGCATGGCTGCCCATGCTCCATTCACTCACCTCCCATCCGATTTCTAGCGGAAAATAACTCTAAGAAGCTTCCATGGTGCCTATAAAAAAGACCTTAGGCTTCTCATTTCAAGACACAACAAAAATCCCCAAAAAAAACCTTGCTAAAAAAACCTTTGTTCTCATTGTTTTTTCCTTTGTAAACCCCTTTCCCGAACCCAAAATTTCTTTCTGAAAATCAGCCACGAAAATCCCAAAAGTATTAGTCTTAAGCCTACTTTCCAAAATTAGCCAAAGCCTTGCCTTTAATCCAAGTTTTTTGAAGCATTAGTTAAATAAAGTGTTTTTCGCGGCAAACGGAATTCATACTCGCCGAATTCGTGATTTTGAGGGGAGCATCCGGATGTTGATCAAAAGTAGTTCATTCTTTGCCCTTTTATTAATTTTCGGTAATATTTCATTTCTCTAAATCTAGCCTCATGCATCATTAATTTTATTTATCTTTCCTTGTTCCTTTCCTTGTAATTATCTAAATCATTCTAAATCTTCTTTTAAAATCTCATAATTATGAGTAGAGATTAATCATTTTGATTAGGCGGGATGGGTGCATTTTTCAAATAAAACATTCCCATTCCGTAACTTAGCTCCCGAACCAAGATCACTCTGGTTATGACGGACTGATTGTCTCGAATTTTATACGTTGAATTCGGTTGCTTAGTTAACCTTAAAATCAAGTGGTGACTCTAACGAACGCGATGATCTAGTACTTTCAAGGTTTATCGCGGAAGTCACGGGTGCCCACAAAGAGTGATTTCTCAGGGTTATTTGGATGGTGAGAAACCCCTCCCCTTTCTTCTCTTTTCTCACTAGTAAAAGAAATCCCTCCCCTTTCTTCTCCTTTCTCCTCTCACCAGCCAAAGGAGCTGTAAGGTTTTTTTTTGTCACAAGATATACAGTATATCAAACGGGGGTTAGTAGAAAGTTAACCTCCAAAGGGAGTTTGAAGTTTCTTCACAGACTCGAACTTCAAACTTGTCTTTACAAGCCAAGAGGTACAACCAAATAAACTAAGAGCTACATGTAGTCGTTCAAGATTGAGAACATAAAAACTTTGACTTTCCAAATGTAATAAGGAGTATCATGGTCTGTTTGGTTATTTAACTTTTTTTTCCTTAAAAACATATATGAAATATATAAAAGGCATGGAGAAAATATGAAAAAGGAGTTCAATTTTTACACTCCCGTTTCAATTTTAAGTATATAAACACCACATTTAACTATTAAGAATTGTCGCTTGGATTCAAAAGATAAGAGGCAATAATGTGTAGTGGGGCCGAATAATCGACCAATCCAGAAGGGTCAACCAATTGGTCTTGAAGTCTATCATCACCAATCGGGAGACCTCTCAGACATTTAGCCGAACTGTAGTTAGTCCAAAGAACCAGTAGATAGAGCCTGATGGTTGTCCAATGGACATGAATCTATTGGCTCAGCGTCCCAAAGAATCTAGTAGGCACAACTGCCAAAGCCAGACATCTCGTTACTCTGGTTATCTATGCAGCCTGCCTCTGTGCGTGACTGACTTATGTCATCAGAGCTAGTCTAAGCAACTCCATTCTGCCGAATCGTCGGGTTCAGATATGGCCGAAACTGTCTCGGCCAATATAACAAATCAGATCAATGGAAGGTGTGTCAACATAACCGTTCATATACTTATCCGCAACTTCAAGAGTAACATCAACCGAATTATGTGAGACGTGTCAAATGAAATTTCGAAACTTTTTAGTCTATGAACTTTCAAAACTAGACAAACATTTTGCACAAAGTCAAAATAAAAAAGTGAACAAACAGGTTGAGGGAGTAATTATTTGTTTTCTTAGTAATGCTCCTTTCTCATCATAAATTTCTCTATTTCTTCATAAATCCCTCCAAATTCATAATCTCAACCCAACTTATAAGTTCTGATGGCATCATATGTTGGCTGATCAGGTCAACAGTACAAATTACAGAATCAGCCAATCAGGTAATCAGTAGAATCCCACTCCTGGAAAAAATTGTTACACCAGAAAATAAGTGAGAGTGAGAGGCCTTTTTGTGATCGGTTGTGTACTTGGAAAGGATTGCATAGGTAAAATTAGGACGAATCATATCCTGCCATGTATATGGTGAACTAAATCCCCGAAAAAAAGCCAGAAACATGTTAGCAACCCTCCTCGCGAAAATAATTCTCCGCAATATAATTGTCCAACGGATATGTAATCTAGCTCCATCCACACAGAAAATGACTGAAAAAGAAAACCAACGCTTAATCGTTGTGATCACGAAAGACGATAGTGGCGTACGATCAATTCTTGCATCAAACAAAGAGGGTCTCCACACATTTCACACACTCAGATCGTTTGATTGTTAAAGATTTCAAATTCACACTACTAATGTTACATAGCTTCATTTACAAACAGGGTGAACTTTGGAGAAAAGAAGGCATATATATCTCTTACCCTAGATTCACACCCCTTTCCGAAACACAATAGTAACCAAAGCCAAGAATGATTTGCCTGAGGAAAGAGTTTCCCCGTATTAAGGATAGTTCATAGACTCACCCATGTCCATTCATGTTTCCATTTGATGAATTGTGTCCATTGTGCATGCCTTGAAACATGGGCCCGTTCAAATTCCTGCTAGAGTTCAAGGGCCAGTGATCAGAGGCTGATGAGTTGGCAGATTGTGTCGAAACGGTTGCGCCTGATTTGGGCTCCTTTTCTGATGGAGAATTTGGGCCATTATCGTCCAGCTTTTTCGTGTTAAGAAAACGGCCTCCACAACCCCTTGCCCGTCTCATAGCATGTTGGTGTCGAGATTCATGAAGATATGGCTGAATTAGCAAATAACAACCATGCATTAACAACTTGAGGTTTTTGAGCGGAACATGAAAAGTTTATCAGATTGTAACACGTTTTGGGATCCAAATCTCATTATTATAATATGTTCAGTAGACAGAAATATGAATCAGAATCAGGTAAAATTTTCCATTGCACACGCAATGCATTTTCCTCATCGTCCTTTTCTTTTTCTAGTGGTTTGTGGTTGACTCGTCATAGCATGCCGCAGTTCTTAATTCTTTGTTTAAGCTAACTAAAAGTAATCAAAACCATAAACTGTAACGCCTACCTTTCTATCTTTTATTACTTTCTTTTCCAGCTCCAGCTTAGCTCGTGTTTGCCTTCGCCGCAGAATTCCATGATATTGCTTTGCATTCACGTAAACAGGCTCCTCTTCCATGTCAAGGGGAAGAGGCATTCTAGTCTGCTGGAGACCAAGTAAATGAGGATGAACCTGGGATAACAGCAATAATTGATTCAGACCGTGTCCGACAAGAACAAACTTTACTGTAGCATGAGAGAGAAGATGGTCCAAAGTTATAATGACTTTATGCACTACCACATACATGTAATCTAGTTTTCTTCCTACAAGAAAAAATGTGAACAAGTAATTGTGTAGCATTTTATAATCACGAACAAAAATATAATAACATGAAATCATTGGCACAGCTTGACATGCATTATTGGGATCCTTTCCTGACAAGTCAAGTCATGTATTTCGGGCTACAGGTGGATCTAACATGGAACCAAATCTCATAATTGTTGCAGCCGAATCGAGCCTTTCTGCCTGCATCATTCTATATTTATGTTCTTATTATCTTCTTATCCCCATGTATCCACATTTGCATCTCGACGTGCACGATGGGATTGGATGTAGAAGGGTATGAGATAGCTTGATGTGAACTCTTGGGGCCGTTTCTAAAAGCGTAAGCTTTTGGGATAAATCGTGATCAAGTCACCCTCCAAAAAGGAGATGGACAAATCACCCCATTAAAAAAAGGCCAAAAAGCAGACAATAAGGTGTTGCTAATTACTTTAAAAATATAAATAAATAAATAAATAAAGTGCTAGTTGCTGCTAAAAAATGATTTTGATGGTTAATAAATACTTGAGGAATATATACCCATATTCGGAAAATGCCCATATGCATGCCCAATAGATAACTTCTAGCTCCAGTGGTACACAAATTCCCTAGATAAAGACTATATTACGCTAAGGTTTGGATTCTTTGGAATTTGAAATGTTGAGTGCATGGCATTGTTGAAGAGCGACTTACAGCACTATTCTGGTACAAGTAAAAGAAAGAAAAGAAACGCCAAAGGACATCAAAAAAGAGTACATTGTCTAAAGTTGAAACATTTAGCGTCCTCGATGGGGCAGAAGCGACATTACCATAAACTGATATAAAGAACAAAGAGCATATGCAGGTAGACGTACAAGAATGAGATCAAGATAGAGGCAGAGAGAGAGCAAGAGAGAGAGGGAGATGAGGACCAAGTTGTTACCTGTGCCCCATATGCCATTAAACCCCCATAATGTGGCTCAGAATATGGATATGACGTCAACACCTGCAGAAACAACTAATGTCACGCTTCATATCTGTATACTCGCAACTAAGTATGTAAAAACTCCTCCATTGGTACCCCAACCCTCCAAGGGCCCAAAAGTACAGTTTAATGAGCGATAAAAAGAAAACAACATACACACACACACACACACACACGGAGAGAGCGAGAGAGAGAGAGAGAGAGAGAGAGAGAGAGAGAGAGGCTCTTACAATCGAGTGACCAACAAGTTCCATTTGGGAGTTTGGTTCTAGATGCTCCCCCATAGCTGGTGGTGTTAAAGAAGGAACTTGCTTAAGATGCTGCTGTTCTCGCACATTATGACCATTCAAGCCTAAAAGAAAGATTTCCATCAGTCAAATGGGTTATAACTTCATTTTTGGCTCCCAGGGACTATTTCCAATTGATTCTATCTTCTGAGTTTTTTTTATTTCTCATATACCCTCAATACATAACAAGGTTACATCCAACGGGCTAAAGCACTACCTTTAGACATCATGCAACTGTTTATGAATATCGACTTTACTAAGCATACCAAACTATATAATATATAGCACAACAAAAATAAGTATAATTACTTCAAAAGTAAGAAACAAGGAGAAAGTAAGAACCCTACCATAGACACAGTAGTGATGGTGGTTGCATGGGGGAGACAGAGAGGTAGCAATGGTATTGCAGGGGAGATCAGTCATGGTGGCAGTATTCAGGTGATGGGCATGGTGGCTAAGAAACACAGACACAGATAGAAACAAATACATCATAACAACTAAAAAACCAGGTAGTACCATAGTACTATACATCTATACTCTATACACGTTTTAGTTGTATAAAGAGGAGCATGCAGCAAGTACAGGGTAGCCATACAGAACCTCTAGAATAAGCAATTTCTAGTACAAAACAATACAATAATATATGATTATGTTAATAAGACTCATAGTCAATACAAAATATATCAATAACTCGTAGGATTCATTTTGAACCATTGATGACTACATGAGATAGAACCTAAAACTTCTGCTCATGGGAAAAGCACATATCAACAAACCACAAGGAACTCAGTATTCAATTCTAGTCCTGAAGTAGATTCTGTACATATGAAATTAACAAAGAGATTTTCACTCTCGTACCATAAAAAAGAGCAAATACCACAAGAAACTCAGTATTCAATTCTAGTCCTGAAGTACATTCTATACAAATGAAGCTATCACCCATGTACAAAGAAAATAGCGAAGAGATCATCACTCTCGTACCATAAAAAAGAGCAAATACCAAAGCAGAAATTTAAGTCTTCACAATGAAAAACAAAGGGCACATGTAAACCACACCGGTTTTCCCATCTACAAAAAATTGTACTCTATCCTTGACTCATCTTCTCATTCAATGGTCTATAATAGTAAAACCATTTGACAAATGGCACAATAATCACAAAAAACAGACAATGATTACCAGATTGTTGGGCAGCAGCAGCATGTGATTCTTTATCGCCACCATCACCATTAGCTTGGGAGGGGATAACTCCCATTGTGGCAGCACTGTTAATGTGTTCCATTGGAGAAGGCATGACATTGTTTCCATTGCCACGCCACCAAGGCTGGGAGTAGACTGTTGACGCTGATATGATATGTGCTCCATTCTCTTGCTTCCGATCCTCATCTTTAGATTTTTTTGGCATTATTTTCAACTTACTCAGGAAAACAATCAATGGCTCAATCCCCGAGTTTACTGTACCAAACACATAATTGGAGGTGTTGTAAGGTGACAAAACATTGTTGAGACAATACAGCGCACTAATAGCCAATACCAATATGTTTGGACAAACACATAAAAAATAACACCATACAAGAAAAAGGAGTTTTAAGGCGACAAAACCTTGTGAGCCAAGAAAGCATAACAACAGCCAATACCAATATCTTTGGATAAACACCTCAAACATAACCCAAAGCAAACAAAAAGGCTAAATAAAAATCCAGAAGCCACAAATTAAACTTAGCCCCATCCGTACTCTAGTTTGGGAGCTCCACATTTCCAGGGCATGGTCAACTAGGAACCAAAGGAATGACTTTGGGGATAAACGAAATAAGACTATAGCACTTCCAGTCCCATAATCCAACCCAAGAAACCTCCAAAATTAAAAACACAGAAACGGCAACTTACTGAGAATGGAAATTGTCTTTACAAACCAACTTATTTAAGGTCTCAATTAACCTATTGATCATATCTGCGCAAATATGCATACATGTATGTGTGTGTGGATTTATACATACACATGCCCGCACCAAAAATAGTAAACTCTTTTCCCTAGATCTCAAAAGCATGTCATCGCCATCATAATCATAAAATACCAAAAAGATGGAAGACAAAAAAAAATCAAGAAAAATAGAAAACTTTGGGACACAAGGTAACGAAACAACACAAGAACAAGCCATACAAACACAGCCTAATCAAAAACAGAAATAGAAGTTAAATTGAATTTAAAAATTAGACAAATTTGTAAATAACCAAAACCCACCAGATCACACCCGCCTCCCTCATCTATGGCTATTTACAGCAGTCCAATTCAATTTCATTTTCCATACATTTTCAAATTTAGCAAAAATAAAGTATTCAATCAAGAAAACTGAAAACAAAAACAGAACCTTACCGTAGATAAACCCAACATTCTATTTCTTCGAAAACTGAGGATAATAGAAAGGAGAAAGAAAATGCAAAAAAAAAAAACACAATATTGACAGCTCTGTTCTTCTAATTCTCAACTACCCAACTGTTTTAGGCTAAAATTAAGCATTAAACTTTTGATTTGTATTCCTTCGCTTAACCACCCTTTATATCAATGACCAAACAGAACCCAAAATACAAACTTCTCGACAAAATAGTATTGAAACAAAAGAAATCATGAACCAAATCAATATTTCTTCAGAACAATAAAAAGGGTTATGTCAAAAAAATTCAAGTTCCTATATCAAGATGAATTCATAGCAAAAGAAACTTACCTTCTGTGGGGTTGAGTAGACTGGATAGAACCCTAAAACCTCTGATTTGATTCTGGATTCAAACCCATGAATCCATTTGGTCTGTACAGAGAGGTCAGTGGTTGATGAGAGAGAGAGAGAGAGAGAGAGAGAGAGGAACAAAACATAAAAATGTAGAGAGAGAGAGTGAGAGAGAGCAACAGATGTGTTCTACTTCTATTATTTTTATTTGTAAAATTACGAATTTTCTTTTGTTTTATAGGTCACGCTAATGTCGCTCTCTGTCTCTGTTAAGGAGAAATTGAATAAAAGACATTTAAGGAAGGTAAATTAGAAAGCTGAGTACAACTGGACAAAAAGTAGCCCTATATTTTCGGATAATGTCATTGGTGTCCATTCCCCTTAAGAACTACTGTCTCCCAAATTGTTTTTCGGTCTGTCAAACGATAAATTGAAGAACCACAAAAAATTTTAAGGAAAATTCAAAGATGTAAACAAATTACTAGATGTCAATGAGATTTTTTAATTTATGAAAAATATTGATTTTTTTTCTTGAGGAAATTTTTAATTTTAAGTCTTTATTTTACAAACCGTATTTACCATTTTAGGATAGATGTATTAACTTTCCTGTAGCACTCGAAACATAGGGATATAGATCCAAATGTAATGGTCGTTCTCTACTTGGAATGTCCTATCATATTCATTATCCTCTAAGGTTCGAATAAAATGCATAAAGTCATGGATATGTAATAGTCGTTCTCTACTCGTAGCCTCCCAAGATAAAGTATAACTTATTTATTGAAAATGCAAAGTTTTTAGTATTTATCTAAACATTCAATTTTTTCAAAAAGTCCAATAAAAGAACATATTAGTGTTTGGGCATTTGCTCTTGAAACAATCAAATTCAAGGGCTTAAAGATGAAGTATAAGACTATAACAAAACATGTGGTATAAGGCTAACAAATAACATGTCACTCAGTCAAATGGGTTTCGTGATCATCTCAATTTATAACAGTTCATATGTTATAAACTCAAAGTTTATTTACTATTTACTACTTAGAAATTACACTTTGGTATAACTGGTCAAAACTTATATTAAGTATAAAGGTAATTTTGTCCCCTCATAATAGTAATGGAAAGGACACTATTATTATCAATGAATTAATACTAAATATATTCAAATTGACATTTTATCGCGATAATATTCCTTGTAACTTATATTAAAAGCTAATTGCACGAAATACTTATCTATTTGAGCTGAATAAATAGAATGGGAGTTATTTTCCTAGAATGACATAATTAGAGCTTCTTTTTTTCTCGATTGACATAATTTATCTTACGTCAAGAGAAGATTAAAAGAAAATGAGATGAGAAATTTGTCCAATTTGATCGTGAGTCATATTTTTTAGAAGTCACCTAAAATTAAAAGAGAAAGTATTCGAATCTATCATTGAATATTCCTTTTCATAATCCACCCTACAAATTTGAAATAGAGGTTTTTTTTTTTTAGCTATAGCCATGACATGCCATTTTAATAATGTCAAAATTAAAATCTATATATGGAACATCAATATTCGTTGATTATGACCTCCTACGATCCTTTCTAAAAATTTAAAATATAGTCAATGTCATTTTTTTGTGGCAGAGCTAATTTTATAAGTTCTGACATGCAATGTTGAAAGTAAAATATATTGAGCATCAATATTATATGAACAAAAAGCATTTGCCTTGAGGAAAATTCTATCAATTTATTTTTTCTTAGACAAATATGATTCCACTAGATGTTTACCAATATTCGATTAACTTAGATTTGTATATGCCATTCTCAAATAAATAATAAATCTCACTAAAAAGGCACAAGGGCAAATTCGTCAAATGAAAACCTCCAGCCAGCCGTCTGAGTCCCCTCTTGGGTTGTAAATCACTTGTTTACCAATAGTCGCATTATTAGAGGTTTATTAATTAGTCTATCCACAACGTTCAACTTCATGATTAGTTCACGAGACGGGGCCCACAGCTAAGTGGTTGCCCACGTGGTTCCAGCGTGAACTCGACAGCTGGCGGTTTGGACGAGTTAACGGCGTTTAATGACGGCGGTTGGCGTTTTACTGTTTTTTTGTGTGAGTCCGAGGTAGCATAGAAGGAGTGTGCCTCCGGCACATGGGAAGGAGGACATGTAACACGTGTGCAGAGGTCTTTGTGTTTGAGGAGACACGTGAGTTGATGCACGTGTTAACACCCATTCATGTCGAGCACGTGAGGGATGGGGTTTTTCTGTTTCCACAACTCAAAAGCACCGACAAAGCTTAAATTTATTTTTTGATAAAAAAAAAATGCTTAAATTTATTTTCAGTGTTCTTTCAATTTGTGTTGTCAAAGGAATTAAGAATAATGGTAAAAAAAAGTAAAAATCTAAACAAAATACCATATGCTAATTTTTAATTTTGTATTTTTTCCAATTTCAATCCATATCATTTTAACCTCCATTTTTCATCGAGACAAATAAAAGAACCAAGTAATTCATTAATTTCAGTAAAGAAAAATCTTACAGAACTATTATTAGAAAGAGAGGCTGTGAAAAACCCTTTTAACTTAACAATAAACCACCACTGTTTAACTTCCCTCAAAAATCTCTTCCTCTCGATTTTCTTTTCCAAAGTATTATTATTATTGTTTTTATTTTGTCTCTACTCATTTATCAAGTTAATTTACAATTAAATAAACGGCAAATGCATAGACCAAATCTACATCCTTTATGTCCACTCCTTCGGTTCCTTTTTAAGTGTATAACTTTGTAATCACAGCTTATTAAAAAAGTTGTCATCATTACACATTTTACATCAACTTTTACATTCATTTTTTCACTATTATCCTTGAGAGAAACATTATCATTAAACTTTACTCACTAACTTTTCAAAAAGGAATCTACTTGTAAGGGTAAAAAGTAGGAAATTGACTAACTTTTATCTACTAACTTTTTAACAGAAACAGGGTGATACATAGCATGTTGTGCGGTCGATTCCAACCTCGCAGGCACCGTTCAGAAAATCGGAGACGTCCACCGCGTAGAGCTCGTCGAGGACTACAAGAGTGTCAAAAATTACCGAATTCATTTCTTAAACATTTCATGGGAAAACCGAACATAGACATTTGCATATGTATAACGCTTTCAGTGAGTGACACCACCAATTAGACATACAACGTACCCGAACCTCAGACATTTGTACAATGATAGAAGAGCTATCACTCTATTATTTATGCTTATTTCAGTAACTATGCAAACAATAGAAGAACAAATGCAAGCAAGATCTTAGCAGTAAAAATGTTCCAAATGAGAGGAAAGAACAAACCACCTTCTACAACCAGTGGGACCAAGGCCAGGCTCGGTTCGATTGTGGACCTCAGCTAATTTTTTTTGGTTCAGCCCTAGAAACGTACTCATTTGTATGCCATTAATTGTACTCATTTGAACAGGTTATGGCCAACTGAAAGGACATACAATTGCTAGCATTTTAAATTCGGCTGGCCCTCCTGAATACCACTGAATACAGATTCTTAGTGAAAGAAAGAAAAATTAAACTGTAGAAATAGCCTTGTGTTTGAACCATAACTTTGCAGCCCACAAGTGGCTGACTAAAAAGAGGCTTGGAATTAGACACAGAGAGAATGGGCCTTGGCAGCTTGACGAGTGAGCCGGCCAAGAAATGCAGTTATATGAAAACTCTTTGAGTTGTTTGTTCTTAGTGCGCGCGCGTATGTGCAAGTGTTTGCATGTGTGCGTGTGCCACAGTTCAAAATATCGATGTTTGTTGCCATAACGGGATCAATTGCAATGTTGCGGTTTCGGGAGTATCAGTCGTAGAGCGTAATGGTATTGGTGGCAAGAGGCGTGAATTTTATAAATTTTCGCACAACATACGGAAAAAAATAACCGATATCTATGGCTTTTTTTTTTTTTCAGAATCACATTTGTTGGGGCTTATAACGAAGTTTGGTTGTTTCTATGTATCTTTTACCTAATCCCATACATTTCATGTTTTCGTGTTAACGTTGAGCAGTTCTGAAATTTATTTTATGTGAAGTTATGTGTCCTAAATTGGTAGGGCCTATTTTAATGTCCCATGGCAAAAAGTAGATAAAGACACATGTTATTATGCTAAATTATAATCACATATTACAAACCACACAAATCTAATCAATTAGTCTAAAGTGTCTCACATGACAATAGATTTAGCTACGAAAGTATTAATAGAAAAGTACGTAGACATAAAATTCACCCTCAAAATGAGTAACGTGGCACAATAATGATTTTTTTTTTTACTTCTTTTCTTTTAATTATGCAGAGAACACACCTTCACATCAAAGATTCTAGCCAAATTTTAACCATATGGGCCTATATCGGACCTATACCACCGTTACATAGTAGGAAGATACATATCAGTACCTACTAATACCGATATGTATCAACGATATTTCAAACCATGGTATGTGTGTGTGTGAGCGAGTGCGTGAAGGAATGGGTGTGCCAATAGAGCTAAAGAATAGCAAACCCAGGGCCCCTTAGGATACACCCCAACACCTTACGCTGCATAGCTCAACAAATAGACACAAGTTCAAGTCTCCTTAACTACCACGAAATGAAACAATTAATGTAACGTGAAACACCTGTTTTTCCGGGGCTCTTCCTTCTCTCTTTTCCTCAATTGTTCCTTATCTTTTCTCTTCTTATAAAGAAGCTTCTCAGCACATCTGTTTGGACATTATAGAAAGAAAAAAAAAAATTGAACATAAAATTAAAGCTCATCGAAGGTATGTTCAACAATAATATGCCAAGACAATAAATCACTGAGTGTATGTATAAGAGAGGTATACAACTAAACCAGCATATTCAAACTTCTAAAATTGCATGATAAAGTTTACTAGGTTTGCAGAAACATCCAAATTCATATTCGCGTTTAGTCTACATTATCTAGAATATTAATTCCATGTTTATTCATTAAAACACAAATGAGTTTAAACGAATCTGTTGTTTCCCAAGTTGGACTACTACAGTCACTTGATGTATTAGTAGCCGGACAGAACAGTATTCAGAAAAGATATATCTAGAATATTTGTGTCAATCAAAATTCTAGAGTCCAACATCAGATGGGCTGGACGGTTGGGGGCAATTAAGATCTAGGAACAAATATATATCCAGTAAAATGCTAGTATGGTGTTGTCAGCCTCAGAAAACCATGTACAGTTTGTGTAGTGTAAGGAGTCTGAATACGGAGTGTCATGGCATGACCAAAAAAGGAACAAGAGGGAGGGGTTGTGACCGTGTCGTTACCATTCCAAATTTATTAATTAAAACTAGATAATTACAACTACTCCGTTGAATAGTGGCAAAAGTCTGAGTATCATTCCATAGGGACAAGAGTACGTGTTTGAATCGGTTCCAATCAATTTCTATTTCAATTCGAAAACGAAATTCAAGTTTTGGGTTTTATACTAAATTCTAAACTAAGAAAACGGAAAGTAAACTTGGTTTTGTAAAACAAGCGGAAAAAGGCATAGGGCATCGAATCCGGTTTTTCCTTCGTAGACTGATTTTGCTTGATCAACAACTATCTATTCAAATCAATACAAGATATCCGCGAATAATTGATTGGCATACCCTATCTTCGCATAGCACAAGTCGTCTTACTAGCACGAACCGTATCTAAGTACGGTTCATCTAATAGCACGCCTTGTCTTATAAAGTATAACCTATCTCAACCAAGTCCGTGAATCAATAGCAAACCATGTATGAAAGTGCTTGAAATCTAGAATACAAACACATAAGATTGATAGAAAATATCCTTAGTCATACATCATAAGATTTGAATGAATAAACCTTAAAAGCACAAGCAAAACTCAACTACTTGGAAAGAAACCCTCATCTAACCCTAGCGATGGAGTCTAGCTGGCCATAGTAGTAGGAGGTGATGCTCCCTTGAATCTCCTCCCTTTTCTTCTTCTTCCTTGCTTGTCCCTTCCCTTTTCTTCTTTGCTTAGCCTTAAAGTAATTCTGGGTGGCTCCTAAGCAAGTTGTTATGTCTAAACTTGGCCCCTAAATGCTTATATATGCTCAAAACCGAAGTTGCCCTTTCAGATTCCAAGAAGTCAAAGAAAAAGGCTGAAGTCAACTAAGTTCGTCCAGTTGTAAAGGCGGTTCGTCCAGTTGGATGATAGACCTCGTTCGGTTGGATGACTGGACACATGGCTTTGAAAATTCATCCGTGAACGGTTGGATGACTGGACACATGGCTTTGAAAATTCATCCGTGAGCTCCAATTTTGGCTTGTCTAGTTGAATCAAATCTTGTCAGGTTGGATGAACTGAACGCATGGCTTGGAAAATGAAGTAGAGAGCATGAATCTTGGCTTATCCAGTCGGGCCAAGAGGCAACCAGTTGGATGTTGTTCTTGTTTTGCCTCCAAGCCTCTCCCTTCACTCCTTGCTCACTCCCATATTGCCTCTCAAACTTCTCCCATCACTCGCGGCTTCCATCAACATGCTATAACTCAAGCCATTTAGCTCCAAATCAACACGATGCGAATAACGTGTATAAACATCCCAGTAGCATCAAAATGGGACTTAACAAAGTGAGGTTGGGGAGCTTAAACATCCACATTTAAGCTCCTATCACGCCCCCCAACTTACACTTTGTTAATCCTTAAGCAAAGATTAATAATAACACAAACTAACTACTCCCACTTTCGTAGGGATACACAGTCACACTTAGCAAGTATGACATGCCCTTTAAACCCCCGAGCGGCCCTAGTAGGAAGAGTAAGGTCTCGTGAGGGTTTTCAACAGTGACTACCCACAAAACACGTGTGAATTCCCTTTCCATTCCATATCAGCTCAACATGTCCACAGAAATTCAACCAAACACTTTACAGAAGCTAAAAAAATGCACCATAGAGTATGCAAAGTTCAAGACACTACCAACTCACAAAGATATCCATTAACAACCATACTCGGTGTGTATGTGACTTAGCTAACATGGACACCATCCCATTATCAAAGCAAGTGATCTCTCAAATTTCTATCAAGGCCATGCTTCAACTCAAATCTCACCGAGTTTTTGCACTCAACAAATGAAACTCTCAGAAACTTGTGCAATTATGTACTCTCACATGTGTGCATGGGGAAGTAATGAAAACAAGCCAAAGTAATCGCACACAAGACCTTGAAAGACGCTAAAACAATAAAGACTCATAGTCTCATGAATGGAATGCCAAACACCGGGAAATATATGACTACCACATTACGACACCCTTCCATCAAACACACACAAGTCAAGCCATGCCACACCTAGGATCATTTAGGACTTTATTTTTTGTCGTAATGCAGGGTAGGGGTAAAGTGTTTCAAGGCTAGGGTGAGAAATAGTATTAAGTCTAAGAATAGGCAAACAAGTAACACAAGGCAAGACTTTTGGGCTTAATTTTAATTTCAATGGTTAGCCCCACTTTTTCCTCTTGCCAACTCTTCCAATTCACCCCCCAACTTCAATGACACTACCTTTCAATTCATTTCACTTGCAACTTCCTTTACTCCACAGACTTTGAGCAACAAACATTTGATTCCCCTATTTTATTCATTTTGGTTGTATTCTTTTCTCTCTTTTTTTTCTCTTTTTTCAATGGGGGACTAGAACATGACAAAACAAATATTCAACCAACCTCCCTTTTCTCTCAATTTAGCCTTTCAACTAATCAATTCAATGCCTATATTCTCAATTCTCAAGACATTTGGCCATGGAGCTTAACAAGAATTGACATTTCGTTTTCAAGGCTCAAAATGGCAAAATAGGGATAAGTGTATAAAAGCAAAGAAATGAACAAGCTCATATGACAAAGATGGCCTAAAATCATTTCCCAATCATGGCATCACCATTCAAGTGCACAAAAGCTCAAGATAAGATGTATAATGTGGCCTAAAATGATGCATTCCCGGCATTCAACCAAACAATCAAAGGAATAATTAGACTAAGCAACAACCAATGTGGGCTACCAAGAAAATTATGCAAGAGTAAATGTGAAAATACCCTCCAAAGGAAGAATGGCTCTAAAGCTCACTAAGGGTTAAACTCTCCACAATTTGTCCTTCAAGATTTCCAAGACAACCATAAACTCATCAATCAAGACTATGAACATGTTGCTAGCGTGCAGGGCGAAGTACCGAGTATAGAAGCCATGAACTACTTTAATAAGAGCTAGCATAGTGAACTAAGATACTAGCATCATATCAAAGAGGTGCATCTACCAACTCATGCTCAGAAACCCAATGAATCCATGCAAACATGCCAACTTTCAATGCAAATGGCCAAGGAATCCAAATTTTTTTCATTTTTTTTTTAAATTTTTCCATCTTTTTTTTTTCTTTTTTTCTTTTTTGAATAAGGACAACAAGAAACAACTAGAAATCGAACATGATACACCTCCCCCCAACTTAAACCCAACAATGTCCTCATTGGACCGCAAGAAGTATAAATAGGACAAAGCAAAGCAAAGAGAGAAGGAAGGATACCACCTCAGGGATTGACCCAACAAAACAAATGTGTAGAAAATGAGAAATATACTCCTCATAACTTGAAGTATCGCAACCTGCAAAATGTTAGGCCAATACCACAAAACAAAAACACACCTAAAGTCTTTTTTAACTAAAATTATGGAAGAAAAATTCAAAGCAAAACTTGGGTTCCCTCCCAAGAAGAGCTAAGTTTAACATCTTCAGCTAGACACAATGAACGCTCACAAGGTAATGAATTAGTGTTGTTTATTCCCTGTTTGAAGTTAACACCTAAGACATCATCCCACCTCAACTTTTCTTTAAGAAATTGAATTCGACCATGCCACAAGATTAAATACTTTGAGTGGGTCGATTGTTTTGTTTGCTTTCGAAATTTGGACTTCACCAAGTGTGCAACCCGCAACAAAGTAGTTTTCATGCAATTTGTAGTTTTCTGGACTCAGTGTGGGAGTTTAAAAATTCAAGTATTTCAAGAGTTTGCAATACCTTATTCTCAAAATCAAGACTATAAGAATATTGATCACTAGCAGGAGCTTGTTGTGTCCAAAAGAGGTTAGGATGATTCCCCGGCCATCCCGAGTTGGAAGGAGTAGAATAAGAGTCAACATCATATCCAGCAAATCCTTTGGCCACTTTGACTTCTTTTTTGAATAAACTCGGGATATTCGGGCACCATAGGGCACTCACTTATAAAAAAGGGTAGGACTTAAACATAGAGCGCATGGGGTATGGAATGTATGAGGTTGAGGATAAGGTGGGGAAACGTGACCTATGGAGCAGAGGTACTCAACCTTACGTGTAATCATGTCTAATTTATGTGAAAGATCATTAGACGACCAAGAACAGAGTGAAGGTGAAAATGCAGAATGAGCGAGATAATCCATGACAAAAGCAACGAACACCAAATTAAGGAGAACTTACAGTGCTTGGAAAAGAAAGCTTGTTCTCACTCCCCTAATTTTCTTCTGTTGGATCTTGGGCCTAGTTAGGGTAAAAAATCAAAAACCAGTTTTTTGAAAAACTATTTTGTCTTTATTCAATTTTTTTTTTGCATTCGTTAGTTTTGCATTAAGATTTTGTGGTTTCTGGATTCCTCTCGACGAGACGAATCTAACGAGTATAAAATTATAGTCAAAACTCAAAAAAAATTGAATAAAGCCAAAATAGTTAGATTATTGGACCTATTTTGGCTTTATTAAAAAAAATTTGAGTTTTGACCATAAATTTATACTTGTTAGATTCGTCTCATCGAGAGGAATCCAGAAATCACAAAATCTTGACGCAAAACTAACGAATGCAAAAAAAAAAAATTAAATAAGGACAAAATGATTTTTTTTAAAACCGGTTTATGATTTTTTTACCCAAACGAGCCCCAAATCGGGCAACTTCAAACACCAAAACTTGAAATACAAAACAACTAACAAACCAAAAAGGTTAAATAGTAAAGAAGAAAAGAGGATTTTTCCGATTATAGTATCTTCAACCCCTTTTCAGTTGAATAAAGACCCCACATTCATGTGAAAAAGCGTGGCTTATAAACAGTGGCAGTTCAGTTCATCTATCGACATTACGCGGGTTAAAATGTACCTTCATTGACGACGGTTTAGCTCCTGAGTGAAGCTGGCCACAAAACCGATCAGGTTGGTGACAATCTCGGCCAGACCGGCAATGGCATTAAAACGAGAGGGTGAACCAAGAGGTGCCTCTTGAACAGTTAGGGGCACCGTCGGCGTCTCCCAGATAACATCAAACGAGGCACCGACGATGGCAACTGTTCAAGAGGCACCTCTTGGTTCACCCGCTCATTTTAATGCCATTGTCGGTCCGGTGGAAATTGTCACCAACCCAATCGGTTTAGTGGCCACCTTCGTCCGGGAGCTAAACCATCGTCAATGAAGGTACATTTCAACCCACGTAATGTCGATAAATGAACTAAACCGCCACTATTTATAAGCCATGCTTTTTCACATGAGTGTGGGTTTTTTTTCAATTGAAAAGGGGTTGAAAAAAAAAAACCATTTTGTTAATAAAAACCCAGTTTTCTTTTTCTTTTTTCTTTTTTTTTTTTTGCATTTTTCCAAAAAAAATTTAATCAATTCCTTGCTTATTTAATAACTTTTTTTTTCCATGTTTTGTGTCATGCCGTGTCGTGTCCTGCCTTGCTAGAACCATGAATCCGTGATGTGTCGTGCCTGTGTCGTGTCGTGCCCCTCCTAGTTCCGTGTCGTGCCGTGCTAGAACAGTGTCGTGTCCTGCCATGTCCAAAGTTAGTATGGGCTCCCGGACTCCCCTACTGTGGATGCCCAGACTAAGTATGGGCTCCCAGATTCTCATCACACATAATCAAACACCTGTCACGCATGCACACCTGTTAGCTGAATAAATCACAATATGAAGCTAGTACTATAATGACATAATAGGCGACAAGAGTTCCACAAGCTATCAAGCCTAGCAATAAGCCATGGTGCCCAAACCTAGTGTGTGTGAACAAGGGCCTCGGTCAAAAGTGAAAAACGATTGAAAGCTCTCTCCGGACCGAGTCTCAATTCAAATCTCACCGTGTCATGCACTCACAAAGAAAATGCACTCAAAACAAGGTTTATTGTGAACTCTCAATGTGCAGTGGGAAGTTATGCATAAGAAAACAAAATATTCCGCACATTATGACACAAAAAAGAACGCTCTTTATGGTGGACATACAGTCTCATGAATGAACTCGCCAAGCTTTGAAACTCTTTCCATTCTCAATCCAGTCCCCATTATCCCTAGGATCAAATAGGATTTTATTTCCGGTTATAACATTAGGTCAAGGAATTATATATCAAGGCCAAGGTAGGAATCAAGTGTCCAAGTATAGGCCGATAAAAATGAAATTGGGGCAAATTTTCAATGAGCTCCCCCCTCTTTTAATCTCACCTTACCTCTCCTTTTCCACACCTTTTAAGACATTCCCACAATGACCTTTTCTCATTCCTCCCGTCACTATGCAATGAATTGGTGTCTTCCCTTTTTCATTCATTAAGTTACAATACCATTCAAGCATCAAATTCACACTCACCCCCTTTTTTCAAAAGACAATCCCCACAGTATCACCATTCTCGAGACATAGTACAAGTAGTGGAGCTCAACAAAAAAGGGTTTATTATGAAAGGCTCAATGGGTTCGCAAAGGGTAAAATGTGCAAGAAAAGAACAAACAAGCACAAAGCATCAAAGAATGCCTATTATATCTTTCTTAGGGATAAACAGCCAAGTGTCAAACCAAACCCAAGAGATAAATTATGCAATAAGTTCGGAAACTTGGCACAAAAAATAATAATGAGACCACACAACGAATTGTTCTTTTTCATGACAAACTGAGAAGCTATGTGACACAACTCCAAGAATAGTACAAGGCCTGAAGCTCATAAAGAGTGATATTAGAACCGCCTGACTCGTGTTATCCGAGCTCCAACAATCAACAATATATACATATGTACAAGGAAAAAGAAAACCACCAATGATTATCACACAATTGTATGGGTACTACTTTCTTCCCAAAGCTCGAGACTGTGGATGGACCATATGTAGCTCAAGTATCGGGTGGCTACACTAGACCGTCCAAACACCGTTCGAGCATGTCAAACACTACAGTTATCTCAAACTCCACAAATTTTATTTCTCCTAGAATTTTGTCACGTTAGAACTCAGAGCGTCCAAGTTGCACATGATACCTCATCAAACAATGAAGTCCAACGTCCCCTAAGAATCCACATTGTGAAGGACACAAGACAGAGCCTGTCGTCGTGCCATAAGCATGGGAATATTCGAGCGCCTAACCCATTCACGGAAACTCACTCTCTCACTAAAAGAAATCTGGGATTTAGCGAGGAATTTTTTTCTGAGGAAATCAATTTCCTCGCTAAAGGCAGGCAATTGCGAGGAAATTATAGTTTCCTCGGTGGTGGGACAATTGTGGTTTTTTTTTTTTTTTTGCGAGGAATGCTTTTTTTCCTCACTAATACTTGTTGCTAAAATTTTGGCGCCAAAAAATTCTCCGGAAAAAAGGACATTTGCGACGAATTGAAAAAATTCCTTGCTAATTGTTTTTGCCAAAATCAGGATTTTGAGGGGAAATAAAAATTTCCCTCCCTAAGAAGGCAATGGTACACGTTTTGTTATAAAATTATTTGGTCATGCACTCCCTCGCATGTATCCATTCAAGTTGTTTACAAAAAGATTGGATTTCTTTTGCACTGTGCGATGCTCTCCCACCACCAGCATCAGTTCCGCCTCCAGTGGCGACCAACCTTTTTCGATGATCGCTTGGGCCTAGCTCCGACGACAAATCGACTACCAAGGACTCTCTTAATCTGTGACTCAAATCCCGAGTGCAACCCTAGGAGTGTGGTAAGGTGAGAGAAGAACAGTTAGCGGTTAGAAATTAGTGCTATGGGGGATGGTGGGACTTAAAATCAGTACGTCGGTTGTTGATTAAGACAACTAAAACCATTTTGACCGAGTTGAACAGTTTCCATGAAAGGGATAGGGCATTTATAAATGGTAGGTTTTTCAATTGACGACGTAGATGACCTACATGTAACTGTATGGTGAAAAGATTAGTCAAATTGCACATGAGCTGGTGCAGCCGGACACTCTAACATTTGAACCAAAAAAACAAAAACAGAAAAAATAATAATTGGTGGTTGTGGGGTTGTTAAAATGGAGGGGCGTTCGTACAATGTTGGCTTTCTATCAACATCGGCACGTAAAATTAAATTCGGGTTCACAAAAAAAAATTAATTATTGGTGGTTGTGGGGTGTAGCTGTGTATCAATTTGTATGATCTCCTCTGGGGGCTGTCCATGGATCAGTTCCGGCCAGATCAGTTCGGTTCTCAATCCGATTCGATCCGTTTGTAATGGATTTGCATTTTTAAGATCTGCAACCATCTATGGGTTACCTACGGATGGGTTGGTTTGGTTGCGGGATTGAACGGATCGGACGGATTTGGCAGATCAAAGAAGGATAATAGGCGGATTGGGCGGTTCGAACCACTATCCGAACCAAACTACATCCGTCAAAATAAAAATATTAAAATCCGTATCCATCCGTAACATACCTCGGGTGAGTAAACACAGACATATCAATTTGGACGGTTAAAGCGTATTGAACAGATTGTGTGATCTGTTGGGCAGCCCTAGAGTCTGTAAAAGAAACAGCCCGAGAGAGCTGTATTTTTGTCGTCTGCCCAGTTTTGTCCCATTGAGTGGGTTTCACCAGATACCAAAAGAGAATTGCATTACAGCAATGAAAATTGACTAGACACCTGTTGGTATCCAAACAAGAACAACTTCATTTTTAACACAAATGATCGAATGATAACGGTTTATAAAATTACGATTTGGATCATAAAAACAATCAATCGCTGCATTTGGTTGAGAGTTTTGAAAAGAATATTTAAAGAAATATTTTTGAGGTAGTGTTTGGATGAATTTTTGAAAAATGCAATAATTAGAGAGATGTGTAATAATTAAAGAGAGATAGAGAGAGAAATGAGAATAATGATTGGATAAAGAAATATGAGTAGAAAGAGAAATATGATTAATGATTAGAGAGATGAGAAATAAAAAAAAAGAATCTTTTTGAAATTTTTTTTGAAAATGTGAAGTGAACAAAGTGAATATCTTGATGGGTTTCATTTACACTAATATTTTCTATTACTTGGGTGTTTGATTGCATAAAATGTAGCACAAGATGTTTAACATGTAAAATAATTTCCACCAAATAGAGGAAAATAACTTTAGCGTAAGTGGATAATTAACCTTCTGTAGTATTTTTTTCAATTTCAATCCATATCATTTTAACCACTTTTTTTCGTCGAGACAAGTAAGAGAAGTATAAATTTCATTAATTCCAGTAAAGAAAAATCATAGTACCAAACTAAATTAGAAAGAGAGGCTGTGAAAAATCTTTTGCCTTAACAATAACCACCACTGTATAACTCCTCTCAAGAAACTCTTCCTCTAGTTTTTTCCCCCAAAATTTTCAAAAAAAAAAATTCGTTTCCACTCATTTATCAAGTTAATTTACAATTAAATAAAAGGCAAATGCATAAACCAATTCCAAATCCTTTATCTTTTTAGTAGAAGCAAAGGAACGGAAATCAGGAATATATATATATATAAGTTAAAAGTGATCTAGAAAACTTAAATGAGATGGTAATCTACACATCCATGTTTGGTTTGGATGGCCGAAATCTTAAACAAAAACAGATACTATGTGACACAGAGGAATCAAATTCGGATTACGTAGTAGTTCAATGCATGGGGTAATTCGATTTCAGTGTTGATATTGATTTATCAACCATATTAAGGAAACTTCTTTTTTTTTAAAAAAAAAAAAATTAACCGGAGCCTTGGCATTTCTAATTTTAATATATGAACCAGATTACAATAGGGTAATGGAGAAATCAAATTTCCACCTAGTCTGAGAAAGTGATTCCTAGTTGAATTTGTCATCATGAATCACATTTATATTCTGGTCAATTCCAAACTTAGGAATCTAGGAAATACATCATCACATCCACGATCCTCTTCAATATTCCTGTCATACAAACTGGAAATACCAGATTGAAGTATGAACAGTGTAATGTAATCTGGGTTCAAACCCTCACATTCCCAATCTTTTCCCAGCAGATAATGTTTTAATGAAGTTCATGTGTAGAAAAGAAAAGATCTGTTCAAAAAAAAAACCAAGTTCTTCATGTGTTGACCCAAAAAACTGTCACCCCGACTAACGGATGAACAATATCTGCTTTACAATTGATAAACATGATAAACTTATGATTTTTTCTTTAAAATATACTAACTAATGTAGTACAATAACATTCAATTACATCATTTCGGTATAACACCACTTCGCCATATCGAAAGCATATGCACATTTCCAGGTAGGACTGAGTCATTCTAAAAACAATCAGGGAAACATACCCTCAAGAAACTCGTCAAAGTTTTCATCTTCGTCATTCTTACGACCACTTGCAGAAGTTGATTCCCGTCTTCCTACAAAGAGCAAGTAAAATGAACTGTAAGCTAATCTACGATGGTCAAAGATGATGAACAATGCACGCGAATTCATTCCTTAAATATTTCATGGGAAAACCCTACATAGATATTTGCGTATGTATAGCACTTTGAGTGACGCACCAATTTGACATACAAGCCGAACCTCAGACTATTTGTGCCATGATAGAAGAGCTCTCCCTTTGTTATTTCTACATTACGGGGTTATCTCAGTAACTATGCAAACAATAGAAGAACAAATGGGAGCAAGATCTTAGCAGTTAAAAGGTTCCAAATGAGAGGAAAGAACAAACAACCTCCCACAATCAATTGGACCAAGGGCTCGGTTTGATTGTGGACCTCGGCTTGTTTTTTGGTTCAGCCCTAGAGACATACTCATTTGTATGCCATTAATTGTACTCATTGGAACAAGTTATGGCCGACTGGAACGACATACAATTGCTAGCATTTTAAATTCAGCCCCCTCCTGACAGCCTTTATGGCGTGTGCTACTACTTAAAACCCTGAATACCACTGATTTCCTAATAACAGATTCACAGTGAAAGAAAGAAGATTAAACTGTAGAAATAGCCTTGTGTTTGCACCATAACTTTGCAGCCCACAAGTGGCTGACTAAAACAGGCTCGCAATTAGACAGAGAGAATGGACCTTGGCAGCTTGACGAGTATGCTGGCCGAGATATCCAGTTACAAAACCAAAACTCTTTTGAGTTGTTTGCTCTTAGTTGTGTGTGTGCAAGTGTGCGCGTGAGTGTGAGTGACTTGTTTTTATATCTCCTCCATAAAGGCGCACAGTTCAAAATATCGATATTGGTCACCATAACGGGATCAATTGCAATGTTCCAGTTTGGGGGAGTATCAGTCGTAGTGCGTGGTAACAGAATCGATGGCCAGAGGGGTGAATTTTATAAAGTTTCACACAACGTAGGAAAAAATAACCAATATGTATGGGGTTTTTTTTTTTTTTTTTTTCAGAATCGCATTTGTTGGGGTTTTTAACGATGTTTGGTTGTTTCTATATATCTTTTACCTAATCCCATATATTTCGTGTTTTCGTGTTAACTTTTAAGCAGTTCCAAAATTTATTTTACATGAAGTTATGTGTTCTAAATTGGTAGTGCCTCTTTTAATGTCCAATGGCAAAAAGAAGATAAAGACACATGTTATTATGCAAAATTATAATTACATATTACAAACCACACAAATCAATTAGTCTAAAGTGTCTCACATGACGAGATTTAGCTACGAAAGTACTAATAGAAAAGTACGCAGACATAAAATTCACCACCAAAATGAGTAACATGGCACAATAATGATGTTTTTTTACTTCTTTTCTTTCAACTATTGGACCTAAATTAAAAGAAAAGATTCTAGCCAAACATTAACCGTATCGGACTTATACCACCGTTACATAGTAGGCAGACACGTATCGGCCAAAACCGATACATATCACCTATATTTCAAACCATGGTGTGTGCGTGTGAGCGTAGGGATGGGCATGGGGACAGATCGGGGCCTGAGACTACTATCTCCACCCCCAATCTCCAAACCCCTTACTCATATCTATCCCCTATGCAATCTCCAACGGGAATTTATTTTTATCCTCCATCCCCACTCAAAATGGGAAACGGGGATCCCCACAGGGATTTCGGGGATCCAATCATTTTCCCTAGAGTAACAAGCAAATAGTTATAGAAGCCCAATTACAAATCATTTTCCCTAAAATCCAATCACTGGGCAACCCTTGAGATTTTTCTTTTGTAGAACAACATAAAGAGAGCAGAAAAGTAGAAATTATGAAGAGTTCTTATGTATATTCATGACATTAATTAAAATTGATTAAATGCAACATGGGTTGTCTAGTGGATAGCATACATAATTGTTTAAAAAAAAGAGAGACTAGAAATCTACAACTCACTGTTGATATGCCTAGAAAACAGAATATGATAGCAGCAAATAATAAGTATTCAAAGAACAACACTGACTACCCTCAAGTAGTCTCTGAACCAACAAAAACAGTCACAGATCACCCAAAACAAGTGTCATAATTGAAATTGAACTAAATTTCAACAAGATAGCAACAACTAAGGTAGCATTAATATATTTCATGAATAGAACCCAAAGTTCCATAATTCATGAATAGACTCCTATATTTCAGGGATTCGAGGACACGGCAGATCGGGGACAGGGCGGAGCAGGGAACGGATTCGGGGCGGGGACATGCCTATCTCCACCCCCTATCCATTCCCCAAACATTTTCAATAAAAAAATCTACATATCCTATCCAATCTCCAAAACAGATCTCCATATTGCCGATCCTTTCGGATCGGGGATCAGATCGGATTCGGACAGGGCGGATGAAATGGCCAACCCTATGTGAGCAAGTGCGTGAAAGAATAGGTGTGCCAATAGAGCTAAAGAATAGCAAACCCGGGGCCCTTAGGATTTAGGATACACCCCGACACCTTACACTGCATAGCTCAACAAATAGACACAAGTTCAAGTCTCCTTAACTACCACAAAAAGAAAAGGAATTGAACACCAAGCTAGCAGAGGCATGCCATTTTGATTAGTTTCTAAACATGATGCTTTCAGTTAAATCTGTAGTTAAGTCGAACCTCTTTTCCTCTCTTTGGTCATCCCATACCCCGAAGCAGTGTCATCAGACTCATCACCACTTTCTGACTTTTCCCTGAGAACAAAACAGACAGTCAGTTCCACACAGAAGAAAATCTGGTGCTTTTTTTTTTTTTGTTATTAGTAATGAGTCTAATGAAAGACTCCTCCCCAGCCTATATCCTCATAGATTGGGGATTACACGGGTAGAGTTATTTCTATTCTTTTAATGAAAGAATGCAATGAGAAACACCTCTTTTTCCGGAGCTCTTCCTTCTCTCTTTTCCTCAATTGTTCCTTCTCTTTTCTCTTCTTATAAAGAAGCTTCTCAGCACATCTGTTTGGACATCATACCAAAAGTAAGGAACATAAAATTAAAGCTCATCAAAGGTATGTTCAACAATACTATGCGAAGACAATAAATCACCGAGTGAATGTACAAGAGAGGTATACAACGAAACCAGCATGTTCAAACTTCTAAAATTGCATGATACACATATCAGGAGAAGTTTATTAGCTTTACAGAAACATCCAAATTCATATCCGCGTTTAGTCTACATTATTTAGTATTTAGAATATTAGTTCCATGATTATTTGTAAAAACACAAAGGAATTTTAAAAAAACTGCAGTTTCCCAAGTTGGACTACTACTCCACTCACCTGAAGTATTAGTAGCCGGACAGAACAGTATTCAGAAGAGAGAGTCAGCACCACATTTGTGTCAATCAAAATCCTAGAGCCCAATATCAGATGGGCTGGATGGTTGGGGCAATTAAGATCTAGGAACAAATATATATCCGGTAAAATGCTAGTATGGTGTTATCAGCCTCAGAAAACCATGTACAGTTTCTGAATTGTAGAGTCTGAAGACAGTGTCATGCTGTGACAAAAAAAACGAACAAGAGGGAGGGGTTGGATGGAAAAGAAAGCAACAGGGCTCGCATTTCATAATATATCACAGCGCACAAAACTTGCTCCTACTCTTGACTGTAGCAACTAGCAACTGAAACCACATATTTAAAATAAAAAATAAATAAAAAGCAAGATGAAGAAGAAAGAAAGCAATTGAGAAAAGAAAAGAATAAACGGCCATAAATGTGCACCTCTCACAAGTGACTAGTTTCACCAGGGCCTGTTTGTTTTCCCCTGCTTCAAAATATGAAAAGTTCACCTGCAATGTGACAGACCAACAAGACAAAAAAAAAACTTTTAATTGGGCATACCCAAGAGTCTCCTTATCCCATATCTGACACAGATATGTGACTAGTTAGGCACTTCAGTGTTTCATAGCATGAAGCCAAAGTCCTTGGAGGAATCAAACGTATCTCGGTGCATGTTACGACGAGGGCTAGAGGGATTGGATATTGCAGATCGATGTGAATCAATCGAATATTCTACTCTACTCGCCTGTTTCAAGCTATCCTTTGATTTCGCTTATTTACCTACCAGCAATCGTTCTTTGAGCAAACGAACTAGTATGACACAAATGCAAAGGTGCCAATTTGGTGTAGGGAAGGGGGAGCAGAGCACAATTCTTCATGGAGGAGGGTTGGCAGTGTCACAGCAGCTCTTGGTCAATAGTTGCCTCTTCATTCCACTCATGGTGGAAAATGAGCTCATCTATTTGTCATTTCATTTGACTCTCGTGACAATTCTTAAAAGGTGGACAAGAACTGTGTTATGCAATGACAAGTGAGGTAACACATGCCAAGATAGGGTAAATAATTTGGTTACAAAGATCAAAGAGATAGCTGACACTAGCAGAAATTTGATTGCGAAGAATGAAGATCATTCTCCTTGCTAACCCAAGAAATAACCCGAAGGGGGATAACATCCTATATTCCTATGGAAAGGAAAGGGAACTAATAGGCTTTAGTGTTCAGAGAATTATGATGGTCAGAAGCATGTTACACGGTTCTAACTAATAGGCTTCAGTGTCCGTCTAGCAAAGCTTGAAAGCGTGTGATACTGCAGCTAAACAGAGCGGTAACAAACCAGTTTGATTTAAGGATAAAAGGGAGGACTATGTGGTGGGAATAAGGGGATGGACCCAAATGTTTCCCCTCTTTCCCTTGTCCGGCATTTGTTTGATGGGAGATTAAGGGCGTACTGGATAAGGGTGGATTAGCTAATACCGGGGGAGTAGTATTGGCTAGTCCCCCTTCTCCGGATGATCTCCCTGCACATCTAACGGGAAAAAATAATCCACATCTTTATCCCTCTCTAACCAAACATGGTAAAACTACTCCCAGTATTCACGTACTTGTCCCCTCTATCCCCATCCTTAATCCCACATTATCCAATCCCTCCAAAAAATATACGACAATCAAACGTGCCCTTAGTTACCTTTTTGTTACTATGGAAGAGTTCCAGAAGCAAGTCAAGGAGATGTAGCGAGATAATAAGTCTAAGGCTGCTATTGATAAAGCCGGGGGAGACAAATGGCAACGTCAGGAGCTAAAAATAACTGTTTGTGAGTTAGACACAACTTTGAAGCAAAGTTATTAATCTCATACCGTTGAGCGTCCCGTTTTTCTTACTAGAATGGTACATTCCGGTACCGTTTTTCTTACTAGAATGGTACATTCCGGTACCGGTGCGTACCGGTATACTGTTCCGGATTAATCGCAATATACTACGGTATAATTTTCTAAAAATATATAACTTTCACTTACGGACCAAAACACACAAAACCGAAACCAATTCTTAACTACTACAGTCTACCTTTCAATCCCAACCTTTCATTTGTTTGGAGAGCAACATCTGGGTTTCCACGTGCCAAACAAATGAAAGATATTCCCCCCCTCTCTCTCTCTCTCTCTCTCTCTCTCTCTCTCTCTCTCTCTCTCTCTCTCACTAGAATGGTACATTCCGGTACCGGTATACTGTTCCAGATTAATCGCAATATACTACAGTATAATTTTCTAAAAATATAAAACTCTCACTTATGGACCAAAACACACAAAACCGAAACCAATTCTTAACTACTACAGTCTACCTTTCATTTGTTTGGAGAGCAACATCTGGGTTTCCACGTGCCAAACAAATGAAAGATATTTACCCCTCTCTCTCTCTCTCTCTCTCTCTCTCTCTCTCTAGCGGCCATCCATGGCAGAATCTGCTCTCTCTCAATCAGACAACGACGATGATGGCGCTGAATGTCTACACAGATTAGAGCATCTCACAGTCCCTCGTCGCACTCTTAAATCAGAAAAATAAACATGATCTGCTATTTCTCAGCATCGAGTGTTGCAAGAAGATCAGATCTAGATGTGTATGTTTGCTGGTTCAGCGCTCGTGGCCTCGTCAGCATTCATGGTCCCTTTCTTCTACCTTTTTTGTGTCTAGAAATCCCGAAAAAATCTGGGTTTTTGGTACCGGCCGAGATCTGGAAAATGCCCGGGATGGCCCGGAACAGCCGGAATTGACCAGAACAACCGAGATAGAGCGGTATTTGAGGCGGAACAGAACATAACCTTAAGTATCCTGTTTTTCTTCCGGTACGGTACATCTTGGCCTGTACAGACCAGTACGGTACGAGATTCATAACTTTGCTTTGAAGCATTATTAGGATGGATGGTTTTCTTTAGCTATCATAGATGGTAACGGTGTTGGGTCTATAGTTGGTACTTCTTGTTGTATGGGTTTTTCACCCCTCAACACCTACTCTAATTCAATTTCTTCTTTCTTGCTGATCCGCCAGATAAAACATCCAATCTTAACGTAAAGATAGATAAAGAACAAAAAACACTTTCCTCATAACTTGCCAGTCCATCCTTTTTGTCACAATGCTTGTTCCCACATACAAACTGTCCTGAAAACAAGGCTAATAATTCAATCCCAATTCATAATGATACGGCCATTACAACTACCAAAGATTCTTGAGTATTGAGATGAGAGAGCATTTTACCTTTCCCAGATATAACTTCTTTTTCAGTCCTCCACCTCAGGCCAATCTAAAGAATGAAAGTTGAGATGAGATTCAAAGCAAACAAAAATCCCAAAAATATGAACGTATTCTATCCTCGGTCATAAAAATCCATCAAATAAAGGCGGCAAACCTCTCACTTTTTATCAGCCACAAAGGTAAATCTCTCGCCGATGCAAAACGAATTTATATGACAGTTCTTGTACCGAAAGAGATACTTATCCCCTTTGATCTATAAAAAAATCTGTAGGCTTCTTGTCTTAAGAGTAATACAGCCTTCAAATTTTCAAAACCTAATGCTTTGTCATGTTATCACTTAGACAATAGGGGGGCTGCTATTTTAGTAGCAAAACTTTCTGGGAACAGCCACTTTGTGCACATATTTCCAAAGGTTAGGTCTATCTCCAGTCTTCTCCCCCCTTACCAGCATGTAATGGGGATTACATGGCACTGTTATTGTTGTTGCTAATGTTTGCACCTCACAAATAAGGGCAATTTCATATTTCAGTAAACGGAAAGGAAATTTGCTGAAAAACATACAAGTTTAAACTTATCCAATCGACACATACCAATGATGGAAAAAAATGTGAAAAACAAGAAATGACACCTGAAGTTTCAGCTTTGTTATCCATGTGTGCAAATTTTTGAAAAATATTTAAGTCCAGGAAGAAGCAACAAAGACTAAATACAAGGAAGCAAGTATTGAAAAGACTTGCAATTACAAAGAAGTACTGCTTGATTGGAGCGATAACATGTGCAAATCTTAGGTAGAAATTAAAGAGCCCTTTTCACAATCCGCATAATTAAGAGATATGTACCATACTTCGCTCCTCTAGAACAAATAACTTTGAACATTTTTGTGTAGCAATCTTCCAATCTAATAAGCTGTCGCACCGCATCATTTTCCCATTTTTCATTTCAAGCACATATTCATAGATGTAGAAATCCATGAATTTAGGTGGTCATTCTATCACACACGTGTAAGAGCAGATTTTCTAAGCATCACAGAAAGTAGTTAGTAATAGCTGTAAACAGAAAAAGAGTAAGATTGACACATACCTTTCCACTCTTATACTGTGACATATCCGCAATGCAATATCTTCAATGACATTAAGGTAATGAACAAAAGTCATACTGGTTTCACAAACACTTGGTGGCACCAAATTACATATAGTCCTTGACATGTGTAAGAGCTTGTCCCAAATTGGTTAATTAAAGCCTCTGAAACTAGTATGTGAGCTTGAGAAGCCTCTCCACTCATTGCCACATTGGCTTATTTTTTGAGTTGGATGCTTTAATATGGTATCAGAGCTAGGCTTTTGGAGGTTTTTGGGCAATACACTCTAGATTGATCGTCCCATTGTATGTGCTTTCAGTGCACCTTGTTTCATTATTATCCATATCTTATGGGATCCTTTGCTTACCTCTTTACGTGCAGTCACGCATCGCACACGCAGGGGATTGTTAGTGAGTCCCAAATCAATTAATTATAACCTCCAACAGTACTATATGAATCTGGGCTCATTGCAAATGGAAAGAGAGAGAAAACATCATTATAATGCCAACATCAACATTAACAACTAAATGGACAAATTACTAAGGCCTTGTTCATTTCCCAATTTAGTTTTAGTTTTAGTTTTGATGACATCATCATTTCCCTCATTTCTCTCTCTATCTCTCTCCACTCATTACACCTTATGACATCATCAAAACTAAACTAAACTATCTAACCAAACACAGCCTAAATTGCTCGCCAACAACAATAGTTGAACAAGTGCCGCTCGATAAGACAACGTAGAATACAAACAATGACCCTTCCACAATGGAGACCCCATCGTTTTGTTAGGTGTCCTAAGATTATGATCAAAATGTAGTCAAATCAAGTGAGTCCTTACTTTCAGGGAAGAGAATAAAACTGCAAATCTAATAGCTAATAAGCTCATTACAGATTTCTCAAGAAAAAGCACTCATCCTTCAACAGCATATAATCACATTACAAGATAGTAATGTGAATGATTTGAATTTTGCAAAATGCACGACATTGTTTGCAAAGGATACTCTTTGAAAAGTTTATCATGGTAACGCTTCACCAGTCTTTGTTCCCAAGATGTATCCAAATCATCTTCCTCAGACCGTATAAATCTGCACAGCGTGATCACAATAACTGGATTCACAGATAACTGGATTCGCAGATATAGTGTAGCAAATATTGGATAACATAACAACCTAAAAGTAAATATATTTATCCACCAATAAAAGGTAGTTCCCCATATTAGTCTAGAGCCGGAGCAAGATCTAGATCAAAAAGATCAGAAGATAACAAAATAGAAGTAAAGACTTCAAAACACCAAACCTGTGAACCTAAAAGAAGCTTGGTGTGCATGCAGAACTTTTGGAGTCAGAGAGAGCAACAAAATAAGCATACCTGTATCCTTCTCTAAGAGTATCTTGATCAGTCTTAACAGGCAACTTTTCTTGTGCAGGTTGACCTTTCCCATAGAAACCAGCTGTCACCAAAAATAATAAATAAATAAATAGTCAAGAAAAAAAATAAAGGGAAAATAAAAGCATAATTTTGATCTCCAGAACTGTCCTCTTAACATAAGCTAAAACTTCCAAAGAAACCTTAATCTTTGAAGTTCTGGAAGGGCATATACATGATGCAAACCATGCCTAACAAGAAAAAGGGCAAATTCTGAATTCCTCTAAATCAAAACTTTTGGGGGACATAATAGGTTATTCAGTTGTTGGATTAATTCTGCTTTCAGTTTCAACTGATAAGATTCTAAGAATCAGCAGACTTTGAAAATTCCTGGGACTTGCAGCACGTGGGGCCAACAACTCATACCATATGTTATCTAACTATGTTGACAACAAATATAGCCTATTCAGGATTGTTTGCTCGGACTTTTGAGCACTTACGCAAAGGTTTCAAGCTTTATGAAACATTCCTTGGAAATATAACCTAAGAGACAAGTACTAAGGAACTGTAGTTGGAATTCTTCTTGTTCTTCTCCTTCTTCAAATCTTACATCACAGTAACAAGATAAATGTTTCATGTTGTTCCTCACCGCCTGAGAAAACCAAATTCCATCACCAAAAACCAAGTCGAAGTCAACCCTAATCCTTTATACTAGTCTGTCTTTAGCATACCTGATAAAACAGTTATTATTACTGTCAAGAATAACAAGTAACCATACCCCTACTATCCAGTATTCAAATAAACCTGAAAACACTACTCTCTACTCAACCACACTTAGTACAACATTTCCTCCACCCTTGCGAATATTGAAGCCAGTACTATAGGCGTAAGTGATCTGTAGAAGTGACTAACATAAGAAGCCAATTAGTGCTTATTTCGTTTCTATGGAAGAGTTCAAGAGGCAGGACACGAAGAAACATCTAAACAACCTATCTGTTGTTGTCTGAGGATAAAGCGGTTGCAGAAAAATGGTAATCAATATAAACAGTGGAGAAACCACCTTATTTGCCTGAGAAGAGAATAAGAGGATTCTTGAATGAACATGGTAACTCTTAGAAATTTTCTATCTCGTTGTTCTTTTTCCTTTTGCACTTTTCACTTAATCCTCTAGCAGTTTGCCCCCTTGGACATTCTCTGATACAATTTACTTCTTGAAAATCAAAAAATTGAAACATGAATATGTGGTCACTAGAATGTGCTTGACAACCCCATTACCCAACCCCTTAGCAGCCTCACTCACATGTCCTAAGTCGATGACCCATTGAATGAAGCTTGAAGCCCAAGGGCCAATACAAAGCTTTACACAATGTGCAAATATAAACAAACGCCTATTACATAAAACTTTCACTCTCTCCACAGAACATGTGATGAATGAAGACGAATCAAATAGTCATTGACCCTTTTCAATCTAGATCTAGGTCTATGCTATCACCTTTCTCGCATTGTTAACTTATAAACTTAGTATTGATGAGTTGGGGAAAAAAAATGTAGTAGTACAAGTGAACATCTGCATTGATTGTTCTTTTTTAAAAACGAATAATCTACATATCTGCATATAATGATACATATATACATGCACGCAGAGATATATGAGGGAAGATGCCAAAATGGGGAGTAACCTAAATACAAATAACCACATTCATAACTTAAATACTGGGACTAAAATGTATGGATAATTGTAGCCTCCTTCCTTCTAGATGGAGGAGAGTGTTCATTAGCCATTTGCTTTAGGACACAAGGAACCTACAGATAAGGAGCTTACTATTTGCATGGTTTCCCTTGCGTCCAATTTCCACGAATAAGATGTAAAGTGCAATGTAACTCATTGGATATAACTTATTAAACTCTATGTCAAAAATTATTGTCTAGCTAGACACGAATAATGACTTAGAGGTCAAATGATGAAGTTCGACTGTTGTTGTTTCCCATAAGTAAAATACAAAACCATTAAGACATTTAAGGGGATATAACCAGTGTACAATTGAAGAACAACCAAACACAAAGAAAAAGCATCTTTTTTGACATTTCAAGAACAAGAGCCACAAAACCTACAAAACAAGGTACAGCTCATAAAACGGGCATACAAAGAGCAATATGGTACAAACAAAAAGATGGAGTTATGCATTATGTACAGCAACAAAGAAAAGAACGACCAAATGGGACTCTTTCACTCGAGTCTTTATTTTTAATGTATGTTTGTCATGAATCTACTGTTATACTAAGTTTTAGATGTCCAGAAAACATTTTCCGTCACAGAAAACACAGCTAAGACAGCGACTCCGCTTTGATAACATGACAACCAACAAATGAATTTAAAAGATGAGCCAGTTATGTTCAATTGGCTCATCAACTGGTCAATCAAAACATCTGGAGCTAGTACAGCATCGTGGATTAGTAAATTATTCCACACGCTAGAATTACAAACAAAATAAGTCAGTCAGATTACAAACATTGGATGGTCAGAAAGGATGAGAGAAGAAAGGGGAAGACCCAATCAAAAAAATTCACTTTTGTGCTTTCCTCTCCATTTCTCACCAAAACACTCAATCCAAAAATAAGTGATTTGGTTAGAAATCATAACCCTTTCTTTTCTTTTTCTCATGAAATCATTCCATCCAAAGGGTTAAGATTGGCGCAATCTAGCACGTACACTTCGAGCATAAAAACTTCGAAATATGAACCAAAACCAGATAAAAACGAACCATAGTCTTTCACAAACTTCTTGTGGCGGTCGTAAGCGTTAAGCCCTCGTATGTGGGCTTGGTACTGCCTGCAATCAGTAAATTGCGATGTTCAATATATACAATGCCGTATACGTATATATAGCATACATATATGCAACAAACGACTGAAAGAATATGTATAGCTCAACAATTAGAGAGGGAAAGCAACAACGCACTGTTTTCTCGCTTCTTTGTCATAGATTGCCGACTTGAGAGACCCGAAAGACGCCATTTTCGTGATCCTGATAGAAAGTAAACCCTAGAACCGTTGTTTTCGATCCTACGATGAAGACGCAGGTCCTTTTTCAAAAATAATCCAAATAAAAACAAAAAGTGTCTTTATTTTAATACTCCGTAAATTTTTGCATTTGTTGTTTTGTGTTGTTTTTTTTAAAATTATTGGATCCTCGCAGCGACAAAAATCAGTATAGAGTAAAAAAAAAACATTAACCAAACTAAAAATTTTGTAAATAAAGACAAAAATAATTCAATAATCGACAAAAATTATTATTTTGTCTTTTAAGGTGAGTTTCAAAAATCTTTGATTTTAACAAAAGTCTTCCTCATTTGATGAAATCAACGGGTGATTTTATCAAATGTTCGTTTTGTCATTTGGAAAACTCGACCTTCGTGTACTTTTTTAAAAAATTGATAATAATCTTTTACCTTTGATTACACATGTCGAGACAAACCAATAATCTGTAAGAAAAAATCGACACAAATTTTTTGATAAAAATATAAAAATAATCCATTTATATATTTTTTGTCAAAGACCAAGATACCAGTTGAGCCATGACAAGGAAATGCCAAGAAAGTGGCATGTGGAAAAAAGAATTGCATAGTACTCGGAATGAATCTAAAAAGTAAAAACTTATTAGCCAGACTAAAAATAATCTCAATTTACTGAAATTTAAAAAAAAAATTATCATAACTTTTTAAGTTTTAAAATGAGAAATGATTTCACACCCTCATTTTACAATCCCCAATCTTTTTTTGTGTCTTTATATTCATGAATTTACAATATTACCCTTAGATGTATGAAAAATGTGCATTAAAAAAGACAATATTGTAAATTCATGTAAGATAAAGACAAAAAGAGAGTGTGGATTGTGAAATGGAGGGGTGTGAAAATCATTTCCCTTTAAAAATTCTATTGTAGAGATAAACCAATTTTTCATAAAATAAAATAAAATAAACATAAAAACTATCAAATGTGAATTTTTTTTGAATAAAGGCAAAAAAAAATAAACTGGATTAATTATTTTACCAGAGGACCCCTGAGAAAAATTACTAAGGCATGATATTTAGGACATTTTTTGTCCCTGTATCACTAAAATATTACCCTTCTAACATTATTACACTACTCTACCCCATCTTCTATATATCCAATAAATAAAATACCTGTGCTTGGAAATTTTGGTATCATAGTCAAATTCTCATCTTGACCGTTGCATAAATAGTATTTGTGAACATTAGACATATTGAAGAATCCGTGTATGATAATTTAAATGCCAGTACATTTTTACAAGTAATAATTGAACAAACTAATACTTCAATCAGACTCTTAAAACAACTTATAGAAAAAGTAAAAAACAATTAACTAGAAATAGTAAGTGAAATAAGGCATAGTAAAGAACCTCAAGTAGCTAAAATATAAACTAATAAATTTGAACCTTTTTATATATATTTCTCCTTACCCCTAGGAAATACTATAGGAAATCCCTTTGAACTCGGTCGTTATAGTACTTAGAGCATACTTATGTGGCTTTCTACTTTAACTTTTGAGTTAAAGTAAAGAGCAAAGTCTCCAAAAATTTTAAAAATCAGGCTTCTCAAATGTCTCCCTAATTTGATACATTTCCTAACTTTGCTACGGTAACCCACCAAATTTAAGAAGGCACTGTTCACGCACCAAAAGAGGTAGAGGGGGAAAGAGTAAATTTTTTAATAGAAAATCTGATTTTGTGAGTTTTTTTATAAAGTGACTTGCTAAAGTTTGAATAGATAGTTTGATTCTGCGATTTTTTTTATAAAGTGACTTGCTAAATTATAAATGGTGTTTTTGAGGTTAAATTTGGTGTTTTTTTAATGAGTCTAATAAGGATGCTCTAAATAAAATGGATCTAAGTAAATATAGTATGAAACAACTAGAAAAAAATGACAGAAATAGAAAACAACAACGAAGTAAGATGTAAAATAATGCTATAAATAGTAGAAAATTAGATAAAATTGACGACACAGAAATAGCGGAAACAAATAATAGTGACAATGAGGATTGAAAAGCTTGGGGGTATGGAAAACATTCCCCTTGAAAACCTAGAAAATCAGAAGACGGTGACATAAATAATATTTAAGAAAATAAAAATGAAACTAATAATATTTGGAAATGCCCTTAATAACATGTGAAGGAGAAGCGTCAAGTGGAGAGCCGAGCATAAAGCTCGACCATAAATTATTGTAGAGTGTGAAAGAAAAAATTCAGCAAGAGATTATGACAATAGAAGATGCTCGTGAAATCATAGTTTTATCTATAGAGGAAACCAGTGTATTAGGGCTACATCTAGTGAATTGCAATTCGAGCTCGACTCTTATACAAACAAGCCAAGCATACACAAATGAGATGAGCGTCAGAGTGTTGAACTCGGCTCGTTTATTAAAACGAACCTAAAATTTGAATTTGAGGTTGATTTGATTACTAAACGAGCCGAACCTTGAATTATTAGCGAGCAGCTCAAATCATTTGCAGCCCTAATTGCAACCAGTCATTTTCCTCACTTGATACAAAACTTCACAAACTCATAAACAAAACCCAACCCAATTGTATTCTCATAGAGAAATGGCCACGTTTACCATACGGCAATAATACCATATGGCAATAATTCCATATATGCCATTAAAACATCCAAACCTACCACACAATCATTTGAGTTGACGAAATGTGCATATTTGCCACTTAAACTATCAAATTGCCCCAAAATGTGTCGGTGAACATGCCATCCCACCAAAGGAAAACACTAACAAAATATTTATGTAACCAAATGGGCACTGCATGGTAAAATATTTATTCGGAGAAGTTCTTAATTGACTTTTTCTGGTTATTCTTCACTTAACAATATGGATCCGGCATCCATATGAAGTCTAAATCTGCAAATTACACTTCCCTTAAAATGTTTCTGAGTTGCCCGTTCTGTTCTAAATTTTCCATTTGGATTATTTTTTTACCTTGTTCAAATTTTCCGCATTTGTTATTTATTTTTTTTGGGTGAATTATTAGTTCATCTTGATGAGAGGAATTTTAAAAGTAAAAACTTATGATAAAATCTTAAAAAATCCAGTAAAGACAAAAATATTTCAAAACAAATATAAACTTTTTGGTTCAGTTTTGTCCTTATTAAAAATATAAGTTTGGCTAATAATTTTTTACTTTTTAAATTCTTCTTATCGAGACGAATCAATAATCCACAAAAGATTAACGCAAATGATTTTTAAATAAGAACAACAATAATCTGTCTTATTTATTTATCCAAAATAGGCCTACACGTATTAATGGAGTACGTAGTGTGAATTTTCGAAAGAACTACTATTTGATTTTTAAACGCGTGTGCATGTATTTTAATTCAATGACAACGGTTTGGCCAAGAGATGCAAACATATGTTCTATCAGTTGCACTTAATTCATTTTAATCCTTGTAATTTGTTTGACTCCCTTTAAATTATTTGTGTTTTCTATTAACTCATCAATACGTAGTAAAACGAAAATAAATTGTGACCTATTTTATGAATCCATAATTTTCCAATCGAACTGGATTTGTGAAAAAAACCACAATCCCTTAATAGACGCACGGCTTATCAACTTGGGTCCATATTCTAAATTGGAAGTGGAGCTCCGATGCAGAAGTTTGAAGAAGTCTTGAGCGACAATCGACAATTGAAAAAGGAGGCCAACCCCAAGATTGCTCTAACCTTTGGGATTGGTCTCGGATTTGGGAATTTGCTCTTTTTTAAAGTTTTAAGTTCGTCTTTCATTCTTAACATGATTACAATGAAAAACTAAAAAAATAATTATTAACGTCTCCTTTTTTTCTTTTTATGAGGAATGTCCAAACGCACCCTAACAACTGATTGAATGTTGAGAAATGGAGTGACAAGAAAGGGGAGGCTTTTCTCACAAAATCTCTCCCTTTTTTTTTGTGAGAGTGGGGCGAGAAGGGGAAAGAGTCTGAAAAATCCTATTTAGCAATACGAATAATGGAGTAAGCTAACTAAAAGAAATCGAAAAGGGTAAAACCCACGGGAGGAAATCAACGCACTAAAAATTACCATTGTGCAGTTACAAAACAATCTCAATAATATAATCGTGAATCCTCCCCGACTAACCCAAGACTGTTTAGCCAAATCCACGTACACCGCACCTAATGGTTGACTGCCACACGCCTTGAATCCTCAAATCCTCCAATAAACTTCTTGAAATCTAAAATAATAAAAGATCAAAGCTTGATTTCTTTTTCTCCAACCGTGACCTCTATGTTATCACCTTGCAAGCTGCAGTGGACGTCATTTTTTTCTTCTAATATGTGGGTCATGCCTTTCTTCGACTAACTTCCTCCTTTATATAAAGTGGCTGCCAATTGTTTTCCTTATAATAACATGACTTTCAAAATCTTCCTATGTTGAGCAAGATTTCTTTTGCAGTAATAAATCTTTCCAATCTTGATTAGCCTCAAATCACTCCAATATTCCAATTTAATTAGGCCCTATATATTGTGCAAAACCTTCCAAATATACCAAACACTTTGATGCCATGCACTTTGATGGACTATACTTCCTAAACAGACATTCTAAAAATAAAAAGAAATAAATTACAACTCGATTAAATAAGGATACAAATAAATGCGTGTTTTGTCGTGGAATTTGAAAACACAAATAGACTATGCACTATGGGCCTAATAGAGCCACTAAAACATTTTTTTATTTTTATACTTTTCTCTCTCATTCTCACCAAACTACTCAGTTCCAATGAGTAATTTTATTAGAAACGATATATAACTCTGTCTCAAGAAATCTCTCCATCCAAAGGACGAAAAGAATCACTATGGTGAGGAAATTTTCGGGGTAAAAAAAATAGATCTACCAATGCGAGATGACTGCTTTTCATTTTACTCTCTCTCTAGACTGTGAAAGCATTGTCGGTGCAGACTCTCGAGTCTACAGCTCTTGCGTCGCTTTCGTCAATTGCAATCCATTCTTTTTTCTATTCCCATAATACAGCTATATACAGAGAGAGAAAGAGACTTCATAACAAAATCTGTGTGGACAGAGGGAGAAAGACAGCTGTGGTTGCTGTGCTCCTCTTTCTTCTGCTTCTCAATTCTACCAGTATTTGTTCAATTCGACCCCAATCTGCTTCGATCTTCGCCATCGCCTCTCTTTATATCTCTCCGATTGAAGTATTTCTTTTTCTTTCTTGAAAGATCCGTGTGATTATTTGATTGATCGAGCCTCATTCCAGAGGCATTGCATTGTTTCGTGGCGTAAACTACGATCAACGTCCAGATCTTGGGGTATTTACTTCTCACTCTCTTGTCTTGTTGTCAATCCTGCACATTTTGTGTGGGGTTAATAGAAAAATGGTTTTTTTTTTAAGTTCATCCTAAAAAATTTGGTCCACTGAGACCGAGATTTAGTTGTATGAACATTGCTCAAGTTATGGACTTTTAGCAATTGGGTAGTATTATTTTCCAATTTGGGTGGCGCAATTTGTACTGGGGAAAACTTGTTGAAGAGGGAAATCTGATTTTTAATGTCCTTTTGCAGGTGGTTACATACAGATCTGGACTATAATTTAAGCAAAAGACTACACTTTATTCAGATTCCACTGATTTGTCTGCAATTGGGGGGTGTAAGAAGCTCTGGTCATGTTAACTGGCTACATGTCTTGCTGAAATTGTTGCCTCATTCTAGTCCACCATTGTCAACCAAAGGGAGGTGACGATGGAGTCAGAAGGAGAAAGTGGGGTTAGTATTGAGATGCTCGAGAAATTTCCCTATTGTTTGCAGCTAGTTGATCTATTTAGAAAGTTGTTAGTTTGACTTAAAAAGTGGTGATTTCTTTTCAGGTTTTCTTTATTGGATTGGTTGTCTTTGTTTGGCCTAGATTGTCTATTCAATGTATATATCTGATTTTACTCACTAATTGTGATGCTTGATTAAGCAAAGATTTAGCCACTCAGGCAGTGTTTGTATGCTCGAATGGTTTGGGAAAGGAATGTATATGGTTTTTCCTTGGCCTCCCAATGGAATGGTCATTCACCTTTATTGAAGAATAATGGTTCAATTTATGTTGTCAAACCAAAGTCGGCATGATCATTCAAAGGGAATGTCCATTCCATTCTAGCCTTCATTGTGGTGAATTGAACACTGCCTTGAACTATAAATAGTTACGCAATTTAGCATCTATTGTTATGTGTTTTCAGTTGTTAGTTTAGGTT
>CM040176.1:7512500-7690000 GCA_022606695.1 Vaccinium macrocarpon | reverse complement strand
AGCCGTTTCATCTACAAGGACATGTTTAACTAATTGTGTTGAACTACGATTCCCCATCAGAAGGCTTTCTGATTGCCTCCTGGATAGGCGCTACTTCTGGTGTTGTAAAACTTTCAGGGTTCCCATAATTATGCGTGAGGATTTGCCAATTAGTAAAGGAAAACAGGCTACTCCCAAATGGCCTGCCTGTACAGTCATTTTTCTTTGGTCTATAGTTCTACTTATTCACTAATCTGCTTTTTTTAATTGTGCTTGTCAGATTAACTTGAGGGGCTTGGATGGCATACAAGGCCCTGTATATGTGGGTACCGGATGTGTCTTCAATAGAACAGCTTTATATGGCTATGAGCCTCCTCTCAAACCTAAGCCTAAGAAAGCAGGGATGTTTTCATCTCTCTGTGGTGGATCACGAAAAAAGAATTCTAAATCGAGTAAGAAGGGTTCGGACAAAAAGAAATCCAGCAAGCATGTGGATCCCACGGTGCCAGTTTTCAGTCTGGAGGACATAGAGGAAGGGGTTGAAGGTATAGTTTCATTTCCCTTTACCTTTTCTAAATCCATGTGGTGCAGATAGTGCACTTGTGTTTCTTTCTCGTATTTGATCTTGAAAGTGCCCGAAGTTGCATACATGACCTATATTACAATAGGCTCCTCCACTACACCATTACTTCTATCATTCCATTTGATGTGCGGTTTTTATAGACACTCAGCATCACTCAGTTAGGGGTGAGGCATTGTGTCTGGGTGACCAGTTGAACTGCCAAGTCATGTGGCCAGGCCATCAAATCACTTTAGTTTCATTTTCCAAGGAGATTCTATGCAGTGATGATTCGAACTCATAAAGAATGTGAGGATCATACAAGTTAGCATATGGTACGTGGTTCTGAGTGTTGAAATACAGAACAGTCCAAAAAGTTTCAAATTCTTTTGCTTCTGAAAAATGACAATGCTTTTTGTAGTGGATAAGATATGGGACGGGGGTAGATGGTATTGTAGAGGTAAACTGCATTCTTGTTTGGTTCACATAGATCTTCTTTCCTCTTGTATCAACCATTTTGGTATTTGATTTCAAATTTAGGAGCGGGCTTTGATGATGAGAAGTCATTACTCATGTCACAAATGAGCCTCGAGAAAAGATTTGGTCAATCAGCTGTTTTTGTTGCATCCACCCTTATGGAGAATGGAGGTGTTCCTCAATCTGCTACACCAGAGACTCTCCTTAAAGAAGCTATTCATGTTATCAGTTGTGGGTACGAGGATAAATCAGACTGGGGAAGTGAGGTATGTAGGTTTTGTATGTTAAATGGCTTTTCTCTGTTGTATATATATTTCTTGATTCGCACTTTCACCAGAACACCTCTTGCATGGAGGGAATCACTTCTCGTCCGTTTTTCTTTCTCTTTTCCCCTTTTTTTACTTTGGGATTGCTTCTTGCATGCAATTATATGTCACTTGTACTCATGCTTTTAACGGGCATTGTCTACTGGTACAGGATGGATTTACCAGCACACTTTTTGCATTTGTGTGAGTGAGAATAGCCTCTAGTAATCATTTTAGCCTTCCTTATGACACATGAAGGATATGGTTGCAAGAACTAAAACAATTGGAGCTGTTCATCTGCAGTATTCCTCTTGTTGTCCGGAAATTTTACTGCAAAGTAGAATATCCTTTTCAACTCTTTTATCTAATACATAATGGAGAATGGGCCATCTCTTTTATCTATATTAGGGGTTTTTTTTTTGTAAATGGTTCAGACACCTTTTTTTTCCTAGGACAAGGTCCATAAACTTGATTCAGGTGTGGACAAGTCCTTCCTTAGCGAGGTACGATCTCAAAATTGAAATGAGAATTTCCCCCTACCATTTTCAAACGAGCATCTGAAAAAAGTATATGCTCCTTTATTATCACATCTACTCGATTAGTTTCATCGAGTCTCGAATACAGCAGCGCCTACCCTTGCCTGCTCATTCACAAATGCTGGTCCTGTGCTGAGGGGTCCTTGGGGTTGACTGGATAGATTGTGCCAGTCTTGATGGGAGGACTATGCATCCTTTCCATTTTGTTTTGAGTTGAGAGAGGGAGGTCGTCTTCCTATCCACTCTTTGTACAGTTCTAGGGTTTTTGCTTTTGAGCTTCGCTTTTTGTCACCTCCAAGGCGCTCTTGTTTCTTAATGAATTTTGTGTTATTAACCGTGTGTTCCTTCAGACTGCTTGTAAAACTCAACAAAGTTTATTCCATTAATAACCATTTTCTTCACTTTTGCCCTTTTGGGTCATCATAACAGTTCCAATGTTTGTCTTTGTATCTGCAGATTGGGTGGATATATGGGTCTGTAACAGAAGATATTCTTACAGGATTCAAGATGCATGCGCGTGGGTGGCGGTCCATTTACTGCATGCCAAAGAGGCCAGCCTTTAAAGGGTCTGCTCCTATTAATCTTTCAGATCGTCTAAACCAAGTTCTGCGATGGGCTTTGGGGTCTGTGGAAATTCTTTTCAGTCGGCATTGCCCTATATGGTATGGTTATAGTGGAAGACTGAAGTGGCTCGAGAGATTTGCATACATCAACACAACAATTTATCCAATCACTTCCATCCCTCTGCTTGTGTACTGTACTTTGCCCGCAGTTTGTCTGCTTACTGGACAGTTCATTATACCACAGGTTTGTTATTTTAACAGTGTCCATCATAATCTTTTTTGGTTTATTCTTTAAAAGGAAAATACTTGATTAAACTCTAGATTTTTGCAAAATGTCACCTGGAATTGTTGCCGATCAAAGAACAATTGAAATGAGTTGTGTGATTTTTATGGCTATGGTGACAGTGGTCTTTGGCAATCAATCTATCTGTAGTTGCTTTTTTCTAGTGATAGCTAGTAGAATGATGTATACTTAGATGGAGTGTTCAGCATGGTCAAAGATGGGAAGGGGTGCTTGGTTGATGTGCGTGGCACGGATTCCAGATAAGCCACTTGTGGAAGGTGTGCTCCTTCCACTATGGTGTTTGGATGCTATTATCTTTTCACTTCTCTTTCCTGCCTTCATTTCAATTCAAATGGGTTATGTTATTGTTGTATACATGAGGAGCATGTGTCGTTTTCACCAATATGTTTACAGTGGAAACATTTTTATTCCTTACCAACTGTATGTGTTGCAAGATAACCTATAATGTTTTTAATCTCAGAAATTGTCTAAGCTTTGCATTTGATGCAATGGTTATCAGAATCTCTTATCTTCCGCCATTTGAGGCTGCCAATGTGTTGTTTTCTATTAGAGAGGCTTTATGTTGGGGTCTAACTGTCGAAAACAAGGATTTTCAAAGCTTGTTTTGTTCAGCTTTTAGTACACATCTAGGCCCTTTGTTTGTCCAGGTTGAAGTATCAGATTGGACAACAAATCTAGGGGAAGCTCAAATCCATGTTTGGTTGGAACCTTTGCGGTAGCCGGTTAGCATTAAATATCCATCGGTCATGATATACCGCAAACATGGGTTATCCAATGCCTTGGGGGCTGTGGTGATATTAAAACTGGTAATTCAATAGGTTTATGTACCTTGTGAGACCATGTATCCCTTCACTGTCTAGTCTGATAAATGGGCCTAATGTGTTTTTGGAAATATGTTTTAGGTAATTGATTTTCATGCTCTTTTTTTTTTTTTTTGTGTGGTAATTGCACTCCTCTTTTTATCATCTTGTAGTGTGCGTTTACAATATTACCGTTCCAAGTTAAAAAAAACTCCACTCATGAAAGGTTAATCGTGTAAGTTTACATGTAAGACAAAAAAAAAAGGGTGTTTTTTTTAAGAAGAAGGTTGTGTGAAAATCACTCCCCTATGTTTTATCGGAATATTACTTGTTTGTTTAATATCACTACCCTGCATATTGAATCTCTTGCCTCATTCTTGTGCAGATTAGTAACATCGCCAGTCTCTGGTTTATCTCTCTCTTCCTGTCCATCTTTGCCACCGGTATACTAGAGATGAGGTGGAGTGGGGTAGGCATTGACGAATGGTGGAGAAACGAACAGTTTTGGGTCATCGGTGGCATTTCGGCTCACCTTTTTGCCGTTTTCCAAGGCCTTCTTAAAGTGCTCGCAGGAATTGATACCAACTTTACTGTCACCTCCAAGGCATCTGATGAAGATGGTGATTTTACAGAGCTCTACATGTTCAAATGGACAACCCTTCTTATCCCACCCACAACTCTCCTCCTAATAAACTTGGTGGGGGTTGTTGCTGGCATTTCATATGCCATAAACAGCGGCTACCAGTCGTGGGGTCCACTCTTTGGCAAGCTTTTCTTTGCCTTTTGGGTGATTGTGCATCTGTACCCCTTCCTTAAGGGTCTAATGGGTCGACAGAACCGGACACCCACAGTGGTGGTGGTTTGGGCTATTCTTCTTGCGTCCATTTTCTCTTTGTTGTGGGTTCGGATCGACCCATTCACTACCCAAGTTACTGGCCCATCTGTAGAGGCTTGTGGAATCAACTGTTGAAAAAGAGGATAACTCGAAAGAACCGAACAAGCGTTTTGTCAGTTTTGTACTGTGCTGTACTTACCTTGAAGGCTTGAATTCGTTTGTGACGTTTACATGTTGTGCAGATATAGGAATGGTTATAAGAAGTCAGTGTCGTTGTAAAAGGAGTGATTATACATTTTCCTCGTCTGGATAAACTGAAAGAGACTTCCAGGAATTATTTATATTTTGTTTGTTCAATTTCCATCTCACTTTCAGAAGTAAGATGGTAGAACATCCTTCATGCCATTATTTGGTTCTTTGCGTCTCAAATTGCGCGTTTTCATCTTCTTCATTTTTTGTTTTCGCAGTTTGCTTGAATTTTATTGTAATCAGTGGATTGTGATGTTATTTTCAAGTGGTAATGGCAATACCATGCAAGTCGATTGGGCTTGTTTTGAGCAGGAAGTAGCCAGGGGATTGCAAGTTTATATTACTCGTATCGATTTTTGGTTCGGGTCACTTGTCGGGGGCCACTGGGTGTGGGAACCTTTTTACGATAGGATGTTATTGCTAAAAAAAGATTACTATAAGAAGTATCGATGTTGTTCTATCGGCTCGAATTCAAAGTCTCCCAGCACCTTTCTTTTACATTGTTTTTCATGGCACGTGTTCAAATATAGCATGTAGATGTTTATGTTTCTAATCAAATAGATTGAATAATTGCAGCTAAAGAGAGAATATACAAAATCTCTTGATGTAATGATTGTTGAAATTCCATTCAAACCAATTTGGAAGGAGATCATGGTTATTTACGATTTTCGTCGAACCAGAGCTTCTTCTGTGTTAGAGTTCTTAGGGGACCTAGTCTTGAGTTTAATCAAAACTCAATTAGTAGACGATGAGATTGATCTTCAATATCATCGAGGAATAAGGAGCATGATTTTTAATTGAAACTCATTGAATAGAGATATCAATCGAGGACAAGAAGCAGCATGCATGCAGACTCGAATACCTTGTTTTGAAAATTTGTATTTCTCGAAAAAATGATTCCATTGATGCGATTTGGTATGGCACTTATAAAATCGCCGTTGAGAAGATTATTCAGAAGCATATTCCAATATTTCTTATGCAAACTTATTGATTTGAAACCGTCAACGGACCTTCATCACCACTCAATAGCATGTCAACGCCAAACTCACATATTTCATCTAATAGATCTCGAACAATTACAAAGAAACCAATCAAATAGAGATTTTTTCTTTCGACCATATTTCGATTGTGTTAATATTAGTCAATATTAATAAGATAAATAAGGAACAATACTACAAAAAGTATTCCACCGAAATATCAATTGTTTGTTGAACCTTGTGAATTGCATGAAAGTAGGATACTCCAAATTCCGGCGTCACATCTAGAATTTACATATCGAACACATATCACTGTCAAGAAGGAATTTCTTATTATTTAGGTAGTTCGATTAAAAGGGGGGGATTAAGAATTTGGTTGCACCATATAGATGAAAGAGTATACAATAATGATGTATTTGGCAAATCAAATACCATGGTCAACTAATAAAGCATTTTTATTAGTTGATAATATTAGTATTAATTAAGAATTTTTTGAAAGATTCCTGTGAAAGGGTCATTAACGCTTAATTCATGTCAAGTAGACCCTGGGAAATCTTAATGCCATAATGCTTTTCAAATCCTCCTAGCCATTATCCTACTGCAATAATTCTTGCTAAGAAGAATGCCCATGTTGTGGTAATTCCACCCAGAAGGTAATGAGTTACACCTACAACACGTCATTGTACAATGCTCAAGGCCCTAGACTGAGTAGCAGGAGCAACTTTTAATTTATTATTAGCCCAAACGATAGATTCAAAAAGTTCTTGCCAATAATCATGTTCGCTGAATAGAAACATTAAACTAAATGCCCATACAAAATGAGCACCTAGGGAAAAAAGGCCATCTGCAGGTAATGAAGAACCATAAGATTGAATTACCTGAGATGCCTGTGCCCATAAGAAATGGCATAGCCACCCATTAATATTAATGAAACTCTGCGCAAAGTTTCCTCATGTGATATGAGTTACTATTCCCTGATCACTTATACACATAATTTTTGAAATTGGATGAATAGTTCCAATTGAATAGGTCAAGGATCCATGGATGAAGATAGAAGGCGCTGTTTTTTTTTTTTTTGTCTTTAACTGTAGACAAAAGTTGAGTTATTTCTTTTTATTTTAGACTTTTAATGTGAGGAAAGATTTCTTAAAAGAAAATAAAATTAAAAAAAAACACTCAAAAGCCAATAAATAGTAACGAAACCATGGTTTTAGTGTCCCAAAGTGGTATTGGGACATCGGTTTCTCAGTTTTACTGACCACGAATACTTGGTCTACAAATTACAAAAAAAGATCAGTTACCTACCGTAAACATCAGATTTATTTACCACAATTTATGACTTATACGTGTGGTAAGTAAGGTATGTGTTCATAGTAAGTACAATTGCGCGAAAAAAAGAAGCAAAACTACACTCTTCTTTTGGTTGTTTTCATTTAATTAATCAAATTTATCTATTTTTTTTTACCTAATAGGACACCGGTGACCCAATACAACAAAAGGGCACCCTACAAATATTCCAACCACACAATACGTGCTTGAAATTAGCAACAATCTTATGGTTGGTGGGGCACACGCATGGGAAAATTTAAGGTGGTTTTTAGTCAGACACATGTCATGTACTACATAAAAAAAAGTTGTCCTATGGATATAGTACAATAATCACAAGATCTTTTGACCACTCAACGGCCGAGATCAATCCATATGGTCAGAACTTAGCCATGAAGTTCTCTTTGAAGTGGACAAGTGATTGATGAGTCTTGACTTTATGCCAATATTTGGCCTTATGCACATGTACTCTTCTATTCTCTGTGCAACCCTCCATTAGAAAAAAGAAATAGTGATTCAACCCCAAGGGAATTGAGAACCGTCCATTTGTGGGTTCCATTTTCCGGTTTATTTTGATGATCGAAACTATTTGTATCCTAAATTAGTTGTGTTTATTTATTTCTGCTATTATTGACGAAATTTGGGTTGATCGAATTTTGACCGTTGTAATCTCGCAATGTAGGAGAAGTGCGCGCTTGGAGTTTTGATCACACAATGTGTTTGTTTGGGGAGTACATTAGATGAACTCATATTAATAAGATAAATTTGTAGCGATCTTGTACTGATTGATGGCCAATCAATATGAATTGCGGTAAGGTCATTGTTCTCGATGAATTATAAAAAAATTCTTTGATTGATGGCCGATCAATATGAATCATGCAGAAGCGTTATCATTGTGGATGGCGCCAACCATAGACTAGGTGGCGTGTCCCACACCTGGATTTTAACCCTCTGTTTTTTTCTTTGTAGCCCATTTTAAAGTTTACTATATAAAATAAAATTATCTAATATTTGACAATCGGTATGCTTGGTCTAGTTGGCCAAGTGCTGGCCTTCCTCCTTAAACGCCAATGTTTAAGTCTTGCTGGTGGTTTTTATCATGTTTTTTTCTTTCCTTCTATTATGCTTTTCTTTTTCCTTCTATTTCCAAATGGGAAAAATGAGTAAATTTATTGATCACTGTTTTACTAATTTTGAAATCAAAAATTGAAAAAAATCTTAAGGATCGTTACTATAATTAATTTAATTTTTTTGTCATAAAGATTAAGTTTCTAATAGTTAAGCGAGTTATCATAATTCTATAATTTCTCCAAAAAAAATGAACTTAGGTAGAGTATTTAAGCTAGCGCTGACAATATACACAAAGTAAGATGAATTAAACTTGTCGAAGTCAATTGTAAATAAAAAGCACCAACACATATTTAGTGTCCCCCTTATGTTTTAGAAACGCTTTTAAAATATTACGCTACTTGCGGTCTTTACTACTTACATGAAATCCTGGTTAATTATGCCACTTGTCATTGTTCTCGATGAATTATAAAAATAAATGAGTTTTTTCATTGAACCCATAAATAGATAAAACTACATATAAAAGATGCAATTCCTAAAAAGCTAGTGTAACTGCTTCATTTTTATTTTTATTTATTAATCGATATCGTATATACAGTATTATTTTGGGGTTAAAGGGGATCGAATTAGTGAGTAAACGATAAAAGGGATTCGACGTTGCCCAACCCAACTAATAACGCAACAACTACAAGGAAAATAACCCTTGTACGAAAGTGGAGAGATTTGAAACAAAGTCAACGTACAATCTCTATAAGGCCAACCTCATTAAAGCTAGCTTCATTAAAAGGAAAAATAATTCAACAAATACAATGAGAAAACACTTACACGTAAGGGGAGAACTTCGAACTCCTTGACCCTCGTATTGAGATTAAGGAATCCTAGTGGTTAATTAACTGCTCCCTTTGAACAACAGGAGTCTTAGTAAATGATTTTTTGTCATTGAAGTGAACCCAAATTAGCAAAAAAATTAGCAGATGCAGTCCCTAAAGGCCATAGAGGAACTGCTCCCTTTGAACACCACCCATTTTGTTATAAATTGTTAACATGCTTTCTGTTTTTTGACTTCGAAACTTCTATAGCACAGTAGCACCCACCTCAGCAAAAGTGTTTTTTTTTTTTTTTTAACATCACCGGTGTTATCTGTTAAAAATAAAAAATAAAAATCACCTGTGGTACGACCCAAAAAAAAAAAAAAAAAAACTACAAAGCTTTCTGAGCATCTGAACGATTGTATAGTGTGTGGTTTCATTGCAACTTCTATAGCACAGTAGCACCCGCCCAGGGCCGGTTTTGATGTTCGTGAGGCCTAAAATGAGTTTTTTAATATGGGTCCCTCAATGTACTTAGAAAAAAGAAATTTTATATGAAGTAATTACAATCATTTGCGAATATATCTACCCAAAATCGATAACCCTTACAACAATTCAATTATATATAGACTAATTAGTAATTACTATTATGAACCTATAAAATTGGAGGCCCTCAAAGCCAGTTTTGTACCCACTTCAACAAAGATGTGCTTTTTTTTTATTATTATTATTTTTTAACATCACCGATGCTATCTGTTCAAATAATAAATAAATAAAAAATACCTGCGGTACGAAAAAAAACTACCACAAAGCTTTCTGTGCATCAGAAAGATTATACAATGTGTGGTTTCATTTCAACAAAGATGTGTTTTTTTTTTTAACATCACCGGTGCTATCTTTTTTTTTTAAAAAAAACCTGTGGTACGACAACAAAAATAAATAAATAGTACCATATAGCTTTCTGTGCATCTGAAGATTCTGAACGATTGTATAGGGTGTGGCTTCGTTCAAATTATTTGTCAGAAAGGTTTCGGTATATTTAGTATTTTTACCAGTGTGTCAAAAGTATTCAAAGAAATGAATATTTTCACAACTTATATATCTCTGCCAAAAAACAGAAACAGAAATTAGACCCCTAGACAAAAAATTTACATTAATATTTTTTTGAAAGGAGAGACAAAAATCACTCATTCAATGTAGGCACGCCAAGTGTAGGGTAACAAGTTAGTGGACAAAAATTAGGGCCCTACCTTAGGGATGGTTTCCTCTCTAGGAGCCAGATAAAACGGCCCATACAATATATATGTCACTTTTTTTAAATGTCATTTTCGTTCAATATAAGATGCTCTACTTACTTTTTTTCATCTTTTTTTTATATTACTATTTATCGGATGAGATGCTCCTATCTTGATCAAAAAACATGGCTCACCACCAAGAATATATGGGAAAAATTGGCATATTGTTCCAATCTTTTTGTTTTGGTTACAAAAATATTCTTTTGGAATCTATCACCATATAATTTGTTACGTTTAGATAGTGTTTCTAACAATCCCTATTAATATTCGTCCGAGATCGGAATATGTCGAAACTTGAACATATTCTAGAAACCCGTAAAGTTTTCGAGTTAAACTTAACAAAATATCACTACTTATTAGGCCATGCTAAAAAACATTGAAAATCGTCTCTAAAAAATGGGATAAGAGTGAAATAATGCTACACGTACAACCATTTCGGCTAGCTCCAATCATTTACAATCCCTCACATACATGTGGGGTCCACACACAATTATGGATCCAGGCCCCAAGAGTATATGAGAGGTTATAAATGGTTGGAGCCGAAATAATTGTACAGGTTACATTTTTTATAAGAGTAGAGTGGGGATTAAGTCTACAAGTATTATTACTCCATCTATAAGACAGCTAATTCATGGGTAGTTAAGACAGGAGTTGTCTTAAACCCACTTCAGCATCATTTTTTGCATACCAAGCAAAAAAAAAAAGGAAACAAGCAAATGTAGGTATGTGCAGCATTAGGTAATAAGTTATTCCTTTCAAATCCACATCCAAGAGATGGAAATTGAAGCTTGTGAAAGAGAGGTTGGGGAACAACTTCATCTTTCTGGAAACAAGAAAGAAACATTAAAACATTGTGAAGATTTTGATCGACCCAATTCTTTTAAGGTAATGTCGCGTAAAACTGAATTTTGTAAAGAATTATTAGATAGAAAGATATGGTATTTTTCTAGATCAAATCGGAACAACTAACACGAATTTTAAAATTCAAAAACTGTTTGGCTTATAATTTTAAAGTATACGGCCACATTATTATAGAGGGCTATTGTCTTTGAAATTATAGTTACATTTCATTTCCTTCCTTCCCCAGGATTGTTGAGAATATCAAATGTGGAGAAATGGAAGACACTGGATTTATAAATATTGAGGCCATCGGCCCATGGGGTTTTACCTTGAAAACCAACTTCCCAATTACTAGCTCCGTCCCTTTTTAAATGTTCATTATAGGAATACGTGTTATTTCAAGTCCCTAAAAGATATTATATTTGTTTATAGAGCTTATTAATTTGTTTTATACAAAATTAAAGTGCTCATTAAGGACTTTAATCTAGAGCAAAAATATAAAAAAACATTGTATGGAAGTACATTTTTTAATGTCCACAACACATACATTTCTGAAAAGGGAAATTTAAAAAGGGACGGAGGGAGTATTATTTTTGGGTGAGAAAAAAAAAGTACTACTATTTCAATAGTCTGGGAAAGAAATTCTCTTTTAGGAAATTATTAGTGTTCTCATATGATTTTGAAAGGTCCGTACGGGGCTTTGTACCAACTTTAGGCTGTGTGTAGCTTGGATTCGGATTGGGGGTTGCGTGGAGGGAGACCCACTTGGAAAATCTTCACTCTCTCTTTCTCTCTCTCTCTCTCTCTCTCTCCCTCTCTCCCTCCTCCTTGTATTTTTCTTGAAGGGGGAGGTGTTTGGAGTGGGAGAGAGCGGAGGATCAGATTTGCGATATATAAAGGGGAAAAAGTGTGTAGGGGTGAGAAGAGGTGGTGTGTGATGGTAGAGGAAGCCATGTGGTGATGTGGGGTTGATGGTGGTGAAAGGGGTGATGTGAGGCCCGATTTTGCAAATCTAGGAATGGAGTGAGTGAGTGGTGATGGTGGGTGGTGGTTTGAAATAGGGGTGACGGGAGTGGGTGGATATCTATAGAGTATATGTATGTATAATTGACTGGTACGTGTAGGTGTATGTGTATGTATGAGAATGTGTAAGTGTATCTAGTCGAGTGAAATATAAACTTATAATTACAATATACAATAAGTTAGGATAGGGTTTAATATGTAGAGAATATAATATCGAGTTTCTAAAGTGTAAGTTTATAAAATCAAGTTCTAAAATGTAATTAGGGATCTAGGTATTTACTAATTAATTAGGAAATTAAGGATTTAAAATATTATTACTAAATAAAATAATTTTTATTCAAAAAGACAATTAAGGCAGAAATCTGGGTCGTTACTCTACTAGGGAAACTTGGTTAGTTCTCCATGTAATAGAATCGATTGCATGTAAGTTAGCTTAGATGCCCAGAAGCCTTGTTTGGTAATCCATCTTTTTTGTATACAGGAACAAGCACAATTTTAAAAAACAAGATAATTTGTTTGGTTATTCTCTAGCTTATTTGATTATTAATTGCTAGGTGACGAAAAAGAAAACAAATAATCACAAATGAATTAACCAAATCAATGAACCTTTTTTGGGCTATTAATTAAGCTAATTAGTAATTTAGATGAATTATCAAAAAGGACTTTAGTAATACACACAAATATCCAATTTCGTTGGGTTAAATTCCTATGCAGCTCTTACGGTTTGAAAAATACATAATAAAAAAAGCCTCACTAACAATGTGTCAACGCAAAGAAAGCGGGGAAGGTGCTGTGCACCTCTCGGCCGTTGGATTGAGTTTTGGACGGCTCAAATGTGTTTTGATTTTTCACCAGCAAAAAAAATCAAAAAAAATAATTTGCCGAATGCATCCATGTAACACCTCGATTTTCGGAAGCATTAATTAAGACACCTAAATAGGATTAATTTAATAAAAAGAGTTGTCATCAGAGTACACTGGAAAACGTGAAGTGCAGCCCATTACAAAATACTTAGTAGAGTTTGAGAAATCAATATTACAGATCCAATATTAAAAATAAAGGGGTGGGTTCTATAGATTAAGGTTCGACTTTGGATTCCACGGCTCCTCTTGAGCCCTGGCCCCATGGAAACCCCTGGGCTCAAATAACCGTGATCCTTCGACACCAACAAGACTCGCTGATCATACCCCCAAGATAATACGTCCGAAGTCAGCGTAAAACAACATCATGATATTATACAAGGTCAATGGTGTTAGAATATCGTGGCGATAAATCACTCAATAGCTACTCTAACCCACCCAACCCTTGCTAAACATATAAGTACAACATATATTATTGAAAAACAGTAATTAAAGGAATAAGCAATAAATAATTCGTAAAGCTGAAATTAAACACGCAGCTGATTTCATTACTAGCCATTAACTTACATGTTCATCTAAGTTCTCATAGATTCTAAACTTTAGGAACGTCTCTCCGATTCAAAACTAATATTTTTAACTCCTAGTGGACTTTTCGGCTGGCGAGGCTCTCGTTCCGCTGACCCAATAATTGGGACCTTTCGGTTGACCAGGCTTTGGCTCCGCTGACCACGACTTAATTCCTGGTGGACTTTTCGGCTGGCGAGGCTCACAGTTCCGTGACCCAGATAATTGGGACCTTTTTACCGACTGTGCTTTGGCTCATTGACCACGACTTAACTCGTGGTGGACTTTTCGGCTGGCGAGGCTCTAGTTCCCAATAATTGGGACCTTTCGGCTGACTAGGCTTTGGCTCCGCTGACCACGACTTAACTCCTGGTGGACTTTTCGGCTGGCGAGGCTCTGGTTCCGCTGACCCAATAATTGGGACCTCTCAGCTGACTAGGCTTTGGCTCCGCTAACCACGACTTAATTTCTGGTGGACTTTTCGGCTGGCAAGGCTTTGGTTCCACTGACCCGATAATTGAGACCTTTCGGCTGACCAGGCTTTGGCTCCGCTGACCACACATACTCTTTACTTTCCGGTTTCCTTTAACTTAGAAACGTCTATGTGATCTACTACGTAAATACCAACCTGAGAGCCTATTTGTCCAATCTAACAATTCAATACGTTTATGAAAAGTGCACTTAACAGTAAAAGCAAAGCGATAACGATATCACAAGGGTCACAACTGAATATCTCGATTCACAAGTTCACGAGGTAATTGAAAGCTGGGGGTCTAAACGTAATAAATTCAAACTAGAGGGCCAAAACATAATTTAAAGAAATTAGGGGTCACCAACATCATTTTAAGTAAGTATAAGGGTAATCAAAATAATTTCACGGTTCTAAAGTCCTTGGCGAAATCTTACTAACTTTGGGGCCTTTTGTAAATAAAACTTGACACAAGGGCAAAATTATAATTTTCCACCACTAATGGTAAACACGTAAAATACTTTATTTTAGCTAATTAAGTCCTAACTTGCCACAAAACACAATTCCTTGATCTTTTCATTAAGTACAAAACTACACATTATGTAATTTAAAAACACAAGGGCAAAATGGTCATTTTACACTACGAAGGGTATTTTAGAAATTTTGATACACTCATAAACTTCCACTAATGGCATTTAATTGATAAAAACGTAAGAACATAAATATCTTTGTAGATTAAGCTACATACTTTATAAAACTACACTTTTAACCCTTAAGTTTAATACCAAGAACGAGAACAAGATTAAACGTAACATGAACACATTTAATCTCACATAAACATTTGAATAATTCATAATCATGCTTGAGAAGTCAAACTCATGAACCAAAATGAATCTAGGGCTTAATATGTATGAAAAACATGGTTTAGGGTCAAAATCGTCAAAACTAGGAACACAAGGGGGTAAACTGTAATTACAGAATTTGAATCAAAGTTGGAGGGAACATTCTATACCCGTAGTCCGGACGGGGATATGGTGGTCCGGACCATCGTCACAGCAAAAACAGAGTAACTTGTGTTTTGTTCGGGTTTCGTGAAACCCTTCACTTTGGGCCTTAACCCTTCGACTAAAAAACTACCTCTAGGCTATTCTAACACATACAAATGTTTAGGAATGATTGGGTAAGAGCCTCTACCTTGTTTTGCGAAGATTTGGCGAAAAAATGGGTTTTGGCTAAAGGTGGGAGGGAGCTTGGGCCGACTTGGCTTACTTGGATGGTGAAATGTGGATGCCTATGAGTGCAATGGATGAACTTTTGGAAGAAGATTGAATGTCGTTGGGTTTGGAGGTGGAAACCCAAGTTTTGACATTATTTTCTCTCTCTAGAACTCCATAGCCAAACTTAAAGCTTTCTCTCTCTTTCCTTGCTATTTTTCTGTGTAATGGTGATGTGTGGAGTGTGAGAGAGTGAAGGACGAAACGGAGGGGTTTATGAAGGGTGAGGGTGGAGTGTTTGAGTTGGGGTGGAGTAAAAGAGTGGTTAAACCCATGTGGGATGTGAGGAGGGTGACAAGAAGGTTGATTGAGGTTGTTGGAGGTAGAGAGAGGGCGGAGGGAGGTCTGATTTTGTAGGGGAAGGGGTGGAGTGTGGTGTTGGGTTGATTTGGAAGAAGTAATGGGGTGGTTGGTGGAGTGAGTATGTATGTATATATGCACACATGTGTGTGTATGTGTACTAGTATTACTTGTGTAGGTGTATGATTGAGTATAATTATGTATAAAATGAATTTATAAAAATATAATGCTTGCAATTAAAATGTAAACGTGCCTTATGGTCGAATTTGTAGCAATTTAGAAATATTAGGGTATAAACCGTAGTAATTGTAAATTAATGGCCTTAAATGAAATTAGAAATTAAATTGAAGTAATTAAAACAAAATTAAATAATCCTAAATTTTATTAAAAATTTCGGATTATTACAATCCGAGCCATCCAAAACTCGATCCAACGGCCGAGGGGTGCACAACACCTCCCCGAGTTCCAACGCAAAATCCTTTGTGGATAGGATTTGGTTGTCATCAATTTGCTCCATCATTGGAGAGATAGAATTTTATTGGCTTTGTTTGGTTGAGAGTTTTGAGAAATATTTTTGAGATAGTGTTTGGATGAATTTTTGAAAAAAGTAATAACTGGAGAGATGTGTAATAATTAGAGAGAGAAATGAGAATAATGATTGGAGAGAGGGTATAAGTAGAGAGAGAAATGTGATTAATAATTGGAGAGATGAGAGATAGATAAAGAATCTTTTTGAAATTTTTTTAAGAAATGTGAAGTGAACATAGTGATTGGTTTTAAATTTGGAGATGCCAAATTATCACGCAATCTTAAAATTTGTTGACCCCAATGGAGATGCTGTCTCAATAGTTTGCTGAAGATTTTAAAAGATACGGAGTTTCTAATTATATTTTTGGTTAATTACAATTTACCCCTTAAACTATCATATTTTTCATTTTATTTTCTAGATCTAAAAAATCCTACATCTTGCTTAGCAAAAAAAAAAATAAAAATCCAACATCTTACTCTCTTAGGGGGAGTTTTCCAATGGATTATTTGATTTTATCATCTTCGATTTTATCATCATCTTTTACGAATAAATAAAAGGAAGGTGATTTTATCACACTATATTATCTGCAACTATTATCATACTAGATTTTATCTATTGGGAAAATAAGGTGATTTTATTACCCCTCCATAAAATACCAACTAAAATCAAATTTATCATTTTATCTCATAAAATCCATTGGAAAACTTCCCTTAATCTATTATGTAGTATCACTTAGCCCCTATTATTATTCCGTCCATATGAGACGCAAATGTGAGTAATTTTATGACCCCTTTCACTGAGATATTAGTATATAATTGTTCTTGTGACTCGTAGTTAACATATTTATAAATTCCATTTTAATTGTTTTCACTTTAGTAATTTCTTTTTTATTCAAGAAACATGCATATTTGTCTTTGTAAATCATGTCACGTGGGCTTTATCTAGGTCCCATTGTGATGGTCCAATTGTTCATTTGTAGGCTTTGACGTTTAGGTTATCTATTTGTTCAAGGAAAAATTTAATTGATATAAGCACCTATAGATATCCTATCAATATTTGACGTTTTATTCAAATGATTCCTACACCATAGATGATCAATGCTAGGATCATCAGCCCTAAAGGTTCCCAAAGAACGAATGGATTGTCGGATAGAAATTTGTTTCTCGGATAGAAATTTGTTTCTTAAATTGGAGGACAAACCCTTAAAAAAGTAATTAAAGTGACATTTGTAAGACATATTAATAAGCACAAAGCAAAAATAAGAAAAATAGATACAATATGAATATATAGCTATATCTCGGTGAAAATAGGATATTTTGTCCACAAATTATTTGCATAGACGGAGCTTAACAACTAAATTTGGATAGAAGAGTGACAAGAGGGGTAGAGCGATACTAAACGATAGATTAAGGGGACAAGGTATATATAATGAGGTAAAGTTTAAAATGTGATAATCATTAGGCCTGAATTTTCCAAATTCTATAAAAATGGACTACCACGGTGTTTTTTGTGAATGCAACATGCGTCAAAAAATTTAAAATATTTGGAAGTTGAGATGATTGTTTGTAATAACCTTCAAAAAGACTAATTCTCAGGATCTATTTCCTTACCAATACACTTCAACCAATTTTACAAATTTTCATTTTTGTTTTTAAATTCACGAACTTAGAATTCTAAAATGGCTTTAATAATCCATCGATCTGATTTGCTTATAGCAATAAGAAAAATTAAAAAATAAGCTAATTTTATTTGGTTATTGTCTAGCTTATTTGATTATTGTTGGGTAAAGGAAAAGTTATGCAAATAATCAAGATGAACAATATAACCAGATTAATCAATCAATCATCTCTTAGGCCATGCTTGGATGGAGGATATCTCTCCCTTATAAGTTTTTACCCCCTCATAAGAGAGGGGGCCCACACATATCCTCCGTTTGGAAACCTCATTTGCCTCCCCTGATATGGCTTCACCCCCTCTTAGCTTTCCCTCACCAAGGTCACTCTCCCTGATAACTTTTGGGCTGCCCTCACCCTCCCCAAAAGTTATCCGGGAGTAGAAGGGAGCAATTTTGACATAAACACCCCTTCTTATCCCAGAGGTCAATTGACAACATTTTTTTTGTTGCTTCATCTGCGTTCGAACAGAGGTGTCTGAGTTGCGATTTTGTGGTGATATCGTGCCATGCCGGCATAAGCTCGCCGGAATCTAGATCTGGTTTGGCCGGAAATCTCAGAGCAACCACCAAATGGGTTTGGGTTTGATCAGGGGAAAAAAAAATTGATTTCCATGGGTCTGGATGGGTTTGATCGAAAAAAAAATTGATTTCCTTCGTTTCATCGAATAGCAACTTGGTAATTTCCATGGTTGGCAGAACACAAAAATTTTGATTTTCTCGTTTGAGAGAGAGAGAGAGAGAGAGAGAGAGAGTTTTTAAAAAAAAAATAAAGAGGGACGAAGTTAGGTTTGGAATTGGGGATAAAGGCATCTATTGTCTAACACGTAATAGTTTTTTTTTTCTTTTCTTTTATTAGGAACACGTTGGAACCAGAGAAGGAATCATAATTGTTGTACAAATTACAATTTGGCATTAGTATATATACAATTATATGTGCTATTGACTGTACAAATTAAAATTTGTTTTGAAAAAATTTTAATTTGTACCAACCATTCAAATGTACACATTTTATAAAAAAAAATGTTATTTAAAATAAATTATTACAAAAAATTAAATTCTCAATGAAATAAATTAATACATATTGAAATAGTCCAAAATTAATTAAATAGATTAAAATTTGAAATTATATAATTAATTTAATGCATAATTAAGTTTGGGATAGCACAAGGGCAAAAGAGTCATTTAATAGGTTTTTCATCATCCATCCCCTCTTATTTATAAAACATCCAAACCAAGTCAAAAGTTATCCCCCTATTCAATCCATCATCCAAACCATCTATTTTTTTTATCTCCCTTCCATAAACATCACATCAATGTGGGCCAACCCTCCAAAAATAATACCCCCTCTTACCTTATCCCCCTCCATAACTTATCCCCCTGAAAATAATCCTCCATCCAATCGGGGCCTTAGGCTAGTAATTAAGCAAATAGTAAATAATATGAATTATTAAAAGAGCTTTAGCATTAGTATATTTAAACATGATTTTGAGTCAGGCTTCACTTTTTCCTTATAGAATATCTAATAGGAAATCCTTTGTGGATTTGGTAGCCATCAAGCTTTCTTACTTTTAATTTATAAACTTTTGTGATTTTTAAGACAATGAGAGCTCTATTTTTTATAACCATGGTTGGATGGAGAGAATTTTATGGGTTTTAAATACGGAGATGTCAATTCTTAAAAAAATTTGACACCCCACATGCATTTAGGTCAATATTGGAAATGATCCTAGGCCTCGTTTGTTGAAGATAAATATTATTAGACGATGCATTTCTTTTTGAGTCAAACAACCTAATTTTTTTGTCATCTTAAAGACTATAGTTTAAACTTCTAGGAACGAATTTTGCGCCACACTTTGTTATAAATGTACTGTTGGAAAAATTACAGCGGCAATCGTGATTCCAAGGAAAACAAAACTTCTCATATATACATATACATGAACAGAATACAAAATGAACACGGAAACATAAATCGTGAAAAAGTAGATACAAATCCGTAATATCTTTGGAAGGTATTATGAATCATTACACTTCCTTAACAAAGATTCGGCCAATTACTGTGGGTGTTGTAGGATGAATTTAATCGTCTTTCGCCCCTGTGATACAACTGGCCAACCACAACCACCGGAACACCACCAACGACTTTCTTGTGAACTATTACTCGTCTGTACTCTCAAAAACCGAAGTTGTGACTATAAAAAAAATCGTACAGACAATTCTTTGTGAACAAACTAAAAAGAAAGTCGCCCTTTTATAAATTTAAAAAGGGAGCTGAAACATGAATACGGGATTAATGGGGGAGCCTCCCCATTCAATAACGAAAATGAATTCTGCCAATGAATTCTTGATCTTGTAACCGCAGCCATGAATCCGAAATTGAATTGAAAATCAATTCTGCCATTATCTCCATAATCATGAGGGAGTTACCCAAGCAAGGTAAGGGTAATTGCCGGTTCTTGCCGAGACCCTCCAGAAATGCCCGGTTTCATTCACAAAATTCTCCAACATGTACTTCAAAATTTTGTCTTCAAGTATTTTTATTGTGCATTATTTGAAACGCTAAAAGTAAAATAGAATTTTTGAAGTGCCTTCTTTAAAAAGTGGGTGCAAAAATTATTCCCAAAATTTTTTTCCCCTATGCTTTTATTTATTTATTTATTTATTGCTCTAGTGGGTGCACCACCGCGTTTTCTATGGATGCATGACGCATGAATAAATAAAAAATATTTGCATGGTCATAGTATTGGATTGTTTGTAAAATACTTAAAAAATGATTCTCACAATCTATTTCCATATTAAAAAAACACCTGAAGCAATGTTGAAGTCGACTACATACTCATAACCTATTTGTTCAGATTTATTTTATTCAAAATCAGAGCGAAAAAAAATACTCACAATTCTATGGGTATTGATGGGTTTGTCCGCTAGTGCACAAATCGGCCCATGGCAACATCATTTGGTGTTATTCAAATACACACTGCATTGTGTGAGATTCATATTGAAATTTTATATAAATGATTAGAACCGTTTAATTTATTTAATTTTTTTGGTTTAAGAATCTTATAAAACATCGGCTCAATTCAATAACAGTAATGATTTGACCCTTAATTTCCTATCAATATATCAGAAAATAACTAATCAAGGGTGATGAATTATGTATAGTTTTATTGAATTCTTTAGGCTCCACAGTAACAAAAAGTTGACCAAAGAGTCTTCCAGTACTCTCCTTCCCTCTCTGTAATTGGCGGATTCGAGCCCATAATTTAAATCCAGTTCAATCCGTCACTTTGGGCTGAATACAACCTGCTCACCTATCCAACCGGTCACCACCTCTCTTGAATTTTACCTACCCTACCGATAAAACTGCTTTCTTCCCACCGCCCTAACCTGTCCCAATTTCAAAAATCTCTCCCCCCATTTGACTCTCATTTCCACTTCATTTCGCGTGCATTTCAACACCATCTCAATTTCATTTCACTCCCACCACATCTCCCACTCTCTCCCCCCACTTCATTTCATTTGCATTTCCATTTCCATTTCAATTCCGAGACGTTACTTTCTCTCTCTCCCTCCCTCTCTCTCTCTCTAGATTTCGTTTTCTCCCCTTTCTCTCTCATCGTTCGTATCGAATCGCGATCGTTTTCGAGTAACTTGGACGAATATGTTGGCGATGGTGGAAGAAGCTATTTGGTTCCGATTCGCGTCACGATCTCCTCGGCTCTCTCTCTCTAGAGTTTCATGAATCTGGTTCTTTACCTCTCTTCTCTCTCTACAGATCTGTGAGAACAAGAACTGAGAACGAAGTATACTCTCTTTAGAGCTGACTTTACTCCCGGAGCTTTTCGTCATAGGTAAGTTGTTCAGTCGGACGCCTCTACATGGTTTTTGTTTTTGATTCGAGCTCAGCCTTGGTACTAGATGTATGAGTTTATCACTAGAATTTTTAGGGGTTGCTTCACTTTTATACAGTAAATGCTGGTGTATTATTTGCCTTTAAAAAGGCCCTCTTTTTTTTAACTCCAGTTGTTGTTGGTTAATTTAGTCTAGATGGATTCGTAGATTTAATTTTTGGGTGTGATTGCGTAAAAGGCTGTCTTTGATTTGTGGATTCTGATCTTTCTTACATGTCAGTACTAGTAGGTGGTTTTTTTTGCCGATCTTTGTGCTCCAGGTCTATTTATGTGCAAATATTGGGTTAGGTGTAGTTATTCGCTGCTCGGTTGTTAGGACATGATAGGAAAATCAGGGAAATATAGGAGTAATTTGAGTCTTGATTAGTTTGTTGTTACAGTTGTTGATAAGATAAAGGAAAGGAGATTACCAAAGTTAAAAAGATAAAAGGTGATTAAATCATCGATAGAAGGAATTGGATTAAGTTCAGAGATGAAGATGTGTTGTGGTGGGTGCTGATAAGAAAACATAAAGCAACTAAAAACATCGGGTAAATAATTTGTATTAGGCTCTTTTACCCCTCTGGTTCTGTACCCACGATTAAAAAGGTCTATGATATGAAAGAAAGATGTAAAAGGGCTCCTTTTGTTATGTATCTGTTTTCTTGGCAGCTGATGGATAGCTTAACTAGTATAGATGGAGATCTGATGCATTCCTACGAATCTATATTATGTTGGATAAAGTGGGTCTTGCTGTGTTCCATGTATAAGTACTGATTTTTGTCTTTGTTCAATCTCGAAGTTTGCAAATTTTGGTAGTCAATTTGCTTTTATAGGGTTTGATAAGAATTTTGGTTTGTATTCTTATGAGTTCATGTTATACAGGATGGGCAGAGTATGTATGTGATGGTTCTTTTGCTGTTTTGGTTTGGGTTTGGATGGTGTTTGTGCTTTTGATTGTTAGAATTTTAATTTCTGTGTCATTCAGCCAATTTGATTGTTGTTTATCAACTGGTCGTGGTGCAGCCTTTTGAAGCATGTGCGGTGGACCGGAGAACACAAAATCCACGTCGTCTTCAACCCAAGCTGCTGTGGAAAACGAATCTAACACCAAAGACATGAGTCAACTAACTGTTGATACAAATGATTCTTTCCCCTGTTTGCTTGAACTTGCTGCTAACAATGATTTTGAGGGGTTCAGGCTATTTGTGGAGCGAGATGCTTCTGCTGTTAATGAGGTTGGGCTCTGGTATGGCCGGAAAAAGGGTTCAAAACAAATAGTACTTGAGAACAGAACTCCGCTGATGGTTGCTGCTACATATGGAAGCCTTGATGTCGTGAAATTAATCCTCTCTCAGCCTGAAGTTGATGTGAATCTCTCTTGTGGACCTGACAAAAGCACTGCCCTTCATTGTGCTGCCTCTGGTGGATCAGTTTATGCTGTTGATGTTGTGAAAGTGCTTTTATCAGCTGGTGCTGATCGGAATTCGATGGATTCTTGCAGTTTTCGCCCCTTTGATGTGATTATTGTCCCTCCAAAGCTTCCAGGCATGAGAGCCGCCCTTGAGGATCTGCTGATGTGTAGTCTTTCTGATGGTTCTATCGGTGATCATAACTTAAGGTTATCGATTACCACTTCAAACTCCAACTCGCCAACATTATCTTCATCACCAGGAAATGGCTCACCGCGATCTCCTTCAGATTCAGTTTCTTCTCCTATGACCTCCAAGTTTAGCGACCTTCCTAGTAATGTTGTATCTGAGAAGAAAGAATACCCAATTGACCCTTCTCTCCCTGATATCAAGAACAGCATCTATTCAACAGACGAGTTCCGGATGTTCTCGTTCAAAGTCAGGCCTTGTTCAAGGGCCTACTCTCACGATTGGACTGAATGCCCCTTTGTGCACCCAGGAGAAAATGCTCGGAGGAGGGACCCGCGGAAGTACCACTACAGCTGTGTGCCTTGCCCTGATTTTCGCAAGGGCGCTTGTAGGAGAGGTGATATGTGTGAATACGCCCATGGAGTGTTTGAAAGCTGGCTCCACCCGGCTCAGTACCGAACTAGGCTGTGTAAGGATGGAACAGGTTGTGCGAGAAGGGTTTGCTTTTTTGCCCACACCCCAGAGGAGCTCCGCCCATTGTATGTTTCAACGGGGTCTGCTGTTCCATCTCCACGATCAAGTGCCAGTGCCATGGACATGTTGAGCCTTTTGCCTGGTTCGCCGTCCTCGGTGATGTCTCCTTCACCGTTCAGTCAACAACCCATGTCTCCATCAGCGAATGGGATTTCACACTCCTCGTTGGCTTGGCCTCAACCAAACGTTCCAACCCTTAATCTCCCTGGAAGCAATCTTCAGTCGAGTCGATTGCGGTCTTCCCTTTGTGCAAGAGATATTGCACTTGAGGAGTTGAACATGTTGCCAGATTTTGACGCCCAACAGCAGCATCTCCTTAATGACTTGGCTTGTTTTGCTCAGGGCCGTTCCAATTCAGCCTCTTTAAACCGCTCCTGCTTGTCTAAAGCACTAACTCCTTCAAATCTTGATGATCTATTTTCTGCGGAGGTCAATTCTTCTCCCAGATACTCTGATCAGGCGGCTTGTGGTGTTTTTTCTCCATCACACAAATCTGCTGTTCTGAATCAGTTTCAGCAGCAGCAGAGCATGCTGTCGCCTATCAATACTAATAATGTTTTCTCACCAAAAAATGTTGAGCACCCTCTATTGCAGGCTTCCTTTGGCGTTTCCTCTCCCAGAGGCATGTCTCCAAGAAGTGTTGAGCCAATCTCTCCAATGAGTAATCGGCTCTCTGCGTTTGCACAACGCGAGCAGCATCAACAACTACGCAGCCTCAGTTCACGGGATCTTGGATATAACCATAACCCTATTTCTGCTGTAGGGTCTCCCGGGAATCAGTTATGGGGTTCCCCAAATGGAAAAGTGGACTGGTCTGTCAATGGGTCTGAACTGGGTCGATTACGGAGGTCATCTTCTTTTGAGCTGAATAACAATGGGGAGGAGCCGGACTTGTCCTGGGTCCAGTCTCTGGTCAAGGAATCATCACCAGCTGAGATGAAAGATAAGATTGCAGCTGGTCCAGTTTCTGGAGTTGTTTCAAATGGCGAGGCTGTGAAATCCGGTTCTCAAGCCGAATCCGTTGATCACTCGGCGGTTTTAGGAGCGTGGCTTGAGCAGATGCAACTCGATCAGCTCGTAGCCTAGGTTTAAAATTGAATTCTTTTCACTCATTCAATTATAAACATAAGTTAGGAAGTAACTTCCTTTTTGGGGATTTTATTTTGGCTGGCTGAGGAGGAGATGATGGTGGCGAAAATTTTAAGAAGGATAAAGAGGAATCAGAAAAGATTATTGAATTTTCATTTGTTGTTGCAGGAGTTCAGAAAATGAGGATGAAGAAACCCTATCTGGGCTACTAAAGTAACCCATTCCAGATTTGGTATAGTTTTCAATATTTTTTGAAATTCTAGAATTTCTTTTGCCCTTCAAAGGAAGCTTACATGTTTCACTGCAATGAAACTGGGCTTTTTTTTTTTTCTCCTCTGTTAATTTCTAAACTGTTTTTATTTTATTTTTTTTCATTTGCTAAACTAGTAACTGTAATCTCATAGAGGAATGGTGGTTGTGGTTAGCTTTTCCTCTCATATTTATGATGTCTGTACTATGAGGGGTTAAGGTTGGTAGGAAGTCTTTGTGGAGGCGCCCATTATTCCTTGTATTGATGTAAAATTCTGTTTAAGTTGCTTATTTTAATGCCTTCATTTTTTTCCCCATAAATCTATGATGTCATGGTTGCAGTCCATGCTGTTAAATTAATGTGGGGGGTCTGCTACCTTGTTTGGACTATTATTATTATTTTTTTCAATGGATCGGATTCTCTCCGGTAACTGTCTTGATTTAATAATTTTTTATAAATGGTGAAGATTATGGGGGATTCTTACTGTTCGGACCGAGTTTTATGTAGAATTCACTAGTGTGAAATGGGTTTCTAAAATCAGCATTTGTTAGAATAGATAGTTGAATAATGTCCCAGATTTTAACAAAAGGATTCCTGGTATGTTAAAATTAACTTCTGATTTAAACAAATGAGAAACAGCCTTGCTTGGGACAATTACAGGAGGATGTGTTTTCAGATTTTTTTTCTTTTTGTTTTTGTCTGGAAAGCATCCATGGAGATTGTCCCTAGTGTGCGGCATCATGGTTGTTAGATGTGTTTTCAACGGTCTGAATTTTACCTCGGTAATAAACGGCTCGGATCAATAAAGTGTCAAGATAAAATCCAAGTTGTCAAAAACGCATCCGATGACCCTAATGTTGCACACCTGGACTGATCTTTGCTTGGAAATAAAATAAAATACTCGTTGGTTGGTTTATTAAATTGCAAATTTTATCTTCTTGGATTGCATTTGGATTTTGGATCATTAAGCTGAGACCCTTTTAGTTCAGTTGGAAGCCACATTTCTAGGGGTTTGGGAGTGGTGGGTCCCAGTACTGGATGCTTTGATGACGATTTCCTGAACTGTGATTAGCAGAGATTGGGAATCAGATGTGTTGGAATGTGACATTGGGCATATTTTTGCTCCTTCAATAGGGGAAAAATGGGTCCTTCATCAAACTTTTTAAAACCCTTTCGGTTGATCGGTGGGTTTGATCTTACATAATTAATAAGTGTACCATTCTTGAGGTCTAACCGAAGAAACTAATTTATTATAGGTTTTCAAGTATCAATGTAGATGACCTGTCTATAACCGGATCGGGATAGAATAATTCGAGATGCTCGTAAACAAGCTCTGACACCCCTCACCGTCGAATAAAAAAAAGTTTCTTAATTAGGAAGATGGTGATGGATGGATGGTGCGTCTCACTTTATTGTTTGTCAGTAGTATTTTGGTGCCCAACCACTCTGTTTACAGGAAAGTGGGTATGACTTTTAATCAATTGTGACGAGAATTTTTGATTTCTATACGATTTTTGACGTGAAGTGTGGGACATTTTAATATCAGGCCTGCTTTTTAATGATCGGTTGTGGACTTGTTAGTTCTTTTTTCGTTATTTTATTTCTGGTTTTTCTGAATATTTTTTGAAGGCATGATTGCTTTGGTTTTAAGTATCATTCATTAGAGCATTCTTAATGGAAATATCAAATTTTACACCAAATTTAATCTCAAAAACATCTTTTGAACTTTAGCAAGTTATTTTTTCAAAATCTCACAAAAGCAGACTCTCTATTCTAACTATATTATTTTAAACTATTCTTTCTTTTTTACTTCTACTTAAAAAAAAACGGCACCTACCATGATCTCTCACTTGTCAAGAAAAGTAATAAAAAAAATGAGAGGTGAGTATACGGTGACTACTCAAATTTGAGTAGACACTGTAGCCAAAAATAAATTGGTGAGGAGTGATAGGTAATATGGTTTTTTGAGGTTTTTGAGAGATTAACTCTCTATTTTTGTTTCAAAGTTAATTTAGGTAGTCACGTATTGATGCTATTATTATCCCACCCGCCATGTTAAATTTGCTTGTCAGGTTTTTCAGTATAAATAAATGGAAATCATTCATCTTCTTCTATCACTTGGATTCGTACCCTGCCTTTTCTCATCAATTGTTGAAGGCTAGATCCCTGATGTCTGAGCCTAGTTAATGTTGGAGGAAAAACCATGAATAATTCAGTTGAAGAAAGGAAAGGATATGACTGGCCGGAAATGGAGACCCTGGAGGGCAGCATCTGAGTTATTAGATGTGTTTTCAACAATTCTGATTTCATCTCAGTACTTTACAAATTCAAGCCGTCTATTACCAAGATGAAATCTGAGCCGTTGATTATTGAGATCAACGACTCGAATGCACCCTACAAGGCCGCCCTCCAGAGCCACTCTCGAGGACCCCTGAGTCTAGTACAAATGATCGCAATTGTCCTAAAATATTTTTAATGATTCAGATGTCGTATTCTTTGCAGTGAGATATTTTAACAAATCTGAATTACTGATTGACGAGATGAATAATTGAGATTCAATTGTGCGTTTCTTTGTGGATGACCGGGTCAAGGCAAAGAGAGAGAATTTTAAGAAAAGTGGGTGAACGAAGATCTTATTTCCTAGGTTTTTATAATAGGGAAAGGTTGAAGATTTTAATTTAAAGCCGTGGACTCTACTGCTTTAACTAATAAAAAAATTAGTGTTCTGTTCACCAGCTTATTAGGTTGGTGAATCAAATTCGGCTTATTATACAAGTTTGTATATTTATATATAGAGTCCCGATCCAATTCGAGAATCTCAGATCCGGGACTTCATCTTTCCGATATTTTTTTGAAAATCCGAGCCGTCCAATGTGTTCAAAAGGTGTTTTTAAGTGTCTGCGCGAGAAATCTTAAAAAAAAATACTGGGAAGGACTTGATCCGAGCAGTTTTTCGCAAAATTGTAAATATATAGTTTTTGTGAAAAACTGATTGGATCAAGCCCTTCCCGGCATTTTTTTAAAAGATTCCTCGCCTAGACTCTTGAAAACACATTTTGAACACATTGGACGGCTCGGATTTTTCAATTTTTTTTAAAAAAACATCAAAATACCAAAAAACTTCCAATCTGGGATCCCGGATTGAATAATTATATATATATATATATATATATATATATGACGTGTCAACCACTGATTGCTGATTGGTCAGTAGAATAGTTGGAATAGAGGAAGTGTACTCATATGCAACTAATGCTTGCAAATTGACGAAAAAGCCCCTCAGCACTTCACCACCACTTCATGTTTTAAACTTCTTTTTTTATGTTTTTTTCTTGTGCACAATGCAAGAAACATCTTATTAAGAGGAACAGCTCTGATGAGAAAAGACTTGGGAGCCCACCATAAACTTTTTTTTTTGGATCCGAGCCCACCATAAACTTTACTATCGAAAAGCCCGAATTGACGCCGGGTCTTGGAGAGCTTTTGGGTTGAGATTTAACTTTCACTCGCGTGTATTCAATTCTTATACTGGACCAATTTATTTGGAGTTTTTCTTCATCTTTAGTGCCAGTGATGATTGAGTTGGTCCCTTAAATTAATGTAATAATTAGTCATAAATACACAATATTTTGCTTATTTAAAGGAAAGGACAAAGAACATTTGTAATCAAACGTAAAGACAAATAACATTTGCAATCAAACCTAAAAAAACAATATTTTGACTATTTAAAAGGAAGGACAATAAACATTTACAATCAAACACAAATACACAATATTTTTCCAAAATTTTGCGAAAAACAAAAGAAAGTATTTTGTCACCTTAAAATAAACAAAAGAAAAGAAAAAATTTATGTAGTAATAAGATCCTATTTTTCACACATAGCAACAAGTTTAGAAAGAATTGACACTTCCGAAAAATTACAACCAGCCATCATGTTGGTCATCACAAATGGTTTCTTCTGTTTCTTCTCCAAAGAGTAGCCTCCAATTCGTGCCATTATTCCTATATCGTTTGTTTAAGAACAACAACAAGCCGATTTTTGTGTAACTTGACCACCTCTAGCGTCTAGTTGATTGATTTTGATTGCCTGAGGCTTCGCTCTAGAGTCGGTGTCAGCAAGCCTTTGCTTTATATCCCTTGCTATTGAGAAGAAAACGTTTTCAACATTGAGATTTGACATTTCACTAATTTTTTTAGTCGCTGGAAGTGGTTGGCCAGAAGTGGGGTGGTGGTCGGCCAGAGATGGGACCGTGATTTTTTTGAATTTGATTTAGAACATAGATTTTTTTAAAAAAAATTGTGACATTTAACTAATTTTTTTAGTCACCAGAAAAGTGGTCGGTCAGAGGTGGGGTTATGGTCGTCCAGAGGTGGAGTGGTGATTTTTTTTAATTTTATATTCAAAATTAGAATTTTTAAAAATTAGTGACATCTAGTGTAACGACCCGGATTTTTCGTAAATAAAAATTTCGCTTAATATTTTAATTATTTATTTTAATTTTCGGTTTATCGGAATATTTTTCTATTAAAATATTATTTTATTCTTTTAAATCGAATAATTAGAATTTTAGCCATATATACGTGCGTACGAGACCGAGTAACGCATCCGTTACACTACCGTAGCACCCGGGAACCGAGCTTAATACCCAAAACTAGTTAGAATAAGCCTTACTATTTTAGGAGTAACCTTTGCATACCCACACAATACATGCATTTGAGCACAAACTACACAAACTAGACTTAGTTATCTTGACCTTGCACCCCAAGTTTCCTAGAAACATGCATCCATGTTTTAAGGAGGGAATATTCCCCCTACTTATAGCTTGTTAAGGCTACCCTATAGCTATTAAATGGTTTCACATGCACATTAGGTGTATCTAGTCCTAAAAACACCTCAGAACCAAAGTGTGGTCGTGCAAAACCTACACAACGAGAGGTATATTTTCTCCCACCATTGTTTCTACATTGTATCTACCCTAATTGGTTCATTCTAGCCAAGAATCTAGCCCTAGATACCTAGATACCTACCTAGACCTAGACTTGCCATCTTTGTACTTCCATAAGCCACCTAAGCTACACAATTACTCCCATACATGCACTACACCAAAATTTTCGGTAGAGAGAGAGAGAGGGGGAGCCGAAAGTTTTGAGGGGGGGAGGTGAGGTCACTCATTTTGCTATAAATAGCAACCCCTTTGATCATTTGGACACCTTATACCCCACACTTGCCTATTTATCTCTCTACTTTCCCAACAAACCAACTATTCTTACCACCTTTTAGCCACCATATTTTAGTTCTAATTAGCTACTTACTAATTTGATTAGTAAGTTAGCTAGGTAGTTTAAGGGTTGCCTTCTCCAAAGGATTGCTAATCGGCTTCCGGTTTACACCCGGAAACTAAGGTAGTTTACTAAACTACTCTTCTAATTAGCTTTTTCTAGATTAAATATGTTGTTCTAATTAAGTTCCTAGGCATGATTATAGAGTTTGACTAAGTTAATTTATGCATATGTTAAGTGACTAAGTATGTTTCTTAGTAATTTAGAAAGAGTATTTTTATTTAGAAAGTTTAACAAGCATGTTATGAGGTTCTAATTAGAATAGTTATTCATGAAATTAGAAGTTGATTAGTGGAATTAGAAGTGGATTCGTGAGATTAGAAGTGACTAGACGTTAATTAGTAGATGTGTTTCACTAGACAAGATTCTAGTATGATTATGTTATTATTTATAGAAAGAAATAATTAATCTTGATTGTTTTGCTTATTGGTTGTATTTGGGATATTATAAATGGAGAAATTTCTTTTATAAGAGATTTGTTAGAAAGAAAAGCCTATTGGTTATTTTTGGCAAGAAAATATGGAGTTGATTTTATAAAAAGAGAATTATTCATATAGATTTCTAGAAAGATTTCTATAAAGTATGTAGTAAGTTTATTTGGTAATTTCTCTAGAAGAAAAAGTGTGATTTTTACTAGATATGAAAAAGATATTTTATTTGAGATTATTTGAGAGAAAATTTCTAGAAAAATAGAAAGAATATTTTTGGGAGAGTTTTAAATATTTTAGAAAGTCTACAAGTAGTTGTGGTGAATTTTTGGCAAGGGATTTCTAGAAAAGAGTTTGGTTTAAACTATTTTTGAAAAGAGCAAATTGATTTATTTTATTTCTTTGGAGGAGAAATAAAAATAGTTTGGAGATTTTTGATGAGGATTAAATTGAGAGAAATGGAAATATTATTTTTGGAGAATTTTTAAGTGTATGATTTTATGTGGAGAAATTGCTAGAAGGAATATTATTTTGAGGGAAATTGGTGTATTAAAATGTATGATTTTATGTGGGAAAAGTTTCTAGAGGAAACAAAATTATTTAGAGAGTTGGTATATTTTTATGCATGATTTTTATGTGAGAAATGTGATTTTGAAAGAATTTGAATTTAGAGGAAATTATGAAATATTGCATGGGCGTGATTTGAGCATGTGACACCGAGCACGTACGTGATACGTTATGTCACCGGACGCGAAACTTAATATTTATTGATGAGAAAATAGAGATGAGAATGAAAATGAGTTTGAAATGCGAAATGAAATTTTCGAGAAATGAAATGGAGATTTTCTTTCGGAGAATGAAATGAGATTTATGGAGAAATGAAATGAAATGAAATGTGATAAGATGAATAGATGCCACCTCAAGTTCCGCGGGGAGAACTTGGAGGATTGGAATTAATACGGTAATGCAGTCTTAACGCCGCCCATCATGTGAGTGTGCGCCATGATGAGGTTGGGGAGTTAAATATCTGGTAGTCTGTGGCGAGGCACCGCCCCATTTTAAATGGAGTGAACTTGGTAGTAGGGCTAAGGGGCGTGCACAATACATAGTGAACGGGCCTTGAAACATACCGCGGGGGATCGGTAAGACGAGGGAGCCGGGACTATGTCGTGTGAGTCGCGGGGCGGACGGACCGTGCAAAGAGACTGGTTAGGTTCAGTGATGCACAACACCGGGGTCTCGAGTGGGAAGGTTGGTGCCGTCAGCTGAAAGGAGGCGTAAGCGGACCAATAACTTTCAGAGTGGTGTGAGATATTGACATGATTGAAATTTGAAGAAGAATGCTGAAAGAGGCACTATACGAGTAAAACGATTTGAGACATGTGATGAGTTATCGAAATGAGTTATTGTTTTGAAAGTGACACGTGACATTGTTTTGAGATGCTAAAAGAGAAATATTGTTTTCTGCGCATGTTTACTCTGATCCGCATGGACACGCATGATGCATGATATGATTACTGTACATAAGTTATATATGTTGTTCATGAATATATTGTTCTAGAATTGCTACTTAAAAGCTTAGCGTAGTAAACTATTGAGCCTGGCTCACGATGTTACACTTGTGTAACCCTGACATAATACCACGATGTTGCTCTGCGACTCTGACGTATTATGCTAGACTATAGAGATGGACAGGAGGAGAGAACTATGGTTGGAAGGCCTACGGAGCAGAGCAGGATACCGCCGGAATAGACGGAAGTGCGATGGAGTAGAGAAACCTAGTCAACCCTGTAGAGAATAATTGTATTTGGCAGGAGGAATTATGTAATTTCTTATGGGTTACTGTTGTAAAACCCCAGTTATTGTATATCTATTTCTTTATTAACAAACCCAAATTTTGGGGGCGTTACATCTAGTGCTGAACAAAGAAACTTATTTATTATGTACTTAACATTCAATACTAATATACTATATATACTTAACCCTTCCAGGAACGCATCCAAAAATTTAATTCAGCGGGGGCATCTTATTAATCATAATCGTGAATTTTTTTCCTAGACAACAATTTTTTTAGGGACAAGAAACCATGTAAGATTGAATCTAAACCTAATACTCGACAAGAAATTATTGAAGGCTATTGGGATCGTTGTGAAAGATCTCTAAAATTAAAAAATATCTAAGTTAAACAATTTTCTCATCATTTAGTAACATTTTCTTAAAAAGAAGGGACAAAATTAAAATTCAAAAAAAAAATATTAGTGGAATTATTATTTACCATTATACATTCAAAATATATAACAAAAAACTAATAGGTTGTTGTATAATGAATGTTGTTGGTCTAGTGGCAAGAGGTAAGACATTGGTTTTGGAACCAGAGGTCTACGGTTCAAAACTCAACAATAACTCTTATTTGATAACCTTTCAAATTTTTATGGCTGGAAAAAGAAGTGCCAAGTCTCGAACATGCAACCTTTAGCTTAGTCAACGTGTGTCTTGCCACCAGAACCACATGGATTTTGTTGTAAGATTCCGACTCAAATAATATATATTTACAAAACTTATTTCCCAAAATTAATTAATTTCTTTTTTGCATTGACCCGTGGAGGTCAACAGGGGCACGTGACCCTGTGTGCATCCGTCCCTGACCTTTTCACATGTCATATTTCATATTTATTTTAACCCCAACCCAGAGTTCCAGACGATGAGATAGAAACCTCCAGCTCTCTCTAACCCCTCCACATTTTCCAACCCCCCTCTCTTTAACCCTTCCGGATCCAGAAACTTCTAGCTCCCATTGACTAGCACCCCTCTCTTTCACCGATGAGATCTGCCGCCTTTGACTCACCTCTCAGCGACATCGTACAAGGGCACCACTCAACTCTCACCGATGGCTTGTCACTCTACCAATCATTGCCGTCGTCGTCATCGCTGTCGCCGTTCTACTAGTCATGCGTCGTCGTCGTAGATCTACCATTTGTAACTTGTTCTGAGTCCTGATGTAAGATCTGTCTTCTTGTTTCCAGTATATGTGTGGGTTATGTATGCAAATTTGTATATACGTATACATATGGGTGTAACTTGTTTTTTGTTTTTTTAATTTGAGATCTGTAAAATCGAGATTTTTAGACTTGTTTTCTAACATAATCTCTGATCTCTTGACGAACCGAACCGACCTTGAAACCGGACTGAACCGAACCGACCTATAAAAATCGGTTTTAGTTCCATACCTTTCCCGAACTGGTTTTTTCCGGTTCGGTAAAAAACGTCTCTAAACCGGACCGAACCGAACCGGTTTCACCCCTAGTGACATCTCACTAATTGTTTTGGTCCCTGTAAGTGATCGGCTAGAAGTGGGGTGGTGGTCGACTGGAGGTGGGGTGGTATTTTTTTGAATTTTATGTTTGAAATTAGAATTCTTAAAAATTAGTGACATTTCACTAATATTTTTGGTCGCCAGAAGTGGTCGTCTAGAGGTGAGGTTGTGGTCGGCCGGAGGTGAGATGGTAGTTTTTTTGAATTTTTTGTTCAAAATTAGAATTTTTAAAAATTAGTGACATCCTACTAATTTTTTTGGTCGCTTGAAGTGGTCGGCCAGTGGTGGGGTGGTGGTCGGTCAGAGTTGGAGTGGTGATTTTTTTGAATTTTATGTTCGAAATTAGAATTTCTAAAAATTAGTGACATCTCACTAAGTTTTTTTGATCGCCGGAAGTGGTCGGCCAGAGGTGGGGTTGTGGTCGGCTGGAGGTGTGGTGATGATTTTTTTAAATTTTATGTTCGAAATTAGAATTTTTTAAAATTTGTGACATCTCACTAATTTTTTTGGTTGCCGGAAGTGGTCGGCCAGAGGTGGGGTGGCAGTTGGTCGAAGGTGGGGTGGTGATTTTTTTGGAATTTTATGTTCGAAATTAGAATTTTTAAAAATTATTGACATCTCACTAATTTTTTTGGTCGCCGGAAGTGGTCGGCTAAAGGTGGGTGGTGTTCAGCCGGAGGCGCAATGGAGATTTTATTAAATTTTATGTTCGAAATTAGTATTTTTAAAAATTAGTGACATCTCACTAATTTTTTTTGTCTTTATGTTCGATTGCAAAAGTTCATTGTCATTCCCTTTAAAAATGTCAAATATTTTTTATTTTTATGTTCGATTACAAAAGTTTCTTATTCTTCCTTTTAAAAATGTCAATTTTTTTGAATTTTTGGCTAAGTGACCCAATAATAATTCAAGAAGAAAAAAAAGGTGAACAAGACTCAACAACGGTTTTAGGATTTAAAAAGAAAAAAAGAAAAAAGAGAGACTCGACCATGGTTTCTGTAGTAACATCTCATTATTGTAATAATTCTGTTAAATGGAGAAAAAGAGAGAGAAGGTTTCGTCCGGTCCGAATAACATTGAAATTTTGAGTTCATGTGACTAGGAGGTGTTTCGTTAAGGGTGAATTTAGAATAAATTAACTTTTTACGATTTTTTATGTGATGTATTATGTGAGAATAAACTATCTCAGTTTTTTTTAAAAAAAACTGTTTTTGTTAGTGAAACATCGCTAGAAATAAAAGTTCAGGATGGAACCCCTTATACAAAGAAAATATGAACAAAACAAGTTTGCGTACGGTACCCTGTAACTACAAATATTATGGCTGTGTTTGGTTAGATTATTTAGTTTAGTTTTGATGATGTCAACAGGTGTGTAATGAGTGGAGAGAAATAGAGAGTGAAATGAAAAAAATGATAATGTCATCAAAACTAAAATTAAAACTAAATAAGGAAACAAACAAGGCTTATATATTTAACCATGATGCTGATGCGAGAGTGAAGAAAAACTAGATGGAAATAAGACTGTCCAGTACGTATCCTAATGCTCTTGATGTAGGATGATTAATTCTGTTGGAACAATTGCTTGAAAATAAGAACATGTTACTTCAGAATTTGTGTATGAAAACAAATTACCAAACAAAATGAATTAACGGCTGAGTCCCAGACTAGATCGCTCATTTTAAGGCGTTTCGCAGCACTACCCAGAATGTGTAACCAGTTCAACACACCACGCCGTCCCTAGGATAAAACAACCCATAATTCACTCTCGGTTTTGACTTTCTCTGCACAGAAGAAAATCGACCACCCTACACTTTTTCGACCTTCTTACTTTCTGAATTTTTTTAACGTGGAAGAGTATATTTTTCGAAATGTAAAACAATGGAGTGGGGCTTTTGGAAACCAAACCGTAATCAGGCGATATCAATCAGAGCTCTAATTGAATAAATTAGCGAGCTGATTAATCACACGGTCTTTAATTTATCAGAAATCAAAGCTTTCCAAAATGAAAAGATTTTCGGGTTTGACTTCAAAAAACAGTTTCTGGATCTGAAATTGAGGAAAAACGTGGGCTTTCCTTACAAGCACTTGAGGCTCAAATTTGGCGGATATGCACCCCCATACGCGCGAGGTTAGCAACACACACCCTAAGTGGTTTTCAAAGCGGGTTCCCCAAATTGACTTGGACCTCTACCCATTTTGTGTGCACGTGAGACCTTCATTAGGTCTAGCTACATTCATAAATCCACCCAAGGATTGTTTAATATAAAGTCTTTTAAGTTTTTCTAATTGTCCAATGTGGAACAATAACTTTTTATCTTGTTTTAGAAATACAGAAGAACAATGAAGAGATAAACTTTAGGAATTCACAACTAAGGAATCTTAGAAATCCATAACAATCACACAGATAAACATCCTTGAAGATCAAACGGGAATGTTGGAAAAAACTTGATTTTTATCAATTTTAAGTAATTGTTTTAGTGGGTCCCACAAGTCCACATGGACGGACCCACATACCGTTGTTTATGTCTTGGTTAAGAGATTAAGACCGAACACTCAATTGGTAGAAATCAAGTCAAGGTGAATGAGAAATTGACCTTTAAAAGTGCCTACATGAACTTGGTAGAAGGGAGAAAATTCTGTTATCCCACATTGGTTGTGAAGAACAAGTTGAGTGGGTATATTAACCTTGGTTTGATTTAAAGGGTAAGGCCCTTAGGGACATGGAAGTTTTATAGGAGGAGAAGGCATGGACAAAGTGGGTTTTATACCCCGCGCGCACCACTGCTAGGCTGGGTCATTAGATAAGATTGGGCTTGGCCCAATAGGCTTTTATTTTTTTGCTGGAAATATGTTTGGATTGGGTCGGGTCAAACCCGATCCATTTAATCCCCAATCTCTTTTCTCTTCTTCGAACGGTCGTTTTTTTTCCCTTTCCATTGTTTACGTTCATTAACCCGCAATGATCACCGAATTATTCACTGATCGTCACGAGCGATCCACACCTTCCGATTTCAGGTCTCTCCGTCGGTGTCTATTCTCCTATAAATAGAACCCTCCTCTCTTCATTTGTTTGACGTTTTTCCTTGCATACAATCTGCATCATTCCGCATAAAATATCGAGAGTTCTTTATGTAGTTTTTTGGTTAAATTACTTTGTATAGATTGGAGTCTTCTACATCCGATTCGGCGAAAAACAGGGTAGTCACCAGGGGAAACAGACGTTCACGTAGTCCAAGCAAGACTGAGAAGTGGAGGACGAATCTGTTTTAAGGACAGAGTATCTTAATAGTTGCCCCGGTTCATTTTGAGTCGTCTTTTACCAAATTCCGGTGTACTGAATTTGGTCCAGTAAGTTTCTGTTAATTTATTTATCTACATTGTTTATTGTTTTTCCAGATTTTACACAACTAATTTGTAACAAGGAATACATTGTGGGCCCAATAGAATTCTCCTTCCTGTTCCCTGGAACTCAACTCTGGAGAGTTAGAAACATTGTCCATTGCCAAAAACTTTGAGAACATCCACGAATAGGACTATGCTTTGGCAAGAACAGGACGGAGAAATGACTATCAGACAAGCAATCACATCTGTTTAAAAAACTGCATGTGACACAATGGGTGCAAAGATGCCTTGGCCAGAAGATACATTATCCACATAAAAATTTATTCAACGAGAAATCAAGTAGATTATGGATTAAGGTCCAATGTATGAAAAATTGGAACAAGACCAGGGAATTCAAAATCTCCACCGACCAGTTCTTCTCTCATTAATCCTATGTTAATGTAGTGCTCTATTCAAGCCTCCTTAACTTTTCTGTCCCGTACATCTTTTCCCATTTGTATTTTTATTCATTCTGGTTGTAATTTGGGACAAAAAATCATCCATTTTCATCCAAACAAGAGAGAGAGAGAGAGAGAGAGAGAGATAGAGGGGTCAAGTTGAGAAAAAATGAAAAATTATGTACTTTAGAAAATTACAATAGTACTTTAAAAATCTCTAAACATGAACTTTAGTTTGTGAAACTAATTTTTTTTTAAAGATTAGTTTTACTGTTAAATCTTACAATGTACTGTAGGAAACTAATTTTTTTACTGTTTCCATAAAAAAAATCAGTACATTTTCCCCCTCAAGAAAATATTGTGAAACTAAATTTTTTTTAAAATATTATTTTTATGCTGTTAAATCTTACAATGCACTTTAAGAAACTAAATTTTTTTTAAAGATTATTTGTTTTACTGTTAAATCTTACCATGCACCGTAAAAAAAAAAATCAGTACATTTTCCCCCTAAAAAAAATAGTATTAAGTTTTTACTTTCTTTAATTGCAATAAATTTGTTTAATCACTCCCAGTTTGCACTATTCGGTGTTCAAACAAAATGCCAAAAGAATTTGTCCTTATTTTTTTCCAAAGTTCGACGTGCACACGCATTGCTTGTGCCCCGGCCTCTAGTTAATACTAAAAGAAATTCATTCCATAACATAAATTGTCTCAAGTTATGATTGAAGAGACTCCTCCAAATGATAGCAACAAGATAAAGATAAGAGTAACAAAAATATAAAGACTACCCTAAAATCGTTGTTTAAGGGATAAATCCTAAAATAACAATTAAAACTACTCCACTAGATAATTATCCATAACAATAAACATCTCAGGATCAAACGAGAATAAATTGTGGGGTCATGGAATTTTCCTTCATATTCCATATCCCATCCTGAAAAAAGGATGAGTAGTCTAACACTCTTTTTTTTGAACTGAAAGACATTTCATTAATAAAATCTCCAAAGCCGAGCCATTCGGCACATACACGATTTCAATAAAAAACGGAATGAACCCAGTCGCTGTATAACAACATAGATTTATTTCATACCCCCTCCGCTACTTGCAACGATTGGCCCCTGAGAAAGCGCCACGGTCCTGTTCCACTCGCCATCCTTCACATGTAAAAATAGGATTGTAAACGAAATATGGACTTGTCATATAAATCCAACACTAAATCATAGTACAGACACTACTTCTCAAAGTGTTTATGACTATATAGCACTAAGTAATACTCCTAGACTATTTTCTTTGTGTTTGGGAGCATGACTTCGAAGCTTTTAAAATATTTTTTGGTACCGAATGGGTACCACGTGTCCATGCCGAGCACGATCTCGGCTATCCAAAAGTTTGTTAGACGGTCCAGATTGATTCCTTCTCTCTCCTCTCATTCGACCACTCTCTCCCTCTTTTTCTCCTCCTCTTTTGGACCGTCAGATCCCACTTCAGACGGTGAGATTGGGGAGCGGGTACCACGTGGGCAATACCCACCCGACGCTAAAAAATTTCTCGTGTTAGTCGCATCTTTTACTTCTACTTGGGGCCAATAAAAGTTTTTAAAAGTGGTTAAAGAGGTTTGGTACAGTACCAGAAAAGTTTTCCATAAAATCACTCAGAAAAGACATCCAACGGATGAAATTCACCCGGTACACTATTCAAACAGTGTACCGGATAAATTTCACCTGTTGGATACATTTTCTGGGTAATTTTATGGGAAACTTTTCTGGTACCAAACACTTTCCCGTGCTTAAAAGCTGAATTGACAAGCATAAAATTTGATGCTTTTGGTCCGATTTTCAGAATCAGCTTTGAAACATCTAAATTGATTCTAAAGCATCAAATTTGAGGCTTTTGGTAATTATCAAATTTGATGCTTTTGGTCCGATTTTCAGAATCTGCTTTGAAACATCTAAATTGATTCTAAAGTTTAGGAAAACACCTTCAATCTGTTAAGATTTTTAAGAGTTAAAGCTAATAATTTCCATTTACTTCTTTTCCTTCATGTCTTTGAGCAAACAAGAAGAGAAAACAACAACTAGAGATTTTCGGCTTTGTCATGTTGGATTTGTTTGACAATTAAAAAACATTTAGTGGTCTAAATTTACTCCAAAAAGGTGAACAAAAGCAGTTGTTATCATTGCTCCGGAGGAGATCAGGCACTTGGCTCCGTTTACCGATCTGGCTCCCCTCCAGTAGTGGGAGAGGAGCTTCCCATCCAGTTCCTCCTTTTTGGCCCATACCGGGCCCACATTGATGACCATAATCGTACATTATGAGATCTCATCGAGTACTTCAACCATTCAAAAATTCATATTGATTGGATATCGTTTGATAACTGATCTATAAGAATTTATCTTGAAAAAAGTGAGAAAACCTAATTTCGATCCAGTGTGTCATGTACATGTTTTTCAAGATTAATGTGATCTGATTAGTTATGAAACAATATTGGATCAACACGAATGTTAGAATGGTTCGAGTATTCAATGAGATTCACGTAATGTATAATTTCAATCATTGATATGGGCTCAGTATGGGTCTGAAAAAGAAGGGACTGGACGGGAAGCTCCTCTCCCATTACTGGAGAGGAGCCAGATCCTTAGCAATCATCGGGGGCTTTCAAACATCAAAACCTATTTGGGACGTTATTATTATGTATGGGTAAGTTCGATTAGTGAATAATTCACAAAACATTAATAACTGCAAATTCACATGAAATGCTTTGGTTTGTAAGGTAATGACAAGGGAAATTACCTCCAAACCCCGACAAATGCACGAAGACCCATATAAATGGTTAAAGCAATCCATATTCCAACAAAACCTTGGCTTTTAGACAGAAAGAATAAAGATCCAATGCTCACTGCAGACACAATAACCTGATGGTACAGCAATAAGTATTTGTGCGCGAGAACTAGTTGAAAATGCAAATACTCCCATGTTTTTTTTTTGGTTTCTTGTGAAGACAACTTACCATGGAGTATGCAGAATAGGCAAAATCAGATGCTCCGAAGTTCACACCATCAAAAACAAACGCCAAGACATTAATCGGCTGGGTAGCTGCGATAAACTGAGGGGAGCATGACAAGATTTCAGTTGAGAGCCGTGGTATATGACCACATCAGCAATAGAAAAATACTGAATATGTAATGTTTCATTTTGCCAAAAAGATGGGATTACCGGAATGGCTACAATAATGAAGTTTCTAACACTTTTGTCCTTTGTAAATATTCCGGACCCAAATAGCAACCCGAGTCCAACGACAACAGCGAGCCCCAGACCCATTACGAATGTCATCTGCACAATTAAATCTCTCAAAGTTTTTAGCTTTGCACATATATGGAAGAGGGTTCCAAAGTAATAACAAGATGCATTGTAAATAAGACTTTCTGTCTTTCTGACTAAAAAAATATTTCAATGAAGAGTTCAATTTGCATAAAACACCATGAAATGCTAAGGGCAAGTAATCCTCTCTGTATGAGTAACCCAAAAAACAAAAAAAATCCCATTTTTGAGGATTCCTCGGTTTTGTTGAATAACTGTCATCAAGTTCAAGATGTGAAAACACGCACAATTCCAAAATACCATAACTGAGCAGAGTTCTAATCCGCTATTTGAAAAGGGCTAACCTGCAATACTCGGGCTGCAACAGTTTTTGCTTTCTCGTAGTCCTTCTCAGCAAATGCACAAGCAAGGATAGCCTAGGGGAGGGGGAGGAGGAGGAGGAGAACCATTACTAATTGAACGATCAATATAGTGAAAGGAATAATAAGGATTTAATTGTTAAAAAAACTGTTTGGTTGTTTCCATCAGAAAATAAAGAATATCTCCCCCTCCCTCTTGTTTTTTATGCAACCAAACAAGGAATATCGTCTTCTTTGATTAGTGTTTACTTTTCACTATGTATCACAACAAACAGACAATACATAAGTCACAAGGGGTGTCGAAGTGAATATGCTATTGCTTCCAAGGCAATTTTGCTACCTAAGAGAGAGAAAGAGAGTGAGGCCCATCGCCCATACCTGTGCGGCAACAGCCAAACCATCGGCAAGGAGGGATGATGTCATCCAGACTTGTAAGCAAATCTGAAATGCAGCCATAGGTGTTGTGCCAAGCCTTGCAGCCATTGATGCTGCCAAGGTCACGCAAAATGTCACAGCTATTACCCTTGTCAATAGCAGAAATCCTGTGCCCAAGGACAAAAACAAAGTTAAATTACTGATTTATGACTTACAATCCGCTACATTTCCTCTGTAGAGAAGCCGAATTTTTCAAATCCAAGCAATTTTCAGAAAATCATGAAGTTGATGATGCTTTGTTTGAAATGGCATGTTTGGGGTTAATGGGGGACCCAATGACATGAGTTGGCTTTCCATGTCACTTTCTTGGACATTTTATGGGTACTAATTCTGAGTCCATAGGATTCCTCGCTTTTGTTACTCCACATAAGCCTTTTCCATCACCCATTGGATGGAAAGGGTGACATTGTAATTGTCAGTTTTTTACAAGCACGAAATTGAAACTAAAATTCTTAAAAGGACGATTTTGAAACTAGTAGCATTTGTTAGGGACCAAAATAGCAGATAAGCCTACAAATTATGTTTTGTAAGTAAAGAACAAGATGTGAACAAAGCAGGGGAGTTGATCCTTATTATGGAAGTGATATGCTCATATCATTATATTTGGATAAGAAACTGATTGAAATCAGAATCTATAATGAAACAAAACATTGAACACCTTGCCATTTTAAAGAATTTATGATGCATCCTAAATTAAATATTAACAGTGAAAGAGCAAGATTGAGCTCACCACTTTTAAGAAATCGACCAAGCTGCAAATTTTTGGCACTTGGAGGTAGGAGATCAACTTTTTTCATCAATTTAAATAGGAGGATCATTGAAATGAAGTATCTGTAAAGAACATGTTGAGACTACATGTAATCAGAGAAGATCAAAATGTCAAAATCACCTAGTAATTCCACAACATTTTTCCAAATTGATTTTTATGTGCACTAGGTACTTCAGTCTTTGAATATTAACTTACTGAGAAAGAACATGTGCAATGGCTGCACCACTGACTCCCAAATGGCAAACAAAGATAAGAATTGGGTCCAGTATTACATTCATCAAGTCTCCTGCCACTAAAAGAGACACAACCCAGATCAAAAGAGTTAGATGAAAAGTATACCACTTTCAGAAAAAATTGCAGATGGAGTTTCATTTCTTCCATAAGTGAAAGTTGTTGAACAAAGTAAAACTCATCTGCTTCCTTGTAAGAATAAAGTTTCAAGGATCAACAACTTCACATACATTATACTAGTCCTCCAAACAATTCCCAATAGAACCCCCAACAATGTTAATTGATTCATTGTGAAAGCAAATGAAAGAAAACGATGATTGTGAATACCATAACTCTATGGCATGGTTCACTCTATTCCCTGATTGATTGACTAGTTAAGAGTGCGTTTCATGTTGATAGGTGCATAGATTAATAAATTTCTTTTTTGCTGAGCTAAAAAAAAAATTTATTAGCATAGTAAAAAGGTGTTATCAGGTTTTCAGCTGTGACAGAGATCCAAGTTCGTTACGTTAATAAGCTATGAATTATTACATGGTGGCCCAAAAAAAGGAAAATAATTTAGTGGTCAATAAGGTAATCCTTGAAAAGCAAGCAGTAACATGGAGAAAAAGGAAAGTAAAAAAGTAACCAAATTGAGTAAATTCTAATTACCCGTGGCATACAAAGGAGTTCTGGTGTCTTTAAATCCGCGGAACACCCCTTGCATGGCCAAAGAGAGGAGAACAGCAGGAGCCCCAAATGCCCTCAAAGTCAAGTACCTTTGTGCTGGCTTCAGCATAGGGGAGTCCTAATCAATGAAGGAGAGCCTTGTCATTCATTAATACCCACAATATCAAACTAATAATCATAAGCAAGAGGTAGACACTAGACAGGCATACATAGAACAACTACCTAATTACCCAGCATGGCAGCTATACAAGTAAACTGGGGTGTCTACAACTAGCATCTTAATATCAATTCAAATTTGACTAAAAAATGATGGGATGAAAAATGGAATATATTTTCATTACGAGGGTCGGCTTGACCATAAGGCAAGGCATGGGCTTTAGGCCCCATATTTAGGTAGGCCCCAAATTGTTTATAGGGATTTTATAGTTAGTACTTAGCGCGCGCACACACACATAGACAGACACACACACAAGAATTCTGGAAAACATAAAGTAGGCCTCCATTCCCAATAAGGAAAAGAAAAAGGATCATCTTCCCAATGTTTCTTCTTATTTATTGTATCAGGTTTGCTACAAACACTAACACTTGTACCAACAATTGCACAAACACTCTCAAATGGGATGTGTGGGACCTACCACTCATATGTGGGTCACGCATATCTCATGTGAGAGAGTTTGTGCAATTGTTGGTACAATTGTTTGTGCCTCTATCTTTTAGTAGCAAAAATTGAACCAAAAATATAATAATTATTTTTGGACCTAAAAAAGCTCGAAAAAATCACATATTATATTAACCTAAGTGAAAAGGACCTAATTTAAATTGCAGCCGTAGGCTCCTAATTGCCTTAAGCCGGCCCTGCTCATTACGCTTCATATTGTTGTATACTAACTTGCTGCGCTGCATATTCCCACTATTATTTGAGCCAAAGAATAAAGAAGGTATTCTTTGCTTTCCTAAGTTGCATTTATCTCGTATGAAGCCAGTCAACCATCAAACAAGTCTATGCCAGGATGAATCAAAGGAAAAATAATAGAAGAGCAGTGAAAAAGTTTTTCGGATCATTGAATTTAGTGTAGTGGAACAAGGGAAGGTGTTCTTCTAGCTCTTGTTCTGAAGCAAATTACTCAATTCATCAACAAAAAAGTTATATGATCTGAAGCATAAACTGTAAGGATTAAGTTTTTCAGTAACTCTGTTCCACACTTCTTCCCCAAGTGTGCCAAAAATGCAAAAGCCATTCAAGGTGAACATAAAACGTACACAACGAAAAACACAGACAAGGAAACAATCATTGTGCAGAGAAGCAATATTACCATATTTACAATAAATCCAACAGCCCTGAAGCATTTGACAATGGGATACTTACAGCTTTCACGCCCATGAAACCCAAAATTGGTTTTCCCAGAAGTACAAGGAAAAGGGTTTGAAGGAGGCCAAGGACAGAACCCAGAAGTAGTGCAGTAGATGCTGAAGGAATATGACGCTTCTCTTTTTGGAATTTGAACTTCTTTGCACTGCTAATGGTAACAGTCGGAGACTTGCACGCAGTTGTTTTCAAATCTGAAAGAAGGAAACTTCAAGGGACTAGTAAACGTAACACTGATATATTAATTCCAAGTGGTTTTACATAGCCTATGATGCAGTATATGGCAAGATCAAGATCCTTTGTCAGTACCTTCTTCTGGAATCCACTCTTTTCTTTCACTCTTTGAGGCCGAACCCTTTTCCAAGTTTTCAATCACAGCGTCTTCCGGCAACGCTTTTATCCCATTGTTGTAGGCTGAAATCTTTTTTGAGTCCTCTTGTTCTGGAAGTTTACTGTTTATTCTTTCAATTGTGTCTTCCTCAGCAACAAAAGAAGTGGTTATACTAACAAGGGGAAATATGGTAACTTTCGAAGCTTGATTGAAGATAGCAATGGCGACTCCAACTGCAGCAAGTTGCACTGGACCTAAAAAATAGCAGAACAGAGGCAGGTCATTTAATTCTACAAATTTTCCATTGAAATATGTTTTAATTTGCAAGAAACCTTTGCGGAGACAAGGATCTTAAGGGTCTAAGTGTAGTCAATTAACAAAGATATTCTTAAAGATTACAGAAGCTGGCTTCCAGAAAATTAACCATTCTGGCTCCACCCCGACTCCCGTATACCAATTACCACACTGTAATTAAGCTTACTCAGCAAAAAAAAGAAGTGAAAAAAAGAGAGAACAAACTGCCATACCTAAATGGCCAATAAATACTGTGTCAATTAGAGAAGCAATGGGGTCAGCAGCTAAAGCAAGTGCAGCAGGTAAGGCAATCTGCAGTATCTCCGAACCGATAGGATCCAACTTAAAAAGATGCCTAACAAACATTTCCAAATTAAGAATCAGATGATAGAAGCATAGACATGAACAACGAAGAACATATATAGACATGCGTAATGTATATCCATGTATATATTTTTTTATTTTTTTGGCTACAAAATTAGCAGAATTTCAGACGTTGGTTAATTTTCCATATACCTAATATCTTTGAAGAAAACTAAGAGTGGCAACTTCCACTTTATCTTCATGGGCGCCAGTTGTTCACCATCCTCGGCCATGATTAACTGAAGCCAAAAACCTAATGCTGTGTTTAAGTACTTTTCTTTCACCTGATTCAACCAACCTTTGGTGCCACTAAAAAACCACAGCACTGAGAGGTTGAGATCTGGATCATAAAAAGCATGATAATTTGTTATCACAAAAAAAGAGCATGATCTTGCACTGTATTATGCATTATGGGTTTCAACAACCAAGAAACACACCATACCAAAGGATGATATGTATAGCCAATCCCACATAAAGCTAAAAACACCAATCCCACATAAAGCTAAAAACAGGAAAAATGAAGAGAATTCTGAGAGAGGGATTCAGGATAATGGCCATACAAATGTGACATTTACCCAGATATAATTTAGAGCTTAACTATGATATGACACGCAGGTATATCAGAGCAGTAGTTTCAGAACAGAAAAGCCGAAAGATAAGTAACCTCTATAATCTAGGTATAAGTTAGAGCTACCCTTCTTAACTCTGATAAGACACACAGGGATATCAAAGCACCATTTTCCGAACAGAAAAGCCGAAAGATGAATACCCTAGAACGAAGTTGAAAGGAATTTAAAGGTTGCTTATCCACTCTGGGGTGGTAAAAATCATGCATCCCTAGTTCAGGGAGACAACATACATTGACATGGTCTTGCTAAATAAAATATGTGTAATAAAACTCTGGGGAGTGCTTCTTCAGAAAACTCAGCCAATAATAAGTGGCCGTTTGTTCGGTTATGCTGCTGACGTTTTCAATCCATATCTGAAAATTTAGCAAGTTTTGTACTCTAATTTGTTTTCATGAAGGATTGTTATCTGGTAAACATGAAGAAATATGCAACAGGATTAAAACTTTTGGTAGTCTACTAGAGACTACTACAGTTGATCAAAATTCAACAAAACAATCACCTGGGTGTGTTACCAGTTATATCATGGGCAATCACTACGCAAAATAGACCACATTGACTGCAACTATTTATAGCAATAATATCTATTAACTTCGTGGCACCTTCTTAAAAAAAAATAAAATACATAAATGGAAATGCCACTTCACCTCCCTCAGTTGAACATTCCCTAGGTAACATCCGGACAGCGGGGGTGCTGCACAGCCTTGTGCTGTGCGGCACTCAGCGCGGCCGTGCCGGTGTTAGTTTGATGATCGGAGACGTCCATCGCGTAGAGTTCGTCGACTGTTACAAGTGTACCAAAAATTAACTTGTTCGGATATCACTTAATGCGTGATCGGAACACATAAAACTTGAAAAAAATTAGAGCACATATGACTTGAAACACTAGATGAAAACTATAAAATCCATTTTTTTTAAGTTATTTTTTTCCGATGACACACTTAACAATATCCGATAGATTTGATTTTTGACACACTTATAGTATTCGACGAGCTCTACGCAATGAACGTTTTCAATCATTGAATGGATACCAGTGCAGCCGCGCCGGGAGTCGCACAACACGCTGTGCAGCACCCTCTCTGTCCACCATACGGACAACAATATTTAATTCACGTGCCAACAAATTCCAAGCTTTCTCTAGTTCCAAAGATTGCAACTGAGAGAAAAAGAGGTAGGCCTGATTATCAAGAAGATTCCTACTCCATTTCCTCAGATAACACCCGTATTCGATAAAATGCATCAAAATTTACAAAATCGAATAGAAACAATAATCGACGCATATAAACAAATCACCGAGCTAGAATGCAAATTCCGTAGCTGTGCAGAACAATGCTTGGCCGGTCCCCATGATACCGGTTGGATAATTCGAGGCGCTAGCAACAAACAACTCTTAATTGAAAATTGCAAATTCGGTGATTTATCGGCGAGGAATAAGCTTTGGAATACTTGGTAAAATTTTGAAGTAAAATCATTTCTGCGATCAATACTCACCACCCTAATCGTGACTGATGGTGGATTTCGGCCAAATTCATTCGTTTAGGTCTTCAATTTAGTAATTTTGCTATTTTAGGTAATAATTAGATTACGAATTACTCTTAGCGTGTAATTCCATTTACGTTGTTTCCAATTGAGAATATCTTATTTTTCTTTCTAGTTTTCAATTTTGGGAGTTTCTCCAATTTTTTGGGATACTTTAATTTTTAAGTAAGTTTCTTTAGGGTTTCTTCAGTTTTTTATACATAAAAGGGTATATAGCCTATCATTGTTGGGCGAACTTTTAATCAAATATAATTAGGAGTTATATCTGCTTTTTTCTTGTGGATTGAGAAATCGTGGATTCGAGGCCTATTACCGTTCAACCAAGACCAAGTAATTTACCGTGGATTAAAATTTGCGTCAGTAGCTGAAAGTACATTTAGCCAAATGTCAAGGGCAAGGACTGGTCCGAAAAGCAACATTATTCAAATTGGACCAAATGGAATAAACACGTGGAAAAGGAGCTAAAGTGATTGAAAAGAGTGTGAAAAGGGTATATTGAATTACTGATACCCTCATTTTGTCACTCAAATGCAACTTTATTTCCACATCATTCACACAAGAGGGTTAATTGACCCCCGACCCCCAAATTTTTATAGAAATTTTACTAGTATACCTTACAAAATTGCTAATTGACCCCTCTTTGATTTTTTTTTTCTCCCTGAACCAAAATCCTTGCACCTCTGAACACCTCTACAATTTCCCCTAACCAAAAATCCCGACTATATAACTACATACGATTTTTTGTGCATGAATCGTTTTACTTTCAAAACTGTAATTCGATGTATATAGAGATGAAACTGGCTTGTTGAGACTTTTTTCCATTATAATGACATCAAATTCAGATTTTTGCGTCACTTTTGGACTTAAACTGTGATTGGTATGTTGGATACTTAAGACAACTAAGCCATTTCACAAGGGAACTGGGTTGTGCCCATCCTATGAGGCAGCAATGTGGTTCACTCTGAGTCTGGGTGGTTGGATCGGAGTCATTCATTTTTTGTCGTTGTAAGGTGATCGTCGTCTGCAAGGAAAAAGCAGACCACCCAACGGGACACTCGTGTCACGGTGTCTGTATGACCCGATCACATTTTTCTCAGACAAAACTATGATTTCAAAACTAAACCGTTAGCTACAATATTCTCCGGAGTAGCTTTTAAGTTTATATCATGCAAAATGGACGGTGGGAAGACCACATTTCTGTCTCAGATCAAGGGTGCCCCAACACACTCTATTGCACAGAAAATAAACTAACCGAGGACACAAAGAAATGACATCAGATTTTTATGCGAAAATGCTAAGGGTACTGAAGAAAGGGGTACTAAAAATGTACTAACCGCCTTTGGGGCCCACCCGGATAATCTGGACCGTTCATTGATTTTAAAATAATTTTTTGAGTAGCCCTTAAAAATATTTATCTCAATCGAATATGCGTAGGTGGGTGATCCGATACTCCAATTTCTCATCTAGAATTTAGGATCCTGAATTTTAAATGAAAGCTAAATACCATCCACGGCTCATACCGGTATCCACTTTCCACCACATATTGAATCCAGATAGCGATGTAACCGCGTATAGTGTGAAATTTTGTACTCTTGAATCACTAATTACTGTAATACCTTGTTTAAATTTCTAAATCTCAGGGGCAGGGCCCGCGCTGGCCTAACAGTCAACTAATTGAATCAGGTTTCAAATCCCAACATCCAGTTATAAAAAAGAAAAGAAAAAAGAAGTTGAATTAGGTTTCACAAAACCAACATAAACGCATATCTTCCAAATTAGAAAGGGGGGAAATGATTTTTAATTGCCGTATCCCAGCCGTACCAGTACCGGTACACATGGCTAATTAATCGACAACTTTGATTTCCTGAACTCAAATGGAATTTCGTCACTACATTATACAATTACAAATGAACCTTTTCCGAATGCTTTTACCCTAGATGATACCTCCATAAACAGATAACATAATATAATAAGCTAAAGAGAAATTTAAAAAGGAAACCAAACCTCGAGAGAACCGATTACGAAGATGAATTGCAATTCTATATATCGCAGACACCGAAAACCGCCAAACGAAGGATTCCTGGAAGTTTCTTATCAACTGATCGATCAATCTGAAGCAAAAACGAGTGAATCGAAGCTCAAAAGAATCGAATGACTGATGTTTTTTTGCAAATGTGGGCTTCGAGATTACCGTAATTGTTTGTAAACTGAAGTCTGACGGGTTTTATGTATGTTAATTGTTCGATTGAATGCATGTACCTAACAGAGCAGAACAGGACACGTACGGAAGATTGTTTTTTTTGAGTGAGTGAATTTGTGGGCTGCTCTGAGTGAATTTATACGCGTTACTTTTTGTGGTGAACCAAGAACAGACGCGGGAATTTTTTAGATATTGTGAGCAAACGACAATGGCGGGTAGTGGTTGTCCCATTAGATTTCTTCTTTCTTTTCATAACGGGATTTGGACCAGTTTACGCATACCTCAATTGATCATGAAAACCTAAAATTATTGACCCAGGGTAAGATTTGAGTAACTTTGGGGTTATAATTTTCGAATTTAATGAGATTCGACTTCGAAATCTTCTCAAAGTAAAATTTTAGTTGTTGTCTCGTGCCACTCAATCCAACTCTTAGAGTTGCCATTAGAGAGTTGATAAGAGCTCTCAAAAGTTTGAGGGAAATGATTAAGATGAGTGGGAACAAACTAGGCAAGTACAAACAAAATGTTACCAGAATTTGATTTGATGTAAGTAGAATCCTACTCACAGTCTCTCACAGATTGGGTTGAATGATATAATTCGATTCAACGGCTTGCATTCAATGCGAGGGAAAAATGAAAACAAAAATGTCGCCACAATTATCTGAGAAAGTTCGAGAAGTAGAAATCCGACTCAGTCACTCACATTGGTGGCGATGATATTAGTGTTGTGCCAAAAAAAAAAATCACATTATTATTTTCCGGCCTTCGTGTATCGAACGAGCACAACGTTACTTGTAATTTTTCTGGAACCAAAAAAATCACATTATTACTTCATTATTAATTTTTCTGACCTTCATGTATCACAACGCTATTTGTGTTTTTTTATGCCTCGAGTTTTTAGCGGGTTGCAAGTCTAAACACATGGAATTCCAACAAAAAGTTTTTTTTTTTTATTTTAAAAAACCTAAATTAGTTCCCCAAATCCCTTCCCCAGGCCCTCCCACCTCGCGCCTCTCTTTGAAAATTAAAAAAGACAAAATTCTACTACTTTTTTTTTATCCCCTTTTATCACCAAAATTGTTCAAAACCATATACTATTAGTTAATCCACCCTTAATAATTGTCACATCAATATGACCCATCCTCCACAAGTAATAATATCTTTACTATCTTATCTCCCGTACTACTTTGTAGCCTCAAGACTCATCTCGCATTCAATTGGGCCCTTAGCGACATTACCCTTCACTCCTATTAAACCTTTATCATTAGTTAAGAAATCGTTTTCAATTTTTTTGCATTCAAACGTAGTAATAATGTTAGTTATGATTATAGTAGTAAATTTATAGGCCAAGAATCGACAAATCTAGTAACCAAAAGATAATGTGCAGAAATAATCCATTTTCAGTTGAAAGATTAAAATAATCAGCACTATCTTTTGAGACACACCACAAACCACAAAAATCTCATCTGACAAGTGGGCTCTGCATTATTTTAATTAAAAAAAAAACTTCACCATCCCCTATGTATTACACTATTACTCCCTCCGTCCTAATTTCTTGGTATTTTTTTCTATTTTGGAATGTCCCAAAATATTTATCTTACTTCTAAAAATATTCATCAAAATTTGGTCACTTTCCAATTTTACACTTAAAAAGTACTTTTTTCTATCTTAATTGACTAGTCTATTATCTTTTATTTTATAATGGTTTTTATGATTTTGAAAATATTGTATAATAAAACTAATTGATATCTAATCAAACAACATCCATATTGAATATGTTTTGACTTTCATATAGTAAATTAGTTTCACAAATTTGGTCACAGTAATATTGATTGGATTTAGGGACAAAATAGAAAAGTCAATACAAAATTTTCACACCCCTTAAAAATCCACTTTCCCAAAAGAGGCCAAGAAATTAGGACGGAGGGAGTACTGTCCAGACAAAGGGAAAGAGGGAGAGAGATGAAAGTGACTAAGAGCAAGTGCACCAAGCACTAGCAAAAAATACTAATAAAAAGTGCATATTTTCTATTTTATCTTCTCATATTTTTTTTCACACTCCACCAATGCTCTTTACTTTTCTCTCTATTTCTATTAAATATTAAAAAAATAATGTGTAGTAGGCATCATAGAAAGAGTGTGTGTGTGCAAGGGGGAGAGAAAAAGAGAGCAAAAAAAAAAACCAAAGACTTGGGAATAATGCCTAGCCAAAACTATCTAGCCTCAGCCACCAAAGGTAAAATGCCTTTGGCTTTACCTAGTCTGGTGCATGCCACATTTTGTGGTTTGGGAAGGTAAAATAGCCAAATGGAGTGGATAGAGAGCCTTTCTGCACATGCTCTTAGAGAGAGAGACGAAGGCGACGAAGTGGTAAGAGCATCTCCAACAAGCTCTCTACGCGAGCTATCTTGGCTACTCTAGCCACCCAAAATTAGTTTTCACCCCTCCAAGAGCCTCTCTACTCCCCTAGGCATTTTGGCTTCGTCCTTTTCCGCTAGCCACCAGTAGCCAGCTACTCTCACTAGCTTCTCCATCTACTTTCTCTTCTCCTCCACTCACATCCCCACTATTCTCTCTCTCTTTTTATTTTTTATAACTTAAAATGTTCATAACTTTTATTCTTCATATCTGATATTGAAAAAATGTATATTTTTGAAACCTATTCAACAACATCTATCATACAAGACCAATATTGAATATGAAATTATGTGTAAAATAAATAATTTTTTGGGTGTAAGATTTATTTTAAAATTATTATGAGCTCAAACCAAGATAAATTCATGAGCTAAAGTTCTATAAAAAAAAAAATCACGAGTCCAAAAAAGTCAAAATCACAAGCTCAAATCGAAATTAGTTTGGATGGAGAGAAAAATAGAGAATAGTGTTGGAATAGATAGATGAAAAGTGAATAGGCAAAATAGAAACTGTATTTTTTAATTTCTCCTTTTGGGTAGGCAAAGTAGAAAGTAGTATTGGAGATGCTCTAAAGGAGAAGAAGATCGAGCCAGACCTGACGCCATATAGTCTTCCACCACCGGCGGCCACCAAAGCGGCAGAGTCCCCACCCAACCCAGAAAAATTGGTTTCCAACATGTAATTAACTAGATTCAAGTACCAGTTTCAGTTCTTGGCACTTACCCATCTATTGCAGAAAAATTGAAAACATTTTGAAGAGCAGCCAATGGAGATGGGTCCAAGAATTGTGTCGTATTTAGGTTTGCCACAGGTTAACAGGGCTAGCTATATAAACAATTTTAGCTTCATGTTATTTATTATCTGAAGCAATGCAATTAGTCTTTTGTTTTTCCTTGGACCATGGAATCACAGCTTCGAACACATCCATGACGGGCGTCCATGGGGGCTAAAGTGATAGCCAGTGAAGCATTGTCGACAATGAGAAAGGATGTTCTGGCAAACGGCTATGGTAAGATGAATAAATCTGCTCCTTTTGAACATGAAATCTTCAGAATATGGGGCGGAGTTGAGTTGCATCTAGGCTGTGGTGGTCGCCTGCGGTGGAGGATGTTGGTGGCGGGGGTTGGGGCTTGTTCGATCTTCTTCTTCTCTACTCTATCGTTGTCTAGGACTCTTTCTCCCCTTTGTCTGTGATGGAGCGTGTTTGAGAAGTTGAACTCTTTTTTTTTTTTTAATTAGAAATATTCGGGGGCCACTTGCCGCACAGAATTTGTGGTTTGTGGTGTGACTCTTTGTGTGCCTGTAGCAAGATTCCTCAATCAGTACTATCTTTTGAATGGAAAGTATGGCAACATTCTTAGTATGGCAACACTATTAGTATTTCGGGGGCCCGGTAGTTACTTCCAGGGCCTGGAAATTAATTAAAATGCGCACAAGCTCACTTGAATATTCGATTATCACAACAAAAAGAAAAAATTCTTAGTTGGCAAGATCCCTATTTTGGGAATGCAAACTTGCAATATTGCGTCGGATCATGAAAATTTAATCGGGATCTATGAGGTGTGGACATAGTTTGCCTTTTAAGGGTTTGGATAGAAAATTTAGTGTGTGTGTGTGTGTGTGTGTATGTGTAGCAAATACACTAATACTTTCGTGACCACATTTGGTGACCATGGATTGTGCAAGTTTCCCAATTTGTTTAATTGAAGAGGGCGAAAAGGCATGAATGCAAGGTGTTGAGTTTGAGAAGACATGGTAATGTATAAATAATTGTTGATTAGTTAGTTAGTTAGTTAGTTAGTTAGTTAGTTAGTTACCATGCAGCTGCTATTGAAGGCTTGGGTATGATGTTTCTTATCATATGCCCTATCGAGGACCAACAAACACTCTGCTTCTTTTTTTATTTTTATTTTTATTTTATTTTATGGGATTTAGGCTTATTAAAAAGTCCCCAAACTACCCTAAAATTTGATCTGAAGCTGAGGTGAATGGCTAGGGGCAGTCCCTTCCTCATGTCAAGCATGTCCTGCGTAGCACTCCCTGCACCATACATTGGCTTATTCCTTGTTGCCACATATAGTGGAAACATTGTTGACCCATCACTCCATGCGTATTACTTTGGGCCCGACACCAATATCAGTGCAAAAAGTGCAAACATCACAAGTTAGGGCAAAAAAGGAAGAGGAATGAGGTTGGTTGAGTTTTGTAAACAAATTAATTGCAAAATTAGCCGCGTTATGTGTATATACATCGCCACAGATTTAGGCTCTGAGAGCGACCCATCCCTTCCTTATGGATTAGGTCTCGTTCCACAAACTGACTTAAACTAAATAAGTCAGTGGAACAAACTAAATAAGTCAGTGGCCTGTTTCTAGGTTGATGTATATGACAGAGTGACCTATTTCTAAAAGCAAATAAGCCACTTTTGGGTTTAAGTTAGTTTTGTGGAAAGTAACACACATATACACACATCAAGATGTCGTGACATGTATAAGTAGGATTAAAAAATGAACTAAGCTACTAGAATTTGAATGCCTTGAGTGAGCTTGATTATAAAATCTTGTTTGAGAGACGATTCGTTATGTTGATAGGAAATAAGTTAAAAGTTGAACCTAATTTGAAGCTTGTTAGTTTTCAGCTTTACTAATCCTCGCCTCGAATGGTTTATTTTGTACAAGGAAAAACAAAAAGATTCTACACCTCAGTTTGTGGTGAACTCAATTAACTGAAGCTTATGGAGATATAATCGATAGATAAACAAGTAAATTCAAAGATCTTTCGAAATTTGTTAGAGTATCTAACCTAAGATGGAACAACCATTAATACGGATAGAAGGTGCATGCTGCAATGGGTATTGAAATTGGAATTGGAATTGAGCCAAGAAATTAAGTATCCTTACGTATGAAACTGCAAAAGGAAGAGTGGTAAAGGACATTTCCATAAGTAGACAGACCAAAGAGTTTAGACTTGTTTTCTATTAGTAGATGAATGGAACAGTTGCAGGTGAGAAGTTTACGTGTAATGAAATATTACGTGTTTTTTAATAAGCAATTTTACAATAAAACTTTCAAAAATTTTGATAAAAAAAATTATTCGCACACATTTTTTTGAACCCTCTGAACTAATAGTAGAGCTGCACCTGTTTAACGCCATGTTGCGAGCCCTATCAAGGAGTTCTTCTCGAGTTGAAAAATTCTCTACTAATTTAGTTTAGAGAACCAAACATGGGATTGACCGAAATATAGGATATCCCAATGTTAATCCTACTTAGCCCGCAAATTGTTTGAACGAATTGTGTGAGATTCAGTACTAAATTAGTCACACAAGGACAACTAATTCAGGACTATCAATCCTACTTAGCCCGCGAATCAAACGAGCCAACTACATAGTATATATTTTTTATTTTACCAAATGACTACTAGCTGTTTATTTTACCAAATAATGATTACTACTACATTTCAATGGTGGTTGTGGCTGTGAGATTTTATTGTCTCATTTAGGTCTGAAAAATCTTCATCCGTAAATCCTATTGGTAGCTTCCATTGTTGATTCTCACCCTCCATTGTTGAACTACAAAATCATTTTCTTTTTGATGATGTGCACGTATACCTGCTCTTTGAACAAAACAGAGAACAATGGTGATAAAAGTTCTCCTTTACCAGGAGGAGAAGATAAGGGCAAAGCTGATGATGAAAAAGGGTTTTAACTTTTCGCCCCAAAAAGATAATGATAAAACAAATTATGGAGCACTAAAATCAGCCTCCATTAATAATTCCGCACACAAGCGAGAGCCTTAATATAAAAAATCTCAACTTTCTAAAGCCACGGTACTCGCGATTGTATTTTTTCGTCTAGTTAGGCCCCGTTCCGCTAAAAAAAAAAAGTTTTGTTTTAACTCAAAACTATCTCATTTTACTAACAAAAAACCACTTAATTTTTTTTTTGCAAAACTAAAAACGAAAAAAGCCAAAAAAACTAGTTAGTGGAACAAGTTAATTTTTTTGCAAAACTAAACATACAAAAAACTAGTTTAGTGGAACAAGTTAGTTTTTTTGCAAAACTAAAAACCCAAAAACTAGTTAGTAGAACAAGTTAGTTTTTTTGGCAAAACTAAAACATCCAAAAAAATCAAAAAACCAAAAAAACCAAGTTAGTGGAAAATCAGTGGTTTAGATTCACTTGGATATGAATCGAAACAACTGAAGGTAATTTTACATAGATTTATTGGTCAACTAATCGATTCAGTAAAGAGAAAAAATCGAGAATAGGTATAAGAGTTATGTGAAATATATACAAAAGGGTGTTTCAATTCCTAAATTATTGTTCCAATTGACTTATTAGACAAGTTTGAGTTGATGTATTGTGAACAAGTCTCGTGGGTCAATTTTGTAAAACAGATTACATTGAAATTTAAAAGACTAAACTTGTAAATAGGAGTAATTGTTTACGAATTTTTAAGAGCCGTGCTAACTGCGCAGGTTCTGGGCACATATTTTATGTACAGTTTGCGATGTGGGATCCACTTTGAGTCTTACTTAAAATATTTGAGCCGTTCATTTAAATTTGAAATATTTTTTTCAACGTTTTCTCACTAAAAAAAAAATCAGCTCAATCCAATGCTATAAGTGCTCGATCAAAACAAGTATACTAAAATATGACTCCTACTCAAAATATCAGAGCCGTTCATTTAAATTTGTCAATAACTAAATTTATTGAATTTCATATCTACTCAAATAAGTACACCCATCATCAAACAAAATGACAAAAATCTTCTCTCTCCCCCCTCTCTCTCTCTCTATCAACAATGTTTACTCAAAGTACCCGAGAAATTAACGTGCATATATTTGCAGTTCTGTAAACATAACTAAATTATTGGAGTATGTGCAGTCAGACGTTGACAAATTATTGTTTCTCGTCCAGTATCTCTGCAAATTACTCCATATGACAAACTATTTTTCTCTTTACATTTCTTTAAAAAAAAATCTGGAAAAAGTATTTAAAAAAACTGTTTACTCAGAAACTGTTTTTAAAAAACTTTCATTTTTTAAATGTTTTGTCCAAAAAACTGCTTTGTTTGAAGAAAAAAAAATTTAAAACAAATTTTTGGAGTGAAAAAGAGTGATATGACACGTTTTGGTTATCCGTGCACAAAAAACACCAATATAAGCTTGAATCGTAACTTTAACAACTTCTAAATGAATACGAAAAGACTGATGTGATAATTTTTAACAACCAACCACCACAACAAGAAGTCTATTAAGGATGCTCTTACGTACATAAGAAAAATGCTTCAAAGATAATTCCAGAAAAGAAGCTCGAGCTCTTCTCAGCCATCATTGAATGGCTTTTCATTTGTCGAGGCCAAGCCGCGCGCTGAGTACATTTCACGCATGTGGCTTTGCTTTGGTGGATTGAACCAGTGGGGCGGTGAGTTATTGGAAAGGAACAAGCTTTTAACGAGCATGGGCAGTGTTGGCGGGGTACATTCCACATGGGCTTGGGAGTGGTGTTTTTTTAGCCTTTAGGAGTTTCTTCTTCTTCTTTTTTTGGTTTTTTTGGGGGTTGTTTTCCGGTTGACACCTTGTGAAACTCTTTTCTTTTTTCTTTTTCTTTTTTGTGTTTGTTCTTTCTACTTTAAAAATTGAGAAATGTAAGACTTAAGAGGCTAGGTTAAGTTTATGAGAGTTATGGCACTAAAGAGTCTTTTCTATTCTTTGTTGCTTGCTCTACAGTCTCTTAGGGAATCTGATCCATTTAAGAAGATCCATGATAAATACTTAAAACCAAAAAGATTCTTTAAAAGTTATGAATGTTTGTTTAAAAAGTCTTTCACATTGGAATAATAAACTTAGCAACCTCTTCTTAAACTAACCAAATTTTGTCACTTGGATAACCAAAACTAAGAACCTTTTGCCGATAACCAAATTTAATGGACCCACATCTACCCAATCAAATCTGGCGAACCCACCATTACACAAAAATAATGGCAAAAGCCTCTATATCTTAACAATGTTTTCAAAAGTTTAATTTTAAATTTTTTTTTCTTTTTCAAAAGTTTAATTTTAAAAAACTGGTTTTTTTCAAAAGTTTATTTTAAAAAACTGTTTTTTTCAAAAGTTCATTTTAAAAAACTGTTTTTTTTTTCAAAAATTCCTATTAAAAACTGTTTTTTTCAAAAGTTCTTTTAAAAAAAACTGTTTTTTTTCAAAAGTTCATTTTAAAAACTGTTTTTTTCAGAAGTTTATTTTTAAAAAATGTTTTTTTTCAAAATTTATTTTTAAAAACTGTTTTTTTAAACCGTTTTGTACTTAAAGAAAATTCAAAATATTTTTTAAAAAAAATTTCAAAACTATTTTTTGTAGTTTGAAAAAGTAATGTGGCAAGTCTTGTTTATCATTTGAATAAGTGATGGAGGGTGTCCATTATTTTTTGTTATGGACAAAAAACACCAATGTGGGACTTGACATTGCTAACTTTAGCAACCTCTAAATGGATAACCAAAAGCTTATGTGGCAACTTTTGGTTATCCAATTTTGGTTAGACCATTGTGGATGCTCTAAGGTCCTTCCTATTTGTGCAGGCCCAATCCATTGGGGAGTATCCACAGAGTCCACTCTATTACATGGAGTTAATATATATTGTGATAAGTCCCCTATTTTGTTAATAAAGGGACTTATCTCCCTTATTTTTGTCACTCATGCACGCGATTCATAGCTTTTATACATTTGATATTGCGCGTGGGTGTGTTTTGTTAGTTTCAGAGAAAAGGAGCGCAAATGGGGATTTTTGACGCCATGGCTTTACTAAAGGGGTACCCGAGTACCAAAGGCCACGTGGCACTTTGCCACCCAGCCCCGAGAGCAAAGGGTGAAGCACCACATAAAGCTTGGGGAGACCAAAAGGCCGGGAGTGAACACGGGGAAGAAGTTAGCCCATTTTGAAGAAGGATACCGGTAGCTGAATTATGTAGATACCGGTATCCCTATTTATCTCACACCTGGGCTTGAGCTACCGGTAGCTGGATATTGGAGATACCGGTATCCCGGGGACAGAATGTCATTTTGAGCGAGATACCGGTAGCTTGATTTTCGAGATACCGGTATCCCTGCAAATTTTTTACAAATTTGGAGGCCGATCAGCAAATATCTTATGGCAATTTTTGTGAACTTTTTGGACTTTCCACTTATGGAAACTTACTACTTTTAGTTGCATTTAGGATATTTTTGTGAGAGAGAAGGGTTATATGTATATATCTCTCCCTCTCTCTATCTCTCTCATATCTCCACTCTTTCATCTTAGTTTTAGTTGCTCCTCCCTCTCTCCTCCATGGGAGAGGATTTTGAAGCTTTATCTCTCTAGAAAATTCACGTAAGTTTCATGTTTCGTTTAATTTCTCGTGTTTTAATGTTGTAGCTACTACTTAGTTCTTCATATATATCAAGTTTATTTCCGTAAAAATCATGTTCTTCATTTCTTTTACGTTTCAAGTTATGTCTTTCATTCCTATGTTGAGTAGTCTTAATAGGCTCGGTCATGGGGTGATTAGCCCTCCATGACTTAGGTTTAATTCGTTCTTCTCGCCAAATTGCAAACACTTCTTGTTTAATAAAGTCACGGGTTCATCTTTATGTATCAAAATTCGGGTTTGTTAATCCCTTTGATCACATGTCGCCAAGGGCTTGACCACTTAGCACGTGTGATGCTTAGGGCTATGTCAATCAAAATGTTTGTCTAAATGACACAAGAATCCTAAACTTTATCGAACATCATTTATAGTTCAAAGAGTTAGGATCGATTTTATGTATCAAAGTCTAGGTTTGTTAATCTTTTTGATCTCTCGTAGTTAAGGGTTAATTCTCCTTTTCACGTGTGATGCTTGGAGCGATGTCAACCTAGATATTTGCCAAATGGTTACAAGAATTCTAATCTCAACAAGAGAGGAACGAATTAGCCTAAGTTATGGTTGTTAAAATCCCCTAGACTTTGCCTTAGTTTAATTTTCCGTTTTTAATCTTCCGAGTCGTTCTCGAAGTCGAGAGAATTCCACCAACCAAAACCACAAAAGCCAAGTTTGCCGCTTTAAGGCTAAAACCTACACTTGCAAGACAACTCTCACGCCGGGTGCGTTCGGTCCCTGTGGATTCGACCCGGTCTTACCGGTTATTATGCTACCTCCGACCTAGCCCTACGCTTGGGGCAACACTTTCTACGACACAATCCAAGGTCGCAAGCATATTGAATGACTCATATCCACTTAAAAGGTAAGTGGTGAGTCATCCAATAGTATATGAAGGTTCAATTTTTTTCTGTTTATCATCCAATGTGGGACATAAGTAGGGGGATAGGCAGAGCAAGAGCTCTTAAAGTCCTTGCCTCCTTAGACAACCTTGAATTTTTCACACATGTTTCCAACAATCTCCCCCTTATATGTGAACCATACATTGGGCTTAGCTCCCTCTCGATCTGATCCACTTGACTCTCCCTTAATTCTTGATCTCCCTTTCCAGCATCATGTCCGAAACCCAGGCTTATTTACCGCACTTACTCCATCAAGATCCACGAGAGCCACCTTGCTTACTAGCCAAGTGCTACAAGAACTATGAATTTTTCATGCTCCATTGAGAGTTCCCACTTCCCACTCCACTGAGAGCCACCTGCTGCCAGCCACCTACCACATGCACCAGTAATTTTCTTGGATTTTTCTTGCTCCTTCGAGAGTCTCCGTGCAAGCTCACAACCACCGATGCTTCCAAGAGGGTCCGCCCATAAATCGTCAGCCATCGGCTTTGATGCCACTTATCTCACCGCTTTTCCACCATCTCTCCTAAAACGAATCGGTGTTGGAAGGGTTTCAATTAAGTCTTTTATGGCATTCGACATCACACTCGCAAGTCTGTTTTTAAAGCAGTTACATGGAGTGACATTGTATAACCAAATTTATGGGGGCATTCTGGGCCGAACACAGTCCACACTTTTCTTCTCCTATTATACTGATTTCATCTTTAATTTTAACTTTACGACAATGAAATTTTCTATTCTTTGATGGTAGGTTAAGTTTATGCAAGTCGTAGCACTAAAAGAGTCATTTTATTCTTTAATGCTCGCTTTACACTTTTTTCTACTATTATACTGATTTCATCTTTAATTTTAGGCTTATCTACTATTTTAGTCCCTACGAAATACATCAAGTTTCAATTTTTTCCTTACAAAATATTTTGTGTCAATTTCGTCCTTATAGTTTCAGACGAATTTTAATTTTCCCCTTCCGTCAAATTAATGGCGGAAAATGCTTATGTGGCAAGCGAAAATGCATAAAATACCAGAAAATTGTTTAAATACCCAAAAAAAAACCGGAAACAATTCATTAGCAATAAGTTTATGAAATTTGTCTAATGAATTTTTTTTTGAGATTACTCATTTGCATCGACGAGAGGAATCAGAAAAGTATATAAATATAGGCCGAAGTTAAAAAAAATTAACATAAGACGACACCGTTTTTTTTTTTATTCGGCAATAAAATTTATTGAAGAAAACTTGAAATGGGTACATCAAGTTGGAGGGAGAAAAGAGAGGACTCCAACCAAGGCTGGAGAAATTAAAACACCCCTTGCACCAAAGCCGACACTTTATTGCAAAAAAAATAATAATAAATAAATAATAATAATAATAATAATAATAGCTATATAGTATTCTTTCATCTTTGGAAAATCTTATTGTCTAATTCGGCCCATACTTTATCAACGAGAGGAATTACTACTTCTTTTATATATATATATATATATATATATATATATATATATATATATAAAGTATCATCTTATATAAAAAAAAAAATTTAACTTCGACCCATATTTTTATACTTTTCTGATTCCTCTCGTAGATACGAATGATTAATCTCCGAAAAAAAATCATTAGAAAAATTTCATAAACTTTTTGTCTAATGACTTTTTTCTGGTATTTTAAATTTTGTCATTTTTTCCGGTATTTTAAGCATTTTTCTGGTATTTTAAGCATTTTCCGTTTGCCACATAAGCCTTTTCTGTCACTAATTTGACGGAAGGGCAAAATTGAAAGTTGTCTGAAACTATAAGGACAAAATTGACACAACATTTTGTAAGAAAGAAATTGAAACTTGGTGTATTTTTTGGGGACTAAAATAGTAGATAAGCCTTCAAATTATAGGTCTTGAATCTGAATGAAAAGTTAGATGATTGGATTGAGCACCTAGAGGAATCGGGATTGAGTGCTTTTTTGCAATGGCACTTAAAATAATATTTTAAATTTCATGAATGACTCAGATTATTTGTGTGGGACCTTGTGTGGGCCCCACATCATGATTTGTTTACAATCTTTGTAAGTCTGGACAAACTTTCTATATTCTTAGGATTAATTTGGCAAAAAAGAATGATCTCTTCCTTCTATACGAGATCGAACATCATTTGCAACAATTCGATAGACAGCTCATTGGGATAGATGCAGATGAATAATACCGCCCCTAGAAATGTATAGAAAGTTTTCGCCTCATATCCTCGATAGAGTAAATGGAGCGGGACTCTTTTATGAATTTATAACCACACCCACTATAGGTCTGAAAACTAATTTTGTAATTTATTGGGATGGAATAAACAGGACTGCTTTGATTAAGACACAACATCTCCATTGTAGGTTTATTGGGGACACTAATCCAAAACACAGCATCTCCATTATATTTTTATTGGCGGCACGTGTCCCAAAACCAATACAAGACTTAAAGCGTGGTTTTGATGTAAAATTATGATTCTACCCTTTCCCTTTATTGGTTATTCCATCCCCGACCTTCTTTTATGGGAAGGTTGTAATCGTAATTTGTAATTTCCCCCTTTGTAAATCTATAATAATCAACCTTACCCCTTTGTAAATCTATAATAATCTACCATAGCAATAAAGCATTAATCCAAATCACACAGGCTTTTTTTAGCATTGGTTTATTCCAAATAATTCAATAAACAAAAAAATTAATTTTTTTTTCTCAAAGCACTTAGGGTTTGTTTGGAACATGTGGAAGAGAAAGGAAAAGAAAATAAAATAAAATGAGAGAAAAGTGGGAGGAAAATTTCACTATTCACAATACTTAGATTTTTCTATTTTCTCTCCAAACCAAACAAGAGAAGAAAAAAAATTTAACTTTCTTTTCTTTTCCCTCACTTTCTTCAAGTTCCAAACACACCCTTAATGTAACTTACCCTCCATGTAAAACGATTTCATGTGATCTGCATCGATGAGTGAGGGTCCGGTGGTAACCAAAAATGAACGAATGGGGGTTTTTGTGTGAGAGAGTATGCGAGTGACCGACTCAACCGTGAGAAAAGAGCAAAGAGTGGGAGAGACAAACGATAGATCTGCATCTTAAGGTTTGTAAAAAGTTCAAAATAATAGAATCCTTGAATCATAATTATATATATGCATCAGTTACAGTCTTTGAATCAGAATTGTATGCATGTGATCTGCCCTTTTTAGGTTAGTTTGTGTATATAATCCTTCAACCAGAGTTATATACATATTGTTGAGAACCAACACTTACTCTCCATAGTTCAAGAAGATTGTAGAGAGCTCTTGAAGATTCTGGAATGTTCTAGAATATTCTGAAGAAGTCTAGAGAATCCTAGAAGTATCTAAAATGTCACAAAATATTATAGAACATTGTGGAGAGTACTAAAAGATCTAGAATTTCTTGGAATATTTTAGAATATTAAAGACTTTCTCTCTCTAAAAATATCCCTCCTCCATATCTCCCCTCCTTCTAGCACATCAACCCTCTTCACTTCTCTTCATCTTCTTAGATCTCCTCCTGCACCCCCATTCCAGATCCTCATTCTTTTTCCATCTGCCCTTCCAATCTCCAACTCCATCCGCCACCGCCCGTTCAACCCCACCACTCCTCCTCCTCTGCTTTTCTTCTACAGGGTCGGGTCTTTGTTGATGTAGTGGTGAATTAGGGTGGATGGGCTCTCACACTCCGGCGAATAAGTCTCCACATCCTACGCGGTGACAGCTTTCAACGACATTTCACACCGAGGTTCTTTATTTTAGTTCTTTATTGTTCATTTTACGTCATTTTCTTTGGTAATTAGCTATTTTTTTATGCCCCTGTGTGAGAGTTTATCCCCTTTGTGGGATCATATTGCCCCTTGTGTGGGAGGCTGTCGATGATTTTATAACTGTGTTTTCTACGTTGGTTTGAGATGGGTGTCCCCTTTTTGGGATCCTCTATTACCGAATCGAGGACAGACTCTACGCCCTCACCTAGTATTAGTTTGTTTTTGCAATACGTGCCTGTGAGCCGGTGTGCTCTTTGCAGTGGCTTGCGTCTAAGATTTTGGTAATTTTGGTTCATTCTTGTATTTTTGTGATGAAATTTTGACTTAAGGCTGATTGTTGAAATGAAATGATTGTTATCAAAAAAGAAAAAGAAGAAGCCGGAAGATGCTAGAAGACTCAAGAGTTCAAGAAGACTAAAGATATTTGTGGTGTCTTCCGAACATGAGAGAAGGAATGAGTCCAGAATATTCTAAAATATTGAAGAATGATGTGCACACCTATAAGGGGTGGAAGGCCTCATTTATGAAGTGTGGTGAGGAAGTCCCACCTTGGTGGTGATAAGAGTACCTTTGGGGGAGACACCACCAAAAGAGTGAGCACAAAGAGTGTGCCTAGATATTGTAAGTTTTTGGAATAAATTGATTTTTTATTGTTTTTTTTATATCATGTATTGTGAGATAATGACTTGTATTAATTTCTCGAAAAATTTATTTTTTGTTAATGGAACACCCTCTAAATAAAATGTGTGCGGTGTAAAAGATTTTGTGTTCTATTGCGCTACACCCTTCACATACACATGTAGGGAGGATGATAGCATTTACTTAAGAATTATTCCTCAAAAGAATTTCAAGAAATTGTCTGTTTTGATTGGGGTGTGAGAACGAGCTATTTTTGTTGTGTGCAGGAGTCGGGTGTGACCTCAAAAGCGACGAGAAGAATCTCAAGAGATTTGACGCCTAGCTCGTCAACGTCGATCAGGTCATCCTTTTCAATCTTTGATTACATGTGCTTCTTCTGCCTTTGGGATTGAGTGAGTTTTTTTCTCCTCATAGCTAGTTCTCTCATTTTGTCTCATCGATTGATTCTATTTTTATACTTGGATCGTTCATGGCATAAAAAAAGAGTATGCCTGCAAGATAATTCATCAAGCGCCGGGAAATCTGTTGTAGAGTCAAAGATACCTCCATAACCAACCATTGCGTCTCGATTTATACCTTGACCACTTCCTTTTGGCGTGAAGGTTTAAACGTCCTACACGGAAAACCCACTTCTTAGTCTAAATTTTTTACAAATCTATTCAAATCAGTCTTAAAACAAATGTCATAAGAACATAAAATCTTCCATCATACTTAGGAAAAACACATACCTCGATCTCGAGGAGAAGGTCCTGTTGCAAGTGAAATATGAATCTCTCATTAGCAACTCTTCTAAACTTTGAACCTTCCTTCTTAAGTGTGTGTCTAACATTAGTCAATTCCCAAAAACAAATCTCAAGAGCGCCGTCCAACGGGAGAGAGAAAAAAGTTTGATCAAGCTAACAAGTCAATTACAATGTAAGGTAATGTAAAACAACCTTTCATTTTTCTTACCTACCACCGCTGTGAGGAATTTTGATTCTATCCACGATTTTGTAGACAGATAAACCCTCCAAAGAAAATTTTTCAAGTTTAAGATCTGCCATTAAACTCTCATTTTCTACCATTCTCAAGATTTGGTCAAAACCCAGAACTCTCTTTTTGGACATCAATTGGCCTTGAAGCTTTAGTGTAGTATGATCTCTCTATTGTTGCTTTTCCCACCAGAAACGCCCGGGTCTTGGGAGATGATCCAAGAAAATTTTAAGCATGGCGTTTACTGCAATAGGATTTTTAAATCTGTTTCGGTAGTTGGCTAACTTTTCCTTTTCAATTTGAATCTTCAAGCTTGTAGTTATGATTTCGATCGTCTTTAGTTCTCATTTCCAATTTTCTTGCACCAAATGAAGAAAAGACAAGTCTAGAGTAGCAACTTCGAAACCTACAATACTTCCGAAACTTTTTTGGGCCCTCCAATTGTCAAAGATGCTACAATCCTTCAAAACAACGAATACCAGAAAAGCTTGGTGGAGGTGCACAATCAATACTATAAGAGCTAATACCAAATGAAACAAAATTGGGCCCTCCTCTAGGTTTCGAAGATGCTGCAGGCCTTCAAATCAAAGAATACTAGAAGAACCTGTTGGAGATGCTAATTCAATACTAGAAGAGCCAATACCAAACGATAAAAATTCAAATTTGTGAATTTTTTTATTGGCTCTTCTGGTATTCTTTGATTTAAAGGACCTGTAGCACCTTTAAAACTAGAAGGTGGGCCCAAATTTGTGTCATTTGGTATTGGCTCTTCTAGTATTGACTGTGCACCTCCAATAGGCTCTTCTGGTATTCGTTGATTTGAAGGATTTGCAACATCTTCGAAAACTGGAGAGCCCAAAAAAGGTTTCGAAAGTACTGTAGATTTTCGGAGGTGCCGCTCTAGACTCGTCTTTTCTTCATGTGGTGCAAGAAAATTGGAAACGAGAACTAAAGAGGATAGAAATCATAATTACAAGCTTGAAGGTTCGAATTGAGAAAGAAAAGTTAGTCAACTACTGAGATAGATTTAAAAATCTTATTGTAGCAAACACCATGCTTAAAATTTCCAACGTCCGGCGTTTTACAGTTGAAAAAAGCAACAATAGCGAAATCATACAACACTAAGCTTCAAGGCCAATTGAAGTCCAAAAAAAGTGTTCCGGATTTTGACCAAATCTTAGGGGTGGTAGAAAATGGGAGTTTAATAGCAGATCTTAAACTTGAAGAATTTTCTTTGGAGGGGGGTCATCTATCTACAAAATCGTGGATATAAACGAAATTCCTCCTAGCGGTGGTAGGTAACAAAAATGAAAGGTTGTTTTATTTACCTTACATTGTAATTTGACTTGTTAGCTTGATCAAACTTTTCTTTTTCTTTTTTTTTCCGTGGGACAACTCTTTTGAGATTTGTTTCCGGGAATTGACTAATGCTAGATACACACTTGGGAAGGAAGGTTCAATGTTTAGAAGAGATGCTAATGAGAGATTCATATTTCACTTGCAGTAGGACCTTCTCCTCTAGATCAAGATATGTGTTTTTGCTAATTATGATGTAAGATTATATGTTCTTATGACATCTGTTTAATGACTGATTTGAATAGATTTGCAAAAAATTTAGACTAAGAAGTGGGTTTTTCGTGCAGGACGTTTAAAACATCCAAGGGGTCAAGGCATAAATCGAGATGCAATGGTTGGTTATATATGGAGGTATCTTGAAAAATGAGAAAGGAATTCAGGTTAAAGAGTACTTTGGAAAACTTCGATTCATGGCATCCCCCTTGAAGCCGACTTCTGGCCAGTTTATATAGGACTGAACAACATGCTTGCGACCTTGGATTGTGTCGTAGAAATTTTTGCCCCCAAGCATGGGCTAGGTCGGCAATAGCATAATAACCGGTAAGACCGGGTTGAATCCACAGGGACCGAACGCACCCGGCGTGAGAGTTGACTTGCGAATGAAGTTTTTAGCCTTAAAGCGGCAAACTTGGCTTTTGGATTTTGGTTGGTGGAATTCACTTGACTTCGTAAACGACTCGGAAGATTAAAAACGGCAAATTAAACTAAGGCGTAGTCTAGGGGATCATACATACCACAACTAAGGCTAAACCGTTTGACTCTTGATAACTGGCTCGGGACACCGTTAGATGCTCCCAAATAGAAGATTTAGAGATTAAAACCATTTGACTAGAAAATGTGTTTCACAAAGATTAGGATTCTTGTGCCATTTAGACAAACATTTTGATTGACATCGCCTAAGCATCACACGTGCCAAGTGGTCAAGCCCTTGGCTACGTGAGATTAAAGAGATTAACAAATCCAAATTTTGATACATAAAATTAATCCTAACTCTTTGATCAACAGGAAGTGTTTGCTTTTGAAATTAGAGGAACGGATTAGCCCGAGTCATGGAGTGTTAATCACCCCATGACCAAGCCTACTTAACTACTCACACATTATGCTAGAAAACAAGTCTAGAATTTTGAAGAAAACTAATAACATGCTTAACAACTCTAAAAACTTATTTTTAATGAAGATCCTAGGTTAGCCTACAATATTAGTACTTGAGAAATTAGCTAACAAGGTTTGGAACAAGAATTTTTAATGAAAAATGACTAGAGAAACATGGAAATGAGAAACTTAACAAGAACGAAAATAAACTAGATAGATAGAACAATCTAAGTACGAGCTACAACATTAATAAACGACAAATCAACGGGAGAAGTAAACTTACATGAGAGTTCTACAGGGATAAAGCTTCAAAATCCCCCAATGGAGGAGCTAAACTAAAACTAAGGAAGAAGAGTGTGTGAGAGAGGAGGGAGAGGGAAATATATACCAAAAAAAACCTTCTATCTCTCTCAAAATATCCTAATAGTGCTTTTAATAGAAACTTTCCATAAGTAGAAAGTACAAAAAAAAGTCCTTGAAATGCTTGAAAAATGCTCCACGGATTGATGTGGATCGATCCACTATGGGAGTAGATCGATCCAAAATGCTCTGGTAGTCATTTGGACGAGAGTGGATCGATCTAAAATGAGAGTGGATCGATCCACTATTGCTGATGAACCTATGGGGTGGAGTGGATCGATCCACTATTGAGAGTGGATTGATCCAGAATGCTCTGACCATGTTTTTTACTTGAGTGGATCGATCCAAAATCCTCTGATGAACTTTTGACTTGAGTGGATTGATCCACTGTTGAGAGTGGATAGATCCACTATTGGGCCGATAATGCCTTTGGTCACTTCCTTGACCTTCTGTGTTTCCGGACTTCCTCCAAAGCATTTGAATACATCGTGGGACCCTCCGGGAGGATGAACCTTGGTTTTGTGAGTACATGTTCAAGCCCGGACCCTATCGGGGGTTTTGTGAACATGAAGCACGAGTCCAAAGCACCAATTTTTCGTATTCCCGGGCCTCGACCGAATCGTCGTTTTGTGGCTCGTGGGGCCCGGTGTTGGCGTGTCATGGTGCACGTGGCCCTCGGTAATGTGGCACGGTTCTCAAAAGTGCTCCAAATGCGCTTATTTTGTGCGTTCAACCTGTAACTTGCCAAAAACACTACGACGCGCATATCAAACATATAAAGCGCGAAATCGCGCGCGTGTGTGAGATAAATGAGTTAGATAAGCCCTAGCTATGTACAATATTGGGGGCTTATCACGTTTCGTTAAAGCAAGGTTGTTTCAATCAAATTGAAACAGAGTCTGATACCGTGGTGTCGAAGATAAACATTATGAGGAAACTATCCAACAGATACACAATCAACAATGTGGCAAGGACTGCGTCAAATACCTCGTGGGACAATGTGCACATCTCATCAAAGGTTACGGAGTTCACTTCATACTCGTTGATTTTGTTTCTGCTCTAGCTCAGAGGGGGACTACTCAGGATGAAGATCTGGTTTTTCAAGATCCGGAGGATTCCGATTCTGCATTTCTGTGAATGAGGTTAGACTTTTAGCTTTCTAAGTTACTCTTTAAATGTTGATAATATACTAGGGAAAAAGAAGTTATGAAAATGTTTATCCCAATTTATTTCCATCCTAATGGGGGAGGAGAATTATCTATAATTTCCACTTTGATACTTCATGATTCTCCTTCCCGTAGTTGATGATTCTTAAGCTTGATCAATCACATTGTCAGGGCTGGTGCCGAAGATTTTCTTGTTCAATTTCTTATTTGATTGTATTGCATTACACCCGGTTCTATTGCACTACCTGCTATTGTCCTCTACATAATTCCATGATAAGAGGACAATGCAAAGCCAAATGATTACTCTCTTCTTTGCCTTTGCTAAATCACTTTGGCAACTAAGCAATTAGGTCTCCTCTTCCAACAAGTCCACAGCTTCAAAGGAAACCAAAAACAATATTTTCACTCTAGCCTGTCAACTTCAATTTGAGATTGTTCACCGGATGAAAAGTTTTTTTTTTTTGTTACACAGACCTCACCTTTTTCCAACTCGGAACTTCCCACCAATATTAGCCTGTGCATGTTTATACATGATGCCCGTACGCTCTACCAAAGTAGGAAGTGACCACGTACTAGAAACTATATGATGGTTATGCAGAACTTCAATTGATAAAAAACATTGCACCGTTTATGTGGTTTGTTCTCCACGTGAAAATCTCTTATTTTCTGCTTTCAGTGGTAAAATTTGGATTCTTTGAATTTCTCTAAGTTTCTTTAGTGAGGAAAAAGTTTATGCTAGTGTGTGAAATTGGTACTGACCTTTGAGAAGTGGTTCATGCTGCATATTATATAGGTCTATGGGAAGGATGCCATTTTTTGCTCTTAATTTCGTTTCATTAGACAACTGGTAATTACTGATAATTGCATGCCAAAGCCTTACCAAGCATGATGCGCTGACATGTTTGGCTATTTCTGCTGCAGGTAGATGCTGATGGGTGCACTTGATTGTCAGTAAAGAAGCCGGGAGATGACGGCTATAATTCGGGCTTTGCCAATTGAATTTTTTTTCTTGCTTCGTTGAAAAAAAATTCTTGCTTGTGAACGTTTCCTTTAGCAACATCCGACGCCTCCAGTTATGCACCACTACATTGCTCATATTTGACTATAACTTCTTCCGATAATTTTGTGAACATTGCAGAAATTGAACTAATTGGTATTATCCAATGGTACTGCCGTGACCATGAGTTGGAGGCAACAATTGTATATTGTAAGGACCAAATTCCAGAGTCATTGTTTATTGGCAATTCCGTATGACAAAACACATATTTATATCGAGTTGTAAATTTATTATTTATTTATTCTTAGAGAGTCTATGCTAGGATGTGGAAAGGAATCTTATTTTTTGTAATTGAGTGCGGTAGATGTTAGTCAAGTTATTATTGGTCCGGTTCATGAAAGGAGGTTGACGACTCCACTACAATGAGATGGATTTTGGCGAAGGCGGACCGATCGTTGCTCAATCGACATCTTCAGTTATTTTAGTAATGGAAAATTAAAAAAAAAAAAGGAAATTAAAGGCCCAGCAAAAAGGCCTTATATTAAAGCCTTGTCATTTGGCACATAGGGTTTACTGTTGGATTTGCCTATCAATTCTTGGCGTTTCTGATCAAAGCGCAAGTTGTTCTTGTGGATACTGATCACATCTACGGGACTTGGCGATAGGTGGAGTCCGTTCGTTTTCATGGTGGAGCCGTTTTTTGTTCGGTATTTACCGGACTTGGTGTATGATCTCGTCATGGCCTTTCGTGGCATTTGTTCTGTTTGCTATTGGAACCTGTTTTGGTAATCTTGCAGCGGTTTTGGATTTGTTTCTGGAAGTTGTTTGGAGTTTCAGAAACCTGGCTCTTTTGTCCGTCTGCATCGGCGACCTGTATTTTGGGATTTGTACTGTTCAAGAGCACAGTTCCTCATTGGTTAAGATCTACTCCTTGGCAATTTATTTTTGCACGGGAATTTGGTGGAGATAGATCTTCTGGAGGCTTAGTTGAGTATCGCTTGTATCCGGTTTTGCTGAAATTTGTTTGGATAGCCTTGGAGATGATGACGAGTCTCAAGGATTTGTTTGGTACTATCGGAACCGGCATAAATCTTGGATTTGTTTGTGTCTGTTCTGGAGTTTGCTCGATACTCTGGAAATCGGTCTCGTTTGAAGTGTGTTCCAGTCTTCAGAAGGAGCTTGTTCAGCATTCGACTTTGCGAGAGTTGTTAGCTCTCTTGCCCGTGATTTGGTTCTCCTGTTTTTGGATCGAGTTTTTTTCTAGAACATCGGTATTTGTTTTGTCCGTGTTACGGATTTGGGTAGCTTTGTTTTTGGGAGGATTGTCGCCAAGGTGGAGATTGTTGAACAACTGGGTTTGGCTCCATCCTCTGGGGCATTGAATTTGGGCAGCTAGCTACATATGGGTGGCTATTGAATACTCCTCACTGTTCCAGCTACCAACAACAGCAAATTGATTGCTTTGTCTGCCTTTGAATGGTTATAAGAAATAGCCTTTGGGCTTTGTAAAAGGCATCACCAGAGAGTGTGGTCTTGAGTTCTCCAGTAACGGAGACTTGTGTCTCTGAGTGGGAGAGACTTGTAAGGTTGCAATGTAAATCATTGAGAGAGAGTGTAGGGAGCTGAGAGAGTACCCTTGTAAAGCTTTCCAAATAGTGTGATTGTCCGGTTACCTCCGTGGACGTATCCGATTTTGGAGAACCACGTAAAATATCTGTGTTTGGTGTGCGTGTGTTTCTTTGTTTGTGTGTTTGGCTTGATCCGTGGGCACAACAGACCGTGGTCTTATAAAAGGAATAAAGGCAGCAAAGGAAAGGTGGGAAAATAAAAAGCCATCACATAAATCCAGCCACGGTGAGAGAGCATAAGAGCTGCGGCAGATGCAAACGTGTGACGGCAATTTTTGAGAGTGATTTCTAAGGGCGATTTCCGTTAGATATATTGGAGAGCTTGTGGATTCAAGGCCGTTGGCGATCAAGATCACTGGGTGCGGTGTACGTATGACTCGGCAGGTGATACTTAGAACGTTGTAAGGATTTACTTCGTTTGGATAGGTATATCTGTAACTGCACAATGGTTATAGTGATTTTGATTCCTTCCCGTGGTTTTTTACCCATTTAGGGTTTTCCACGTATCTCTCTGCGTTGTGTGATTGATTGATTGCGTATTTTTTTGGTGCATAGTTGACACTCAGACATGGTGCGAATTTGTATACACTCAGACATGGTCAATCTCTTTTGTGACAGTGTAGAAAAAGGAACGCCCATTATACAATGATTGGAAATGGAATTGTTCACTCCGTAGAGTTCATCGTTAGCAGCAACTGAGTTGAAAATCACGCCAATCATGTTGATCGGATACTTGGATGATATGATTTTGAAACGCATTAAGCTTCCCAAACTAGGCAAATGCAAACAGAATGTTACCAGAATTTGATGTAAAGTAAAATCCTACTCACAAGTGGTGTTGAATGATGTAATTTGATCCAACGGCTACCATTCAATGTGAGGGAGAAATGAAAACAAAATGTCGCCACAATTAATGTTTGAAAAAGTAAGAGAAGTAGAAATCCGACTCACAGTCCACACTGATTGTTGAGGATATATACTAAGTAGTAGTATAATTCAATTATTTAAATGACATAATTAATTTGACTCGACGGTTTACATTCAGTGTGAGAAAAGTAATGTAGCAAGTGCTAGTTACACACATATTGGCCGAACCCAAGGACCGGCGGAGACAGTAAGGGGCTGGCCGACGGGACCCAAAATGACCAAACAATCAGTGTCAAATCGAGCTTGCATGGGATGGCCGACGGTCGGGAACAATGAATCCCATAGCTTGGGGAGGTTCATTCAAACAGAAACTCGGCATCATCGGTTCAGCCACCTATACCCAGTCAATTCAGCCCCAGATCCGGCCAGCTGTGCTAGGGTTCAATCGTTTTTTGGTCATTTGGCATTTTGGTTCAGCCTCCATACCCGTCAAGTCAACTCTAATCCTTTCCTTGGGTTGATTCTTCTCCAATCAACATCGATTGCCTTGTATTTTTATCGTTTTGCATAGTTAGATGATTAGTTTGGCTTTGTCAAAGATTTTTGTGATTAATTCAATCTATTATGTAAGTGTTCTTGGGCTTATATCAATATGATCACACTTTTGTCAAAAAAATAAAATAAAATTTACAATATGATTCCGTTAATGATACATGACCTAGACAAAGGGGCTTCTTTTAATTTTTTTTTCTTTATTTTTTGGTTCTATCACTAATTTGTTTTCAATTATTAGCACGCATGCATGATGTCCAAAAGAGGCATGGAAATTTGGGTTCTAGCTCTGCGTTTCTATAGAAGTATCTGTAATGAGGAGAAACTGGCCTAAAATATCATACTTCATTTATTCTGGGGTACAATACAAACACCAAATTTTAAGCCATTTGAAATCAGAGTTTGAAGCCCACATTAACTGCTGCTCAATCCCCGTTCTATGGATGCAACAATAATAGTACACATGTAGTTTTCAATAATGAGTGGCAAAAGACCAGAGATAGACCTAACATTTAATGTTATATGCACAAAATGACTGTTTTTAGAAAGTTTTTTCATTGAAATAACGGCCCGAACCCTTAACCGCGCGCTCCTCTTCCTATCAAATTGGAACAAACAAGAAGTACAAAAATATTTGTAAACAAAAAATTGAACTTCCTTGCAGCAGATAAAGATAATCGTCTTCTCAAACTCAAACACCTTGCATGCATGCTTTTTCTCCCTCTTCAATTACACAAATTGAGAAACTTGTACAATCCATTTATACATGGTACTCAAAATATGTTCACCAAATGTGGTCACGAAAGTACAAGTGCATTCACTAGATATAACTGTTGATTAGGTAGTTACCATGCAGCTACTATTGAAGGGTTGGGTATGATGTTTCTTATGATATGGCCTATCAAGAACCAACAAACACTCTGCTTTGTGATGGAATTTGGGCTTAAAAAGTCCCCCAACTATCCTAAAATTTGATCTGAAGCTGAGGTGAATGGCTAGGGGCAGTTCTTTCCTCATGCTAAGCATGTCCTGCATAGCACTCCCTGCACCATACATTGGTTTATTCCTTGTTGCAACATATAGTGGAAATATTGTTGACCCATCACTCCATGCGTATAACTTTGGGCCCTACAACAATATCAGTGCAAAAAGTGCAAACATCACACGTTAGGGGAAAAAATGAAGAGGAATTACAAGGTTGGGTTGAGTTTTCTAAACAAATTAGTCGCAAAATTAGCAGCGTTATGTGCATAGACATTGACACAGATTTACGCTCTAAGAGTGACTCGTCCCTTCCTTTTAGACTAAGGCTAAGTAACACACATATACATATATACCCACATCTAGATGTTCTGACACCTATACTCGAATTTGAATGACTTGAGTGAGCTAGCTTGATTATAAAATCTTATTTGAGAGGCAACTCGTTATATTGATAAGTTAAAAGTTGAACTTCATTTGAAGCTTCGACTGTAGTCTGTAATAGTTAACTGTGTACTAGGAAAAACTAAAAGATACTACGGATTGGTTTGTGGTGAACTCAATTAAATGAAGATTATGGAGATTTAATCGAGAGACAAAACAAGTCAAACTTGAACATCTTTCGAAATTCATTAGAGTATCTAACCTAAGATTGAACAACCCACTAATCCAGATTGAAGGTGCATGCTGCAATGGGTATTGAAATTGGAATTTAGGCAAGAAATTAAGAATCCTTACATATGAAACTGCTAAAGGAAGACTGGCAAAGGACATTTCCATAAGTGGAGGGTGGAGGTGAAGGCCAAAAAGCTTAGACTTGTTTTCTATTAGCAGATCAATGGAACAGTTGCAGGTGAGAAGTTTAGTTGTGACACCAGAGGCATCCACTCCCTCTCCTAGTGTAAATTGCTGAATTCCTGCTATCTGCAAAAAAAAAACCCATATTGGAGTAATAACCTTGTTCAGTTACTAGAAAATTTAAAAATCATCTCTCTGGCTTAACCCTACATGAAGGAAGAAATAAGAAATCACCAAAAAAAGAAAAAATTTACAACCTGAGACGGATTTGGTAAGAAATAGAAATCTACCGATTACATTCCCAAAACTTTACATGTGGCTTACGCACACCCAGTCAAGTCAAAAGCATGCTATACATGCCAGAATTAGGAGATTCTAAAAAAATTATCAGATCTTGATCAATTGTGTGGGGAGCAAACCCACCAGCCAACCGGATTAAGCCTTAAGAGCTAGCCTATCTCAAAAGTAAAAATATTGGTCACGGTCACGAATTTTGAGTGAATCCTATCATTTGAAAGCAATTTTGCAAATGAGATGAGTAATGATGTACAAAAAAATTCACCCATAGAATTCAGTTATATGAATGAATGAGTGAAATAAATGATTTCTTGAAAGAAAATCATTTACTATAACTTTTATGCAGACTAAGTGGCCCAAGGCAGCCTTTTACTTCAAGGGAATCGGTTTGTTTCACCCATTTTGGCACTGTCTATTTCCCCACTAATGTTTAGGTGCTACCGTGCTTGTAATTGATTGATTCTATGTCCTTGTGAACAAATTATTTAACATTTTGGTGCTTCTACCATAAGATATTCGGAAAATTTTAGCTCTTCAATTGGGAATGAGGGGACAAAAATTATGGCATTCATTCAGCGTAGTCCAGTTTTCGGCTATTGAAGGATTACGCTCCCACAACAATGATCCAAACCATTTATTCTATACCTCTTTTAAACATATCTAACGCAAAGAAAACTGTTTGGATCGAATGTCAATAGTTATTTTGAAGAAATCTCAATATTAGTGCAAATAAAATATAAAGTTCTAGATTCAAATTCATATTTGCCATCAAGACTAGTCTCTTAAACCTTTAGTGAGAGCTATGAAAATAAACGGTTCACAATATCATTGTGGGGTCTTGAAAAAGGCCCACGATATATCAAAACTAGACCAGACTGGATAGATCAAAGATTCAAAATTGGACCTAAGTTTGTTTGAAGGGGGAGAGAGAGTTGTAAGTACCTTAACAAACATTTTGGGAGGTGGTGGCTTAGTAGCAATGTAGAAAACAACCAAAGCAACTCCCAAACTCACCAAAACCCTCCAAATAACTTGCAAACAAAACCAAACCAATGAAGAAGAAGCCCCAAATGACAAGTAATATCTCCACCACCACCCCAATTCTCTTCCAAAATACTCCTCCTCCTCCTCATACTCGTCATCACCACCGTTCTTATCATGATCAACTCTAACGATCAGACGGTTCTCCATGCTCTCGGTCCCCAAGGTCCCACGGCTGTGAGTGTCTTCATACGCGATCTTTTTCTCGTGCAAGAACGAGTTGTTGGACCCGCGAGAGGAGGAGTAGCGGGAGAGAGCGAATCGGGACGAGTCATGGGCTGGGATGGTGACGGAGAGGTTTTCGGGGCGGGGGCGGCACGGGGAGTTGGGTGGCGATAGCTCGGTGTTGGAGATTATGGTAGATGGGCTTTGGACGAAGTAGAGTGCGTGTGGGTAGGAGCGGAAGAGTGCTTCCTCTTCTGCGTCCATTCTCATGTTTACCATTTTTAGAGAGAATGAATGAATGAATGATGTTCTGACATGGGGGGAAAGTGTGGAGGGGTTTTTAAACTAGGAAAGACCTCCTGTCCATTTTTTTTTTTGGTGTCCAGGTCCAATTTTGAATTTCTGTGGGCTTCTGTAGAGGTCACAACAACGATCAAAATCATTTATTTTGTAAAGTTCGCCAACTATGTTATTCATGTTAAAACAAAACAAATTTGTATAAGGAAAAATTGCTAATTTTGAGTTTTAAATAATTTTTCTAACCCAATTTTCTTATAAAAACTGGATATAGGACCTCTGTCGAAAAATAAATAGTTATGCTCATTAGACATTATGATGTTAGTACATGTTACTATGGTAGATTATTATGAGAGACAACCTCCTGTCCATATGATTAATGAATCTTAGATCTCATGCTCCAAAGAAGTTTTACACATTTTCATAAACAAAAGGATGATTCTATTCGCAACCTGGTTTTTGCTATATACAACCCGGTAAAAATAAATCATGTTTTGGACAAAATCTCCTAATGTATAAAGACCATCTTGCCCCTCCCTTTAGGATTTCTTTGGAAGTTAACTTCCAAAGTTATCATGTTATTTCGATAGTAGTTAAATCCCGAAAAGTTCGGTGATTTTTGGAAGTTAACTTCTGAATGAGTTTGATACCCGAAAACTGGTATACAATTTGGGAGTTAATATCCAAATTTATTGACGTTTTTCGGAAGTTAATATCCGAAACTGATCATATGGTAAGGACATTTTTAGAAGTTTAAGGATTTTTTGTGGGTTGTATTTTTGCAAAACTGGAATTTTGCCACCTCATATAGGTTGTATGTCGTAATGTAGCAATTGGTTACATATAGCCAAAAAAAAAGGGTTGCTAATAGAATCACCCCCAGTCCTAAACCAAACCTTGGAGCTGGTTAAGACGAGCGACGGCTGAGGATTAGCCGCATAAGAAAGAAGCCGTCATACAATTTCAGGGTAAGCCTAATACACCGAATTGCTTCTCCTTTTCATGGCTGAAGGAATGATAACAAATCAAGCACGCTTCACTATTTAATTAATTATGCTACAACTAATAATATTGTCTAATTGGCATCTTAGTCTAAGGAATTAAGTGTCATGTCTTGCCTACAAAGTTTGACAAAAAGGTGTTCATTAGCAAGAGAACGTTGTGCTTACTACTTAGTAGACATTCATGAGTCGTTGCTCTATTTGGCTCCTAGGCCACATTTTTTTCTTTTTCTTTTTTTACGACGGGTTGTCTAGAGCAGCTTATGCACCCCTAATCCACAATTTATAATATGGGTTGCTTCCTCTTTTCCTTTTTCTTTTTCTTTTTTTTAATATCTATAATTATATTCATTTTCTCGTCTTTTTTTTCATGTGAAGTACATTCAATTATAGAAAATGGCATGGTAGTGTTGAAATCAATTGGATCCTTTATCAATATTCTCGATTCTCGAAGTGGTTAATTTGCCACCCTTCAGAGCATCTCTAGTTGTTGTTGAGGGAATTTATGGAAGCCAAATCGATTTTTTGGCTTGCTATAGATTGATTTTGTCAAATTTTGACAGAATTAATCCAAGTCTACTGGTAATAGAGCTATATGGCCAACTTAATTTGTAGTCGTTTGATCACTCCCACATTATAAATTGTAAAATCACCCCCAATTCTTGCCATTTTCCGGGCCAAATTTGGTCAAAGAAATGAACGGAGTCATTTCTTGCTCTCATTTCGGCTTGTCGTTGGAGAGGTGCGAAATGACCCGGGAGCCAATTTTTAGCTTTGGCTGGAGGTTCGGCTCTTATTGGAGATGCTCTCATGTGATCTACTCTTAATAATGCCTGTCATCAGAATAGAGAAAATGAAAAAAGTCCGAAATCCAATCCCAAAATTAACAAGATATAATAACTATCGATCGACAATTTTGGTAATAGGTCTAACAATTTTTCAATCAAACGTTATCACGTCTTGAGTAGCATTGCTATTTGTTGCGACAAACGTGCTACCATATACTGCCGTCCCACAAAGTTGATACATTATTTCATTTTAATTGAAATGTCCCAAAAAAATGTCCACTTTTAAAAGTTTTTTATAAAGTAATCTCACATTCCATGTTGCCCCTCTTTTTATTAGATCCAAAGGACCTGTAGTGACCTTGCTCACTAAGACATGTAATAAGCAATCCTGATCGTTGATTTTCACAATTAATGGTTCACGGTTCATCTAAGCACTCTTACCAGTAAGAGTATACAATCTAAACTATTGATTGCTAAAATAGACAACTCGGATACTCACTACAAGCTTCCCGGGTCCCCTTTATCTCACTTTAAAGAACTTGGTAGAATTTTAAATCATCCCATCAAGTGGGCAAAATTGGAAATCTAACAAAAAATAAAAGATATAATTATGTTCCCTTATAAAATTGGTTTTCCAATGAGAGACTAACAAAATGAGATGGAGGAAGTATACTTTCTTTTACAGTACTAAATCAGTGTGATCACAAAGAGAATGAGAGAGCAATGAAGGGATGTAATTAATGGTAATAATATAAGATTGCTTGGTTTTGAAGGCATGGTGAATTAAACTGGAAGGCTGGCCATTAATTGGTGATCATCATGATTGAAGATCATAGCGAGGAACATTGAGAAATAGTAATAATAGAAATTCTAGCTTTAGCTTTTTTACTGTATTTTTTATATCAAGGTATAATAATGAGTTCCACTTCTCAGTGTCGCAATTATGAATGCCCAAGTTTTCGATCTATGAAGGCTTAGCATATATGTCACGACAACTCTTGATCTCAAAAGTGTTCATGTCAAATATATTTCATTAAACAATATTAAAATATATTTCCTCCGTCCTTTTTAATATCCAACTTTGTAAATTTAATTTTTTATCTAGACATCATCACTACATTTAAAAAAAAAAATCAACTTTTCATTGTTGTCCTTGATGGAGACATCATCGTTACACTTTCCTCGTTAACTTTTCAAAATAAAATCTAATTTTAGGGGCAAAATAGGAATGTACAAATTTTTGCCTACTAACATTTCAATATGGATATTTATTGAGGGACAATCCAAAATGGAGCAACAGGCCAAAAAAAGGGGTGGAGAGAGTAACACTTATGGGTGGGGTCTTGCACGATATATGAATCTTGGGAGCTTATATCCGCCAATTTGATGCCCTAGCTAAATGTAAATATTATTTTAAAACTATGAACTCTTTTAATACATATCGATGTCTAATCAAGATAATTTTTTTAATTAATGCTTTTCCCAACAAGCCCTACGGATATAAGTGGTTAGATCAAGGAGATACTTGGTACCCAATTGTCAAACTTTTCTTCAAATATCATTCAGAATTAAAGATCCTAAATTATGAATGAAGAAAAATTGAAAAAATAGATGAAGTTCTTGCAATTATCAGAATTAGATAATTTTTTCAAGGACCACTTGAACAATTATTTTGAATTATTAAACAGCTCGAATCATTTGTATGAGGCCTTGAGGTGGGCCCCACACAAGGGTAGGAGCAAAAGTTAGCGAAAGGGCGTAAAGTTCTCACTTTTCAGTTTGATTTTTTAACTACAGTTAGAAATTAGACCAAATAGGTTTAAAACGAATAGTTGGAGGATGAAATGGGTGCTTTCCATTGTATAAGGACCAAGTGGAAACATTTGGAAACGTTTAGGGCTGGAAAACGAAATAAACTCCTTGCCTAAAGATCTTCCCAAGCGAGGGATTAGCTTAAATGAATTTTACGATGAATATTAAATATAAAAATTTCACGTGGAGGAACATAACGTCGCTTTGGCCGAGTGGTTAAGGCGTGTGCCTGCTAAGTACATGGGGTTTCCCCGCGAGAGTTCGAATCTCTCAGGCGACGATTCCGATTTCTTTTTTAAATTTTTTTTTTTTTTTTTATAATTATACTTTAAAAACACATGACAACCTTTTCTTTCTTTCTTTTTCTTTTTGTGATGTGAAATGAAAATCAATTTTCTTCTAGTTAGTTTATTAAAAGTTCTATAAAAAGCCTTCCGAGAAAATTATTGTTGGAAGTGCCTTGGAAGATTGGCAACAACTTTCACAAGAAAATGTGAAATTTTATTGCGTTTTCAACAAAAAAGAGAAAATTTCGTAACAACAATTAATTAAGTTGTATAATAAAATTCACTCTGAACACTTTCCACTATTTTCATGCTAATCAAATGCTAGAAAAGTATCGTTTTCTTTCTCTTCCTTGCATTTTATTTATATATATCATTTTCACTCCAACCTCTTGCATTATTATTTTTTCAATATCATTTTCACTCCTACTAAACGAACCCTTACAAAGTGCAGAAATTTTGAAAACGGGAGAAAGGTCTCTTGACCCAATGAGCCTGAAGGAAAGAATAGTAGTGTCTTGGCAAAGATGGTTTTTTTTGGGACTTTTTTCCTAAACAGGATGCTTTGGCAAAGTTGGTTTTTTTTTTATAATTATTATTCAAAATAAAAATTGCATTAGTTAGTTTTGCATTTGTGGATTATTGGTTCATCTTGACAAAAGAAATCTAAAAAGTAAAAAAATTATTAATTACACTAAAATTTTTGTGAATAAAGACAAAAATAATCCAATAATCCACAAAAATTTGGATTATTTCTGTCTTAGGTTAACTTATTTAATATTTTTTATAATAATTTTTTACTATTTGTATTCTTCTCGTCACAACGAACCAATAATCCCAAAAAAAAAAAAAATCGACCCAAAATTATCAAATGCAATTTATTTTTTTTTTTGAATAAAGACATTTCCATAGCACAATTGAAAATATGCCAATCAAACTATGAACTCAACAGTGAGTGCACAGAGAACCAAGAAACAAAGTTTGAGGATGAACAAGTAGCTTTTATTTCAACAAAAATAGATCCAAATCATGCAAAGGATATGCAGATTGCACCCAACTCAAAAAACAAGAAAAGTAAAATGCTTTCGCAGCTTAATTCCGAACCAATCCAACGGAATCTTCAACAAGTCTTCCTGAATTTTCTAAATTTTCAGAGTAAGCAACGGAACTGAAGATATGAAATGGAAAGTGTTTCTTTCGATTACACCAAACAGGCTTTTGAAAAAGGCACAACACCTCTCAGAGGGTACCCAAATTGACAGGTTCCCGAAGGAATCTCTCCATCTGCCTTGCTCTAGTCTTGATGGACATGTCAAACACCTTTTGCGAAAATTCCACCACCAGTCCACCAAGAATGCTTGAATCGATCTGCCAAAAGCAAACTAATATTAGCGACAATATAACAAAACCAGTACATTACCTGATACCCCATCAGTTGTACAAATATACATCTGCATAGACATATATATATGCATGAATATTAGTTACCCCATCATCAAAGCACTTAGAATTGAAATAAAAGCTACCTTCTGTTCAAGCTTAACCTTCTTCCCGTGTCCAAGTATTTCCTGTAGAGTTTCTCTCAGTTCTTTCTCCTCTTCAGCAGGAAGAGGCTGGCGAAAAAATCCACAAAAGAAATGGGTTAGGAAAGAATTGTCCCCAAAACTTCAATCACTATATGCAACCGGAATGTCTTCATTAACGTGTGGCATATGTGGTAGTCTGAATCTGTAATTTGCATCTAAAGACTAGAACTTACTATTACAGTTGTCACAATGGCTTTCACTTCTCCCCGGTGTGCCATGGTCACTTCTGCAAATCTCTTCGCTATAGTTTCCATGAGCCTTAGCCTCCCATTTTCAGCCAAAATTACTAGGTATAAAATGAGATAAGAGAGAGTTTTAGGAGTAAACATGAATTCCCATTAGCTCCAAGCAAATAATTTCATAATTAGAAGGCAAAATCGAACAAGTAGAACAGTAATATAGAAAAAAGTGATAACAGAGAAAGTAGTGAACCACATTAGGAACCGAATAATCTGTCTACATGAAGCAGATGCGTTTCTTCCAGAACTGGTTCCCTTCACTCAAAATTTGTGAGAGAGCAATAATGAACGATAGTTGCATTGTAATGCCTTGCCATTATTGTTGATGGCTGTGTTTGGATCAATAAGTCAGAGAATAAACTATTCTGATTAATATTTTCCTTTCCCCTGTGTATACCTCTAATCCTTGATTCAAGCACAATCTCGATAAATATTTCACAATTGAAGCTAATCAGAAGAAGTGAAAACGCTGAGTGAGAACTACTGACATATCATGATTAGTTATTGAGAAACCTCGAAACCCTGACAAAGTCAAACTGGGACATTAACATCATTTAAAAGTAAATAAGTGCACAACTACAACGAGGTTGTAAAGACAACGTTGTCCACAAGTTTCCTATACAATTTACCCTCGAAGAAATTCTCTGTGAAAAGTTAATCTCCTTTTACAATGTAATAGTGTGCAACTTCTGCGTTTACAAATCAACATCTGCATTTAACCATTTCTTATTTTCCTTAATAGGGTTATACTGGAGGATAGAACCTTCTTCAAAGCATTCTTCACAGAAAATCATTTAAAGGACGTTAGGGAACAAATGTTCAGTGGAGAAAAAAGTTCATACCACGGCAGACCTAACATGATCCAGGAATGTAATTTGTGCTTTGTGATTTGGTTCTAAGGCGATAACATATGAAACAAATTACTAGTGCTCTATGCTACTTGGACTCGGGTATGGGTGTCGGATGCGGGTACGTATCTAGGTGTCAGGTTCAACTATTTCTCATTTCAAGGATACGGGGACACGGAAAAATATTCAAATTTTTTTTCTATTTTTTGTGTATTTTCTTATGTAAAATGGTGCTTTCATGGATAATAAGGGAGGTTTATGCATTCCATGATAAACTCGAATTACAATTAGATTTTCTATAGAAGTGTCTTACTAAACTTATCGGACACATATCCCACACCCTTATCCGAGTGTCAAGTGTCCGACACGGGTACTTTACACTATCACGAGAATCCGCGTAACATAGCTAGTGCTTAAGTGGTCTCCTTATCTATGACACATGAAACAGATGGAGTATTATCTCAATTGGTGATTAAGGCGTGTAATGTACATACAATTTCTTAGCAATATCTACATGCAATCTCTTAAGCAAAAAATTCATGTTCTCAGCTTAGTAGTATCCATGAAATCCACAAACTTCTAGCAACGGAAGTTAAGATAATATACTGACATTGGAAAGAAGCAAGTTCAACAAATCCTATGTTCAACGGAAGTTGAGATAATATATGGATATTGTTTTATTTTACTTTTTAACTAGATCTAGATGTTATTCGAGTAAAAGGAATCTATCCCTTTTTTTTTTGGATAAGTAATAGGAATCTATCTTCACATTAGCACTATCAATAACTTGAATACATATATGAACTTTATGCCGTTAAGTAACAAGAGAAGGCAGTGCCTTACACAAAAAGTTCCTTGTGATATCTGACAATTTAGCTTCAGCACAGATTGCCTTCAAAGCCTTTATTCTAGTATCGGCAGGGACTGACAAATCTTTCGTGAACTGAGAAAATGTAGGACTTCTCTTTGAAGCCTCAACAACGTCAAAAAGCTCAGATTCAACCTTTTCCAGTGCATTGGCCTTTACTGCTGAAAGGTACAATGCAGAGGCATAGTTTCCAGTTACACCAAACATAGTCAGAGGCACCTGAAATTTATAGAGAGAGAGCACAGAAATATCAAAATAAGAAAATATACACATATGTCCAAAGTATTGAGATGCCTATATACATGCCATGAATGCAGCAACAACCAGGGCGGGCCCATAGGACATCTTGCTTCATGACAACACAGATACAAAACTCAAAGACTGACCACAACGGCTTCCAATTTTTCAACCAGCTCAAAAAATTTATCCAAACTATCCCACCGTTCTTGGAAATTTCCCTTGCTTTAACAAGTATCTGTGATAGATTTCTTTCTTGCTCTTGGAAATATGGATAATGGACATTTATTAATAAGGACGTGGATGATAATTGCACGAAAGGGTTTTCCGAATAGGTTACAGCCAATAGGCCTGCCTACAGTTTATTTGCGGTGCTATAATTCTGAAATTCCAAGTGTGTTGGAGTAGAGGCCTATAACCAATTTGTAAAGCATGTTTGCACAAACCTCCATGTCCCTAATAATAAATGAACATATTCCATAGTTTCAACACCGTGAAAAAAAATAGATCAGCGTTTGAATTTTTTTCACAGATACAAAAGGCATAAGTCCGAAACTATTTAGTGACAATTTCTTGGCTCATCCCGTCAGGTCCCCTCACGAGCATTTTCTTAATTCAACTAATAGCCTAAAGCTGCCCACATGACCCATGGGGCAAAGTCAACCCAACACACCTCAATTACTCAGACTCTACCACCACTTGGCTCCACATAATTAATCTTGATAAATTGTCCAACATGTGCTGGACGAACCAACTTCATCATCCCTCAGACTCTGAATTGAAAGACGATCGACAAGTTTTTCATGGATATCATGGTGTCTTTATGATTTCGATTTTTTCGAACCCTACAAGAGATGACCTATTCCTACCGCTTCCCAATACTTCACATAAGCCGACAGTGTAGGAAATGTAGTTTTTACATTGTCAAAACACCCAACCAATCCCAAACTTCCCTTCACTGCTCGTCAGTCATCTCTAACTACCATAGGGCATCCACACAATCTAAGAAGCCCATCATCAGTTCCAAATACCCAAACGTCCTTCACTATAGGGACTGTCTACTAATAATATATTTATAGACAAATGCATCTCTAACATAAACACTCCGTAATTTCTGCAAAAACCCTCAGAATACGTGCACACATAAAAGATGCATATGTACATAGAACACAGCATATAAATTACTATTGCGAATTTGTGACACAATCTTCAAGCTGAAGGGAACGAATTTAGGTTAATTTACCTGCAAATAAAATGTTAATGCTCAAAGAGACTAATTACCTTAACCTTTTGCTCCTTCGGAGCAGATGCAGAAGAATAATCCTTTGAGAACTGAAAGAAAGAAAAAAGAACCCCAAAATCAATCAACCAGTAGTCTCACATAAGAACGCTCCAAACAAGAGAAATTATTTACATCACCAGAGAAAGTCCAGATATCAAACAGAATCCCTTCAATGTAAATCGATTCCATTTCATTTCAGAGTGCAGAGAGAAATCAAGCAATTGGAAGGGTTGAGTATTACCTCGGGAGTGGAGAAGCTAGGGCATAGCAAGGATCGTTGAATGGTGGATCTCTGGGTGGAGGAGAGAGAATCGGATCTGAGAGTCTTCTGGAAGAGAGGGAGGCTTGTTCTCAGACGCCCAGCCATTGCCATTCCCACACACAACTCACAAATTCCTACCTTGTTAGAGAGAGAGAGAGAGAGATTTGTCTGCGTCGGAATGGGGACTTGGGTTTGATATTACTATTTATTGGGGAAAATTCACTTTGACCCCCTGTGGTTTAGGCCGGGTGCAGTTACACCCCCTCACTTTCAGATATCTGCACATAACCACCATGAGCTTTGTGGACCAAAGTGCACCATAACTTCTGTAAACGGAATTTGTTAATTTACCATAATAACCTCATCTTCTTCCTCTCTCACAAAACTAAACAATTACCCCCATCTGTGCCCACCACCCTACTTGGTGGTGGATGATTATGGACTTTAGTTCGAACATGGTTGTTGAGTTAATGATCAGTTACAAAGAAGACAGCTTTCAAGCCAACAAAACCACCAACAGAATCGATCTCAATAGATCTTGACATCGTCGTTTACAAAGCTATCGCTGATGTCGCCATCTACAAGTTCAAAACCAGTCATGCCACAACAGATCTGTTGAGTAAGTGATATTTGGAAATGGTAAAAAAATTTGGCCATTTGAGGAAAAAAAACTTCTTTGGGTATGAGAAGCAATAAGTACATTCTTGAAGCGGGGGTACTTCAATTTATTTTGATTTAGATTTTTTTATTTTCGATTGAGCCAGGGAGAGAAATTTAATACTAATTAGAGCAACCTTTCTATTCTCAGCTCTAGAGTATATTAGAAAATATTAGCTAATTTCGCTTTTCTTCGCATGTGTAATTTGCACTCTCGTTTAGTACTCCAAATTGCTTGCATTCATCTGATAATTCCAATCTTTCTTAGACTATGGTTTGTTCGAGGAACAGGTTTTGTTCTCCCTGAGGTTTCAATTCGAATTTGGGGTTTTCTAAATGCAATTTGGTGACTTCAAATTAATGTTAATTGGGACTTGGGAATTCTGAAATTGGTGGTTTAACTAGTAGAGAAGGTAGTGAAAATTGGTGGCAACAAAGAGGTGATTGTTGGTGTTGGGTGGACTAGATAGGGTTTCCCACCGATGGGAATGGTGGAAGTCTATAGTTAGGGTTTATGTTAGTTTAAAGGAAGAAGAGAAAAGAGAGATAAGGGTAAAATTGTATTTCCATGCTGAGTTCATCTTCCACACTCTCAAATTTGGCAAGTGTGGTTCAAACTTTGTGAAATCAGATGGAAAATGTAATTGTGCACATTGGTCCAACAACCACATGGTGGTTATGTGCACATATTTAAATTTAAGGGGGTATAACCGTACCCGACCCAAACCACAGGGGGTCAAAGTGAATTTTTCCCTTATTTATTTTGAGGTCGATTTTTTTTTTGGGTGATTCTATTCACATCCCTTCATTTCTCCATAATAACCCACAAAAAAACTCCTCCAATTTCATTATTTTGTGAAGACCAAAATGCCCCCCAAACTCATCTTCTTTTTCGACATTCATACCCAAAAATATGTAAACTTTTTCAACATATCAATGTTGAAACTTTTCACTTAATCAAAATTCACATGTTTGATTTCACAAATTTCGACATTAAGAAGCTGAAAATATGATTTTATTTCGACATGTTATTGTCGAAAACAACAATATTTTATCCACATGTATTTAGTCGACATTCAAAAGTTGAATAGAAACATAAATTTCGACATGAGGATGTCAAACATAGACAGAGTCCAATTTTTGAAAATTCGTCCTTCAATATAAATCGACATGTGGTTGTCGAAAATGAGTGTATTTCAACATTTAAAGTATGAAAACTGGTCGTGAGAGTAGTTTGGGTAGTTTAGGTTTATTTTATGGGTTGTATGGAGTAAATTGGTTTGATGAAATTTTAAGTGTGAGTTACATAAAGAAAATGGGTTACATGGAGTAAATGAAGGATTGTGAATAGAATCACCCTTTTTTGGTCATAATCTCAAATTCTCATGTCTCAGAAAAGAAATTATTCAAAAACTATTTTTTCACAAAATTCAAAAAAAATGAAGAAGAAAAATAGGGAAAAAAATTACTGCAATTTCTTAGCTTATTTCATCATTTTTTAAATTAGGCTCATTTTTTCCTTTTATTACGAGTCTAAGAAAAAATTTGCAACAATTTATTATGTCAATTTAAATTCATGCTTAGGAAAAAAATATTCGGTGCAATGGATAGCACCAACAGTTATAGGGGATTGGTAATGAGGTAAGATTGAAATTAGAATTGTAAGGACTAGAATTCAAAAGGATTGTGTGAGTTCAACTTGTTTATTTTGCACTAGATTAGATAGTTGGGCTCTAAATAATATATGTTAGTGATTTTCCTTTTTGCCCTTCTAACTAGTGAGAAAGGAGAGTATAGCATGGGCATTATGGTAAATACAAGAGGTGGGAATGGTAATGATAATACAATGGCATTAATAGTCCCACTCAATTTTAGTAAACCAACAAAGGATTAGGTGACCTATGGAATTAACAATCCAATCCCTCATCTATAATGGTTATCAAACATGATTAATAGAAGGAAATTGATAATCACACTCTAAAAATTGATGGAGGCACTCCAAGCTATAGTGGTTTTCCAAAACTATCATTTTGCAAGTTTCAATTTCACTTCAAACACTCCAATTTTTTACTTGTTCTTCTCCTCTGCCTTCTTTGTTAATGCCTGGCGGAAGAAGAAAAATAGGCATCCACCCAAATCCTACCCATCAAGCGCCGCTCTCCGTTACCTTTCGTCGCCAGTAACTACTCTCGATCGTCGTCTCTAGCTTGCATTCTGTTCCATCAGGTTATTGATTATATCTTTCTTCCTTGCATGTGGTGTGATCGATATGCAAATTATATGAGTATCATCGCGCACCTGCTATGAGAATTAATGAAAACAAAAGAGATTCATGTTTTGAAGAACATAAGTTTTATACTATTGCCTAGTAACCAATAGCCATTGGGGGCAATAAATTATCAAAGAGAAGTTTCAATATTTCTATTTTGTTTACAAACCGTACGAGACTTTATTGTAATGGATCTCTTAGATACAATAGCTTGAGAGAATGGTGCAAAAAAAAAAACGTGTTGCTGGAATCTAAGCCCAAAGATGGGTAGGTTGACTTTGATAGAAAGATTCAAAAGGATTATGTCCCAATCAGATTGTAAACATCCGAAGGAAGAAGCTATAAGTACCAATATGCCTAATTTTTTTTTTGACGAGCTCTTTAGTTATGTTTATATAAGTGAAATTGAATGTTCTTTTTGGTGTTGCCTGGCCCTATACCTTTGAAGGGTGATCACTTCAGAAAGTTTTTTCCATTAGAAGTGCAAGCAATTTCCGTTAGGAGTGCCTCAAGTAAATGAGGGGATAATTTTGAGATGAAGTGCCTCCAGTAGTTTTTACATTTTAAAAAGGGCAATTTTGAAAATTTATTAAATTTTGGAGTGCGCATAAAAAAAAAAGGAAGCCTCAAAATCAGCTCCCTTAATAGAACCCTTCGATTAAAGCTTTTAATTCTTGCTCTCTTAAATTTTTGTAGTTATAGAGATTTTTGAAAGATGCTTGCGCTCTCGTACTCACTATGCGAATTAAGTAGCGCCACTTAAGCACCTTCATCACTGCATATTAACGTGAAGCTCAAAACTGAGTCTAGGAACATGATTTCAATAAATAGTGGTATCGATGCTTTAGGGCACTAAATAGTGGTATCTGCCATACATTTGCACACGGATATTCTCGTATTATATGAGGTCCACAAAGGGTACGGAGCCCATTCACCATTAAAGTGTATGCATGCAAGTGTATATAGTTACAGAGTTTTTTTGAAATACACTTAAAATGAAGGAAAGAGTGACAAGAAAAGAGAGTGACAAGAAAATTCTTTTCTTGCATTAAAGAGACATCCCAAAAGACAAAATACGACCAACAGCTCCAGGAACAAAACAAGACCACCAAGATCACCAACAAGGAATCATCACCAGGAAAATAACTCACATAAATTAAGCCACAGTCCCGCTGATGAAATGTGCTTCCAAAAGATGCAATTTTGCCTTCCAAAATGACGGTAGGCGAGCAACTGAAGTATCACATCTCGATGATCTATACCTAATATCTGATTTTCCACATTACAGAAGAATGTGAATCATCAACTGCGTACCTTAGAACAGTCGAAACACTTTGTACTTCTTCATGTGCTATCAACTTAGACCTTAGTAACAACAATAATTCCTTGTGCCGAGACTGTTTTCTCTTGAGTACTCGGGTGTAAGCAACGAGTCCAAGCCATTCAAATTCTCCCCTCCCCACTTGAAATATCGGATGGAAAGTGGAACCAACATCCACAGAATGCATCCTTTTCTTAACAAGCTTGTGCATATACCTAAAGCATTAAATAATCAGGTGGAAGAACTTTTATGTTTTTTCTGCGTGTCTTAGACGTAAAGCTTTGGTAAAATAACAACTATTCGTATTGAGTTAAAATCAACAAACTACGTACCTCAAAGACTTCTCAATACTGCACAAGTATGATTTCAAGTCAAGTTTGCAGAAGTTGGACAAGTCACAGACATAGCAATGAAACTTCATCGCACATAGGAGAAAAGCTTGATAGATATTCAATCTGACGACTTCCGATGAATTGATATTTGAATCGTAGAATATTGGATGGCACTTAGGTCGCAGATAATCGCACAACTTTGCCTTTAAATGACCACCTGGTTTACCCTGCCAGCAGACCGTAAGACTTGAACTTAAATGTGTATTCAGATACCTGAACCAGGAAATAAGAAATAAGAACAAATTCAGTGAAGTAGATAAGTTTGACAAACCAAACTCCACACTTGTTCTTTAATGACTTGCAGATCTGCTGTTTTGGAAATATAAAGAAGCAATTAGGGCATAAATCTTGCATTCAAAGAATCAATCAGATCTAAGTTGAGAGAGAGAGAGTCTTTACATATTACAACAACTCTAAAAGATTTGAAACAGGACGGTATTACACCAAATAATTATAAATCATGCTGGTATAAGCCCCATGGGCCCGTTTGACATTGTGTTGTTCCGAAGGATCGGCAAGGCTCTTTGGGCCTATATCAGTTGGGTTGGCTCCCACATCAGGAGTTTGGGTTGGGGTGTGTGTGTAAAGGGTCCATTTCACCTCTCTCTAGTCAGCAATTGCCTAGGTGAGTGCGTGAGTGAAATTACCCTCTTGCACTCATTCAAAAAAAAAATCTAAATCATGCTAATCATAGAAATATTTCTATGAATACTCATCTATGTTTAGAAATACAATATGGAAGAAAACGGTTAGTCACCTTTTGAGAGCATTAAAACTGGATTAAAAAAATTGGCATACGCTTAGTTTTTCGAATTGGTCAACTGTAAGCTACACACCAATATGGATGTCACCTAAACTTGGGTTGCCAAATGGCACATTATCCTTTCATGGTACCTTTAACAGGACCCGATAAGCAACATAATTCCTTCTGTGAATTCCGCATGGAGTTCCTCTTCACAACAAACATAAATGGTTTTGAACTTACCTTTATAAAAGTATAAAAGGTTTTGAACTTATAACAATCTTATTGTTAGTGTGAGTTTCTGGTTCTTCAAATTCTCGAACTATATAGTACTTTATTTTCATGTGTTTCAGATCCATCCTCAAGTTTCTACAAGGACAAAGTCTAAATGGCAAAAAAAACAGAGCAAAACTAACACTCCATCTAAGCAAGCAGAGAAAAACCATAAATTGCATATAACCGCTGGCATAATTACATTTAGTTAGAAAACTATAGTAACCTTGTGTAGTCTGCCTGAACTTCTAAAGTGCAACAGTTGATAAACAAGCCACTCCATCCAAGAAATGGTACGCCATCTTCCCCAACATACACTCGGTTTGATGCAAGTCCTGAGACTTCGTCAACATCAAAATTTAGTCCAAATTTTGCTTTATTCATGTAGCAGTTGTATTCTCTGAATCCCCTTTGAAGCCTTGAGAAGAATCTTGTAGCCTGCTTCTTCGAGGTTGATATGAAAATGAAGTCATCGATAAATCTAAGTAGCATATATTTAGGGGACGACAGAATGACTCCCGCCTCACTATTTTGAAAAGGACAAGCACGATTCTTATTCTCTCTCCCAGACAATTCGCCGTAACCAGGTTCTGCGCTTTTCTGCAGAAATGGAAGTATTACCTTGTTTTCTAGATGCCCGTAATAAAATGAGCAAAGCAGAGAAGACAAAATACTTCCTTGGGGTATACCAACTTCTTGCAAGTAAAAGTGCTTATCTAATTGCAGCACATTGTGCTTCACATGCTCATGTAGATCACAGAAAAGCTCCTCCTTCCTTATATTTCTGCTCTGACCCTGAATCATTCAAAAGCAGTAAGTTGAGGATATGACTATGTTCACAGCTATGTTACATGGACTCGGGTGCGAGTAACGGTGCAGGTGAGAGTCCAAGCATCGGATCTTCCTAAACTTAAAAATCTTAGGATATTGGGATATGTGTCCCCTAAGTGGGTGTGGGTATGGGGACACGTCGTGAACACTGGTTTTTAGTATTACTCCCTCCGTTCCAAATTAATAGTCCACAATGAAAAGTCGCGCCATTTTTCAAATAAAAAAATGAAGTACTTCCGTGTATCATTTTTTGAATTTTTTTGCGCCAAATTAAAGCACTTGACGAGTACTTTAATTCGGTGCGAAAAAATTCAAAAATTGATACACGGAAGTACTTCATCTTTTGATTTGAAAAATAGCAAGAGAGAGAAAGTGGGGCTCTTAATTAGGAACGGAGGGTGTATATTGCTTAACTTTTTTTTTATTATGTATAGTAAATTATATTAAAAATGTATTTAAACAAGAAAGGGGTAAGAATGCTATTTCATGTCCATGTGAAAGGCTTTAAATAGCTCTTTTCAAGTAAATTTGATATTCTTTTATGCAAACAACATGACAATAGAGGATCTGAGTATCCAAAATGGATACGCATGTTAGACACATCAACATGGGTACTTCACTACCCAGATTGAGCTAGGCTTTCAAAAGCTTTTGGCCAAGCCTATCCAGATTGATTTCCCCATTTGTTGGTGTCATCATTGCACTTCATGTCATTGTGATTTCCCCAGGGAATACGCCGTAATAACCGGGTAAGATATCGGCAAGCTGTTAGTATGAGGATTTGTATTTGTGAGGGTACAACTCGGGTAGGCCCTTTTTTCCCTCTCTCTCTCTCTCTCTCTCTCTCTCTCTCTCTCTCTCTCGATGTACTAGATGCTTGCTATCAATAACCGATGCTTTTGCTTTTGCTTTTATTTTTCTTCCAATCTTATGATATAAATGTCTATTCATTTTTCTAAAGTATGGGTACCAAGGTTTTACCAGTACCAGTACGGTGGTACCCACAGGCCATTTTCAGCAACTTCAGTCCAAACTTTGTGTTGACTTTGCACAATTCTAGGACTTCATTATGGGCATGTTTACACTCGTTTGGCATCATCTAATTATGTTTTCATCATGTAATTGTTTTCGGGAATTCGAGTGAGCATGTGGACCGAGGTGAGTGATTAATACCCAAGCTATACGGTTTTAAAAGTTCTTTGCTTCCAAATGTGAAAGTTATGCTTTATTTATGTGATTTGCTCAATAATATGGAAAACTTTAAAGTTAAACTCAGAGTGGAGGAGGGACATCCATGATTGAAGAAAAACATGCTCCTCTTTGAGTTAAATTGCGCAGATTCTAAAAGAAAATAATTAGAGGAATTATGCGATTTAAACTCACTGAAAAATTGAGAGCCTCTCTGTAGTTATGCTACTAAAATAAAAGGCTAGAAACAAGACAGATTGCTAATTAAATTGAGCACATGAATTCAAATATAAAGCTAAGGAACATTTGCTCAGAACCTTTTGCAAAACGTATCAGTCCCTGCCTAAGAGTAGTATATTAAAACAAAAATACTCCCTCCGTCCCATATTTGTTGTTCGTTTACGGGTAAGCGTGTCATTTTTCAATTGTTTATATATTTCAATCTATAATGTTTTTTACAATTTTGAAAATTTTGTTTAATAGTACTCATCGAGAACTATAAAACGAGATCCATATTGAATATATATAACATTATACATTTGAACATATAACTATTTTTTTTGAGGTCTACTGAATAGTGCAACTGGACAACAAATATGGGACGGAGGGAATAATCTTACTACTAACGTTACCTGACAGTACCCTTATTCTGTGTTTCTTTGATTTTTGGCGTACACCAACATGGATGCACAACATATTATTCTTTTGGGACACTGAAGCATTTTCCCAGTTATAGATATAAGTATATACTCCCTCCGTTCCAAATTAATAGTCCCACTTTCTCTCTCTTGCTATTTTTCAAATCAAAAGATGAAGTACTTCCGTGTATCATTTTTTGAATTTTTTCGCACCGAATTAAAGTACTCGTCAAGTGCTTTAATTTGGTGCAAAAAAAAATTGAAAAATGATACACGGAAGTACTTCATTTTTTGATTTGAAAAATGGCACGACTTTTCGTAATGGACTATTAATTTGGAACGGAGGGAGTAACAAACAGCCAAACAGCAGTACAGCGTCAACCACATCATTAGCAGCAAGAAGTCTAACAACTAAAGAAGGAAAAAAAGTTGGATGCTACAATAAGTAAAACAAATATAGTACCTGATTAACAAGGATACCCTGCAATGAACTGCTGGAGGCAAAAGATGTAAAGATAGTAGAGCCAATGCTGGTGACTCGGTCTGCAAGGATTAGGTTTTGATGAGCCCACAAAGATTTCTTTGCACAAACAACTTGATGAGACTTCTTTATAAGATATTCGTCACTCAGCATGATATCCTTCATTACACTGATCAACTTATCCTGCTTAACAGAATCAAATGCTTTAGATACATCTGAGACAACAATGAATACTTCAGGCACCTTTGTCGATCCATTCTTCAGAGCTGATATGAAAGGGCATAGCTTAATGTAGACCTCATTGTAATCAAATACTGACGAGCCCAAATTCTCTGGTTCTTTCAACTGTAAACCTTTTAGTACAGCATGCAAATCACGAAGAACACTATTCACAGACATGAAATAGTCATATTTAACGTCCTTTGGATCCAATGATGATTTTCCTACCAAGCCGCTGGGTTTCACTTTAAATGAGAATTCTTTGCTCGGTATTCTTGAGGATGCTTTAAGATTTGCTAGCACCCTTACTCCGTTCTCCTTTGGACGAAGTCGAACCCTTGAGAAACCGAATGACCTTTTGCTCATAATGTTCCTAGCCGACGCATCATCTAATGAATGATAGTTCCCATCTTTCAAGGAGATGATAGCGTTGTTCATTATATTCTCCCAGACTGCTTTCCGATAATAAAACAAATTTTGTTTCCCACGCTCACTTTCTGTAACATAGAAGTTGGCTTGAACCAAGGGCACTATTAGACATGAAAAGAACCAAGATATCCAGTTCTGCACAATTTTATGTTTCACAGAGTGAGTACCGTAATCTTCTTGGCTGTGCCTCCTATACAAATCTGGGATCTGCCTCTTTCTGCTCTTTAGCATATTAGCATTCAAGTAGCATGAAGTGTGTTTATCGGATAGAAAGGGGAACATAGATGTTTTCAACATATGCATACACTGCTTTAAAGAGAACTTTTCAAATCTTCGAAGCCGAACAAAACTTGAGATACTCTTCCTTAGAACTCTCCAGTTAGAAGAAGTTCCAAGCAAATCTGGCGGAACTATACTCCTGCACACAGCCCATAAAAATGATACCACATTCTTTTTTAGGCAATAAGACTGGCTTGGCTCAAATTGATGATTAGGGACGTCTGGAGTTTTCTCACAAATGTTACTATTGATAGTTAAATAATCAGGTGGCAAATTCCCGTCCTGCTGAACCAAAGCATGCCTTTTCCCCGGCAAATTTGTTTGGAACTCAATGCCCTGAGATCAAAATTTCACACACATTAGAATTCTACTTCAAAAAAAGGAAAATAGTAAAATAATGAAACAGCTCCATTGCTGCATATAAATGAAAAGAAAAGGTAGGTGCCAATAATGTGATGACAATATGTACGTACTGGCAAAGAAGAAAACAGGAATGATAACTTCACATCCCTCCATTACTGTATTCACCATTCCATGAGAAACTTAAATATTTCAACTATTTAACGGAAGACTGGCAGCCCCACTATTGAATATGCCATCTCTTTTCTCCATTGGCTGATTTGTGCATGTGAATCCGCCAGAAGAAAATATACAGAACCATTATTTTTGTTTCATTTAGGCTTCATTCTTCTGGAAAGTCAAACCTAGCAAGGAGTTAGAATAGCCTGAAACATTGATACATATTTCTAAGAAAAAGAAATTAAAAACAAAGGTTCCATTATCCCACGTAATTGGAGTCCCCTATCAGCTTAGCTGCAATATTTTGCAAATTACTGACCTAAAGCAATGGAAAGTGATATCTGCTCCCTGCATTGTCACATCTTCCAGTCATATGAATCAGCCTACAACTAAAAGAAAACAAAATGTGGGAGAAGGCAGCAACCATTGTTCTACCTCACCAGACCCTGCTTTAAGCGTGGCTCGCGAGCCTTGTGCTCCACTTGGGACCTTCTTTTATAGCACTAATAATTAGACTACCCCACAGACATGAATCCAACAATAAACAGTTAATGGAAACCGTATGATCATCGTAGCAGCAGGAGTGAATAAAATGGATAGACACCCCCATAGCAAAACCTGATCCATGATTCCTTGTAAAGCAGAACATACTAACAATATAGAAACAACGAATACTTGTATAAGCAAAAACTGGGAGTAAAGGTTCCGCTATGGTAATGAATGCAAGACCGTCATTAGTGTAACAAAACCTGGTACACCAATGACTTAAAATGACTCCAACATATGAACAAAGCAGAACAAATAGAAACATTTCAACAGCATGTTATCCCAAGAAACAACAACAATAAACTAAAAGCCAAGCAATACTAACCTTGAATATGGAACCAGTTCCTCCTTCAGCACTTCGATTGAAATATGGTATTGGACAGTGCTTTTCCAATAACCTCAAATGCTGGCAGTGGTGAGCTTTGCGTATGAGATTTTTAAGCAACTTAACAAGAGAATGGTATCTGGAACGCAAAAAGTGATGAATTAGAACCAAAAAAAACACCAGTAAACAATCTATGAAAGGAGAAACTTGAGCGAATCCTGCACTTCAGACACAGATAAAAGAAATCTCTGATTGTAGTCAATCAATATCCGCAAAATGTGATTATTTACCGTCATATCAGGACAACCAGCATCCATCTTGATCTACCCTCGCCAGTTTACAACATCCAAAATAGAATTCTGTTCTCACAATTCCGGCGTCAGTTATTTTAACTTCAGTTCTCCATTAAACTTCTACTTCACTTAAAATAGTAATTTGATAACATGAAGTCAAACAGCACCAACAGCCTGACATCAACTTTTGATGCTCTATAGCCCGTCAATAAGTATACATGACAAGTGCATATCTCAACAGTGTCCCTCTTTTATCCTAAAGCTTTTATATAAAGACAAGTTCTACAGCTAAATGCTAACTAACCTAAACTAAGTTCCTGTCCTTAGGAGCCCGTTCCTGCGATCCCAACTGAGGCATTTGATGGGAGCCTGCTCCTAACGAAGATGAGAGCTTTTGTATGATCCTTGTATAGAAAAACAAGAATTTATCACTCTGGCTTTATAAATTGGCCCTTGATTAACTCATAACCTAGCCCAAGTCATGACATCTTGGAAAGAAAACCATATATTGGAACACTAGCCCATTTATTATACTTGTCATGGACTTGGCTCATAATTTACTCCCTAAAATGACTGTACTTATAAGGTGTATACTGTATGCTACATTATTTTCTTAACATAAGGTGTACCATATATGCTACATTATTTTCTTAACATATGTGCACGCTCCCAACCTTGGGAGCTTCTCTATTCCCTCGCTCCTGCCCCCGTTTTCACTCTCTTTCCCGCTTTGTGCAACTACGTTCTGGTTGTTAGCATTCTGCTAGTTGTCACAATAACAACCTCGTTTAAACTAGAGAGCAATATCTGTAGAGCAAATACACAAAGTGATTTAAAATCCATTTAAACACCAAAAGACAAAAATGAAGTGTGGTTATCTAAACTTGGAATCCCAATCCCCAACATACATGCTTTCTGGAAGAACTTTTCCAAAGCATGACAGAATGTGGACCTTAAGAAGGGACCTCAGCATAGTAATCTCAACTAGATTCGTCATTCTGTTCTCATTCATAAATTTTATTTGTAAATCTATGATGCTTGTGTACCCCAAAGTATGAATAAAGTGATTGTTAATTATAACCTCCAAAACTAGTATATGAGCTTGTGCGGCCTCTCCACTCATTGCTAATTGGTTTTGAATTTGATGCTTTAACATGGTATCAAGGCTTTTGGACAAGCTCTCCTAGGATTGATTTCCCGTTGTTTGTGCCTCAAGCCACTTTGTTTTGTTGTTCGTTGTGATCCCTACGGTATGGATCGTCGTTTAGCTCTCCAAGTGCAAGTCACGAGAGTGTTAGAGCTTGTCCATCATTTGTTGATTATAACCACCAAAACTAGCATGAGTCTGGGTGGCCTCTCCACTCTTGCAAATTGGTTTTGAGTTGAATACTTTAACAATGATCATTATATTACAAGAATTAAAACACCACAAGATTTAAAACACCGATAATAGCGTTCCGGCGAAATTTTACTCGCTGACAAAATTAACATACTGCAGCCATGCATCAACTATATATCGAAGCTATTCCTATACTTACATGCATTTGTAGTTTGTGAGACAACAATTACTGTTGTGGTAGCATGGGCTTGATAGACAAGTACTATTGCCATCAGATAAGCCAAATATATCTGCAAAAAGAACATTAGCACCAGAGGCATTGGGACTCAAAGAATTCAATACATCTGAAGAATGTTAAGGTTGTACATGAGTCCTCTCCCTAAAAGAAAGAGAAAAATATTCCGCCAACGCTAGACAATATCCAAAAGTTAAAATTCAGCCTTTATGTCCAGGGAATAAACCCTAGAAGTGAAATACCACAGAACAAAAAGAATTTATTCATCCTGCATATCAAAGATGTATGATTCATAATATCTCAACCACTAAAATCTATCAAATTGCAACGAGAAATAGCAGGTCATGTATAGTGGAAATAGCACAAGTGTAAAACGAAATAAAATCAGACAAAAAAATATAAGATGATAATCCAGAGAGAGACGAGCTACATATACATGATGTGGGAACCAAGCAGTAGAAGAGGATACGTTTTCTAGGTAAAACTGATGAAGAATATTCCAACCTATAAAATATGGACTGCCTACAGATATGACCTTCTCTGCTATGAAACTGCAGTTTTTGCAGAAACAAACAGCAAGAGCACTGAAATGGCATCTGCAGATAGACCAATGCAGAAAGATGTTAGCATTTGAAGTGGGGTGAGGGTCAAATGATTTTTTCTTTTCTTTTTTCAATAAAGTGCACTCTTGCACTTTCAAGCCCCAGGAAAATATTACTCATGTAATCTCATGTCAACACACTTTCCTCACTAGAAACATGTAAAGTACTTACTAAAAACTGCATATAAAATTACTCTATTCCTGATTTGGCATATATATGATTGGACTCCAAATGCATAGCACGAAATGTATGTACCATTCATTTTGGTGACTTCACATCAACCATCTATTCTCGTTCCTAGAACACTAGAGTAGATTGGACTAAAAATGTTGCCTTTAAAACATTTGGACTACGAATTGCAGATTTTTTTTTTTTTTTTTTTTTTTTTTTTTTGATCGGCAAAAAAAAAATGCAGTTCATGTTGAAGAGAAATGAACTGCATATTAAGCAAACATGACAAGTCAATCCTTCTTTTCATGTTGAAGAGAAACGAACTGTTCTGACAAGCCATTTCACCTTCTCATTAGTCATAAGAATGAGAACTCTGCCACCATTCAAACAAGCAGTACAAGTCTTTAGCCTCTATAATCGGAAAATTATCACATCAACAAGTAAAATGCATGGCACAATCTTCGCAACTAGAAGCTGATCTGAGTACTGCATCCAAAGTCTATTACGTCCACAATCATAAGATCCATTTACTCATCTCAACCTCCAATAGTCAAGGTTAAAACTACTAAAAAAACATCCAACTCGTTCTGCAATATTAACACTATGGTCAGAGATAGGTCGTTATCAGTAAAGAGTTTTGAATAATATTCTGGTACGCAGTGAGTTTCCTAGAACTTAACATGATACCACCATATGTCCTGCAGCGTTATCCAGCTGATAATATGAACGAATTAATTTGAATTGGTATGGGTAGGCGTCTAATTTCAAATGAAACAATCACTTCTTATTTCAACAACTTTCCTTCCAAGAAGCTAGATATGAAGATGTAAGCATTTTCAATGTTCATAAACTTGCCTCATATCAAAACTAGAGCTGGAAATGGTATTGTAATGTTATGCCAAGAAAATGACGGGCACTGGATAGATCATGCCACCGTAGACAGGATGGGAGTGCAGAGGAGAGGATCATATAAGTAGTCCATGAAGCAGAGAGTAAATTACTGTTTATTATCAGCGTCAAATAATCCTTATATTGGAGTCTTCCATAAGGGGAAAGTGAGCTCAATTTAGTGAAGAGGTTGCTTCATCATTAGTTTGTCAGAATGGAAGTTGACAAGGCGTCCTCCATGAGTTCTAAAATTAGAACTTGGAGTTTCCATCATGAACTCATGGAGGAGGTTCGTATGACCTACGGGAGCTGGTATCATGGAGAACTGTTAAGTGGTAGTATGCTAGCCCACTGAAGTGTTGGATGTTCACCTCACTTATTATGACCCGTTAAGGGGTGGGCACCCCACGGTTGGCCACCACACATTTTTAAATGCAGAGCATCATCCCACTCAACTTCGACTCCCCTTTTGTACTGAAACATTTCTAGTCCATTACTCAATACATTCCTTTTTTATTCTGACTAGCCAGCAATAGATAGCCCACAAGAATCCATTGAGACATATGATTCAATGTCGCATGACACAGAAGGGACCACTAGACCTCAAAACATAGACTGGAGTAGCCACTTGGTTTTGGAAAAAACTGAGGAATTCAAATCTAACTTCATAATATGCCACTGATCTGTCATCACTAGAGATCTACCTCAGAGTTGAGCTACAACGAGGGAAGGTATTAAGAACGTCCTCCCCAGCCTTGATTGGCCTCTACTTATCACTTTCTGATTCTCCTTTCACTTTCTATTTATATTTATATTTATATACACATACTTGTTAATTAAACCCCTATTAGTGAAACCACATACAGTGTATCCTTAAACCATGCATTCCCCATTTAGAAGCTTTCCAAAATTGAACCTCTTTCCCAAAATAGAAACTAACCAATGCACCGATGGTATCGGGAGGCCAAGCCTCAGTTTGAATGATCTATGAGCCACTGCATAGCCTAGGCTCCTAATCTCCCAAATTTGTTGGCAACCATCCCTGACAACGTATTTACCATTTCTAGTTTACAATTCATCAATGACAGGCACACAGCTTCAAATAGCAAACCAATGTTGTTGCCAAACAAGGAAATATCCTTTTTCCCCAGTGAGACTTACGCTTGTGTTAAACCCAGATTGACGCTTCTCATATGAGCTATCTCTATCACTTGCATTTCTTGCACATTGGATCAGAGAATGGGTTTCTTGAATGTCAAACTGCCCACGCTTCCTGTGGCGCTGCCAACTAAACTGTCTTTGACGCTTTCTAGGCTTCACAATAAGCTGATTTGAGCTACCATGATGTTCCTCGTTCGGATTTCCTTCGTCATTACAATTAGCAGTTCTAGTTCGTAATGTTGGTTCCCCAGATATACTCTTCCGATTGCTTTTTTTCCTGCAATGCCAGGTGAATGAAGAAGAATAACTCAGACCATCAAAGCAATTAACTGAACCAGAAGGAACGTCATCAGTGAAAGCACAATGGGAATACTCTTTCTCTAACAATAAGCCAACTTCATAAACTCCTTTTCTCTTTCTCCCTGATCCTGATAAAAAGTTCAGAGGAAATCACAAATCTGTTGAATTTCCAAGGAATCATATCTGATCACTATTCAGAAACTAATGGCTTCAACGCAACCAATTAACTTAGTTGGATAAAGAAGATAGTTAGAAGTCAAAATGCGCAGAAAGGTAAGAGGACAAATTTGCTCGTGGGCAGTATTAATACAGAACACTGAATAACCCTCGTGAAAACGTAAAGAAAAATCAGCCAAGATCATACCATTCAGTTTAATGACAGTCCGAAACAAATCAGGGATATGTCAAGAAAATTGTCCTGTAAAAGCACCCAGTGCCCAAAATTACACAATCACAAACCTAGAAAATAGATGAATTGACAGGACAGGTATGTGCTATAATGACTACACTAATAGTTAGCAAGCAAATTTCTCTCAAAAAATGATTCTGATATTAAAATTTCTTAAGCCTAACTTCTTATACAAGCTGGACACTCTTTGAACACCAATGTCTTTCCTCCCTCTTGGCTTCTTTCCTATTTTTTCAGATGATTTCTCCTCAAATCTACCAGCTAACTTATGGGCTTCTAGTAAATCCAAATACTATAAAATGCCCATTCTAACTTCAGTGCTCTCTAGATACTGTTGAGTCAGAATATTATAATCAGCTCCATAGCACAAGCTTCTTGCCGAGAACAATATTGCTCTTAATTTTTTTTTGGATGTAGTCGAAAGAATTTTTTTATTTCTCTCAACTGAGACTTCAACTTAAACAACAAATCAAAATCCCCTGCCCTCAATTTACATGACCTCACAGAAAAAGGTTCCACAAGCCCGGCATGACAATATCCATGAAGTTGAGTGAAAATGAGGGTCCTATGTGCTGGTATATTCAGTCTGAAGCCCTCCAAATTAACACAAGTGTCAGACCTGGGCAAGTTCCATGTACACAGGTTTGGAGCCACTGAACAAGATAGAGCCCATTGATCCAACACTTAGGACCACAACTGCAATAACTCTATGCTTCTGTCTCCCAACAAAACTGATCTTTTCTCCACATTTTGGGCCAAAACCTGACGCAATTCTCATCATTGCACTAACCTACTTGATAGATCTACCTGGTGGTTTTATTTGAACCAATGAACCTTGTTTTTAAGTAAATTACACTAGCTCAGAAAACCTTCCCTCAGGTCTCTAAAACTTAACATCCATCCCCACCGGTCTGGTTGTCGGCTATGAAATCCCCCAGTCACGCACTTGACATTTCTCATGACAACAGAAATTGACATCCTCTTACAACATTCATAATGAAAAAGGCAACAAAACCTCCCAATTAAAGCGTAGTCAACCGGTATAAAAATAAATAAAAAAACATATATTACCCTTTCACAGGGCACACATGAAATGACTCTACTCTGCAACTTCCAACCATATGTTACCATTTCACAGGGTTTTTTTTTTTTTTTATAGGCACCATTTCACAGGTTTGTGACAACATTTATTAAAGACGAAAGTCACCAATCCAACCAAACTTTGCCCCGCTTCCTAAGTTATCAATGGATAGAATCAGCTCCTAGCAATCAAACCACCAGATTTAGACCAAAAGCCCCTTCCAGGAATAGTTAAAATCACCTCGATCAACTGAGGTAAGCTTTCCAGTATTCCAACCACCACGGCTTGTAGACTTGTACTTCTCAACCAAAGCCTCCTTGCCTTTCACTATGTTGGAAGGTTTGAAAAAGCTTACCTTACAGGCCTATGCCCACACCAAGTGTATTACCAAAACAAGACATTTGGTGCGCACATGTGATCAACCTAGCATTATTTGATTACTTATTATATATTTTCGTTTAGATAGATAGATAAATGGATATAACGGGATGACAATGGATGATTGGTTTAGGGTCGTCTAGTCACACAAAGAGGGGATTTGGTGGTAATTGGTCTGGTTATGTTTTGTTGTCTGGAAATCCCCTGCGATGTTTCTTCATAGTTCATAGCAAGTAAAAGTAAAACTGTAAAACACAGAATCTGCTAGGGCTATATACGAGATTTACTTAACATTGCACACTATGCAATAAGAAGTTCAAACTACATAACACTAGAAACCTGGCAAAATGAGCATTGATCCACACTAAATCACATACAAATGAAAATGAACTGGAAATCACATACCATGTTTTCACTTCATCGTAAAAGAAGAATATATGATGAACTTGACATGTACGACTTAAATTTCACAAAATGAATATGTTCCAATTTGTGCATACCAAGGGCAAGCGAAGAATGACGATATTTGGGCTCTGATATATGCTTCGACTTAAAGCAAAAATCACTGATAGGAAAACCTGCCACCTGATAGTGTTTCGTACGAGGAAGAGGCAAAAATATAGAAGTATACTTCAGCAAATAGACCATCACTCCATCCCCAACCTGCATGTCATAAACAAACGCACCCCACACAAGGAAATGAAGCAATACTTTTAAGAAAAGAAACATAACATAAAATTGAACATTACCTACCCTTCCCAATAGGAAGCTCCATGCTGAACTTGTTAAAAGTTCCATGGCAGAGCTCGAACAGCAATGCTGCCAGATGTACATAACTACTATCAACACAAAAACACTAATTAACCAACCAAAAACCTACTCGGCCTTAATTATGAAAACCATTAAATTGTTACTTGCAGGAATAGTCAACAATGAATGTAGATAACCAATGGCATTTTTGGGTGCCAAAGAGGAACCCCTTCTTGCCAATAGAGAAGCAGCTCATTACATATTACATATTTACCATTAAAAAAAAAAAGAGACAACACCACATGACAACAATGGTGTAGTGATGATAAGTGACAACAGACAACACAAGATGGAACATACATTTGCACAATTTTGTCAAATGTTACTTTCAATATTACATGCAAATAATACCTCCAAATGTAAAGGTTTATCTCTGCTTATATACTAGTTGTAAGATGTATTAATAATATCCCTAAAGCACAGACAAAACTAGGAATCAACATATCCGTGTCGGAGACGCCAATAATATTTTAGTTCCAAAATGCAAAGTTGATTGGGCACTTATTCAAATAATGTTAGTTTGATCTTATGATTTTAACCATAGGCTATTGCTTTGCCTTTCATATAAAAATCATATTGCTTTCCAATCCTATACCAAATAAATTGATTACGGAAAAAATTCAGGAGATTCACTGGGAATATGATTTATTCTCATGAATACAATTTAGCTTAGTTCCTTGCCACAGGATCTAACTTCACTTTATACTTGAATGTGCATCACCAGGTAAATAATTTGGTCTACAACATCAGTTAAACATACAGTGCACCAAGCTATTACATGAGAATGATCTAACTACATGTACTCCTTCCATCTGTGTTTGTTGGTTCATTTTCGGCATTCGTGCCAATGTTTTAAATTGTCAATGTCTTTCAATTTATAACGAGTTTTATGATTTTGAAAATGTCCTATAATAGAACTAATTGAGATCTATCAAATAAGATCCATGTGTATATTTTTTAAAGATTCGTATTGAAAGATATGTACAATTGTTCAAGTCGTTTGGAATAGTGAAAGTGGACAAATAAAAACAGACGGAGGTAGTACATCGATACCTAGTTGCATTCACAAAATCCGTTCAATATCTTGTCTACCAAAGCAATTCAAATTTCAAAGATACAATAACATTACAAGAAGTCACTTGCCTTGTCATAATCACTGCATAAGACATTGGAAGACGAGGGTAGGTCATTTATTATCATTTCAATAGTCCTCTTAACAATCTGAATCCATAATATGCAATAAAGAGTCAGCATAAATGGATATCAACCAGGGACATAGATTAGACAAAATTACATCAAACAGCAATGTAAAGGCAAACTGAAACATGCAACAACCAAAAGAAGATTATTTAATAGTTGGATTGTAAAAGGACACGTGAAGGTTGATCACAAAAACTTGAATCCAACAACTGGAATGAGATACCAATTGTCCATGGACCATAGAATAGTCCAGTAAATAAAATTCAAAGCACCAGAACACCAAACGACCAATGCACAATTCAACAAGTTTAAAATAAATGATGAGGGATCCAAACAACTAGCCACCCAGAGTGGCACGGCGATAGTTCACTGTGTATGAAGCTCCAACTCTTTACTCAGAAAGGAAAAACTCAAAGAGAAAAAGATAATATTTTCCTCCAAAAATTTCAGGAGCCTCAAAATTTGTGTGAAAAAATCCAACATGATAGAATCCCTCAAAGATGAAAAGATGTTATTTTTCCTTCAAGTTTTTTTTTTATTTACAAAAAGAAAGTTGGTCCAATAGTCAAAATGCATTTTATAATAGCCAATAGCTTTTCGTCTATTAAGAAAACTTCTTTCTGGTCAACAATAACGACATGAAGAGATACGGTCCTTATGCTCATGTGGCTAGTTTCATCTACTAGGAAGTAGGAGCCACAAATTTTTCTCTACATGATCATTAGCCTGTACGCTTCCTAGCCCACAATCCTTCTTTTCTCCCTCTTTTCTTGTTTTTGTTACCCTTTACGAACCATTTATTATCCTTATGTGGCTTGTAGTCTTTCACCCACTAGGAGCCACTTATATTTTCTATGTAGTCAGCAATCTATATACATACTAGGAACCACACTTCTTTGTTGAGTTAGGATCTTTACTTTCTGCTCATGTGGCCAATGGTTTATAACCAACGAGGAGCCAATTATGTTTCCAATGTGATCAGTAGTCTATACACATACCAGCCACGATGCTTCTTTGTCGAGTTAAATTGTTAACTGGAAGCTCATGTAGCCAATGGTCTTTCACCCACAAGCAGCCACTTATGTTTTCTATATGCGGTCAGTAATCCATAGACCTACTAAGAACCACACTTCTTCGTTGAGTTAGGGTCTTTAATTTTTGCTCACGCGGTTAGTGTCCTTCACCCACAACAAGCCACTTATGTTTTCTCTATGTGGTCAGTAGTCTATATATACATACTAGGAACCACGCTTCTTTCTCGAGTTAGGGTCTTTACTTTCCTCTCATGCAACCAGTGGTCTTTCACCCACTGGCAACCACGAATGATTCTATATGTGGTCAATAGTCTATATTTACCTACTAGGAACCACAATTCTTTGTCAACTTAGGGTCTTTGCTTTCTGATCATGTGGCCAGGGGTCTTTCACCCACTAGGGCCACTAATGTTTTCCATATGTGGTCAATAGTCTATAAACCTACTAGGAACCACACTTCTTTTTGTCCCTTTCCATGTTTGCCTTGGCATACCATTATCTATCCTTCATACGGCTAGACTACAAGTAGTTTTGAAGCCTTAAGTTTTATGGAAAGCTTTCAACATGACAATCGCCATTCTGAAATCCCCATATGGTCTCCCTAACTTCTGCTTTTGCAATAAATATGGATGTGCAAACATCTCAAATGCATGTTCAATTAATCATTCTTTTTCTTTTTTTCTTTTTTGTTTTATATTCTATAGAAACCCACAATAAGCCACTGTATTTTGTCAACAAAATTCAAGCAGATTCCTCGAATAAGTAGTGACCGAACACAGAGAAATTTTTCTACAATAAAGAGTTTTATCTGCAGTTGATATGTAACATCTTATTCAATGATATAACATCTTGGCATCACGCCAAAGGATAATTTAGAGAGGGAAACCATTTCATGCTCTTGCCTCACAAAAAAAGATACAAAAACAGAAACAGAAACGGAAACAGAGAGGTGCAACAACAATGAATGCGTTATTTAAATAACACCTGGTCCCCAAAAACATGAATAACTGAATAGTATCAGATAGACTATAGAATATGCTAAGTTCTGATAACGAATTCTATGAAGAATACCAAAAAGACTGCTATTGACAACATCCTATTCTTTTATACCATGTTTAACAGACATTATTATGCGTACATGTCATATGTTATTCTGCCCCGCCATCTCCTCGTCAAATCGTGCAACCACTTGTGGGATCATATATTAAACGCCGCAACTCTTATCCAGTAACCAAAAGTGTACAACCAAAAATAGACAGACAAGAATATACGAACTGAAGGGTTAGGAGAGACCTCGCGTTGGGGCCATCGACGGTCAGGATAAAACGCAGAGAGAGTAGGGGCATTATCGGACACTACAACGAAGCACTGATTCAAGAGCGTGCGATAGTCGGACGGGTCTTCCGGCCGGAGTAAGAACGACATTGCGCCGTCGGCGCTACAAGCCAAGCATCCGTGCGCCTTGCAACGGCACGTAGACGGCGTCGACGGTGGAACCAATGCGACAATGGTGTCGGCTAGGGTCCGAGCACGGCTGTTGAACATCCTCCATAGGACCTCGGGGACCCTTCGCTTCCTCGCCATTGGAGGGAAGAGAGAGAAAAGCTGCCGTTGTATTTAAAGGTGAGTAAAGGACAGCTGCTATGACACCAGATTGCTGAGCTGTATTGCCAGTTGTGTTCCAAATCCGCTGAGTTGTACTGCCAGATCAGCGGATGTGCTTCAAATTGGCTGAGCTGTCATTGTAAATTTAGAGATCTCTATGAGTCTCAACAAAAATTAGCTACATTTGGCTAGAAAAAGTACCAAATTTTACTTTGCCTATCCACCAACACCCAACAATCTAGCCATTTGCCTCAACAACAAAAAAAAAGAAAAAAGGTTGATCTTGGTCCTCCTACCACGGGCCTGTGCGCTGCTGCGCAACATGTGCCGAGAGTGGATATCACTCTCCGGCACGTGCCACCTTTGTCCGGCGTGTGTGACCATTCCACAACTCCGTCAGCAACTGGTCTTGCACCAGTAGAACCATCTCAGCGAGAGCTACAACCTTCTGATATCAAAACGATTTTAGGATCAAGTTTTCTTTTTTCCGTAAACTTGGAGATCTACAACAACTGAAAGAGAGAGAAAGGGAGGTTGTTGTCGAAGCATGTGCAAGCCGGCAGGAGATACCAAGCACAAGAAATAGAGAGACCCAGTCGAAATCACCGTCATCAAAGCACGCCGATGGGAGAGGAGGAAGCAAGGTTACAATGCCTCAAGATCAAGAATAGGACTTTGGAGGTGGAAGACGAACAACCACACACACAAGGTTTTCATCCTCCATGGCAACAAGTACGCATCCGTTATTATTTTCTTTAATGATTTGCCATGAGTTCTTGGGTTTAAGGTTTCTTATGAAATCCTATAAGTAGTATCAGAGCCTCTTGTTAGATTATTGAAGAAAATGTAAAGTTTATTTTTCTCGTTATTCAAGGAACTAGTAATAACTTCAATCTGACTTTCCCCAGGCAGATTTTCGAATCGCGTTTTCTTGGTATTAGATCAATACTTCGGTCATCATGTTTTTTTATTCAATTGATCTAATATGGCTTCTGTATTACTTCTACCATTGCCATGGTTTGCATGGCAACAATGCGACATTATTTTTCTTTTTCCTATTAACGACACATGGGAGTTCGTCAAACTTTAGTATCAGTTTCAAATTTGATGGTAACTTTTGTTACCTTGTCATGTGAATTAAAACTTTTTTTTTAATTTACTCTGTAACATATTGTTGGGTACTTCCAATATCAATATTTTGTACAACCCATGGCTAGATTGAACTTCGATAAAAAAAAAAAAGGATCAATAGTTTTTATTTAATGTCGCTATAAAAAAAATACGGAGCGACTATGAGAATTAAATTTCATGGCTATTACATGTTTCACTTAAGAAATTTTAAATTGGGGCAGAAAGATTATTTTGCATTCCATACGTAGGGTTTATGAGAATTAAAGTGATGTGCCACCAAAGTGGTCTCTATCGCGAAGATTTTCTTAAAATTCAAGGTAGCAGTTTTGGACTACATAAAGTTACGTTTAGATCCATGTGAATAATGATCGGCCCAAAGGAAGATTATTATTTGGCCAGATTTTAAACGGTATAAGGTAGTTAATTTGTGGAATAATATAATTTTTGGCATATCTATGCGTTCAAAAGTCAGCCAAAATGAAGGCTTTTGATTGGCCTAGTCTATTTATATTGTTCATATTAACTAGCCTTATTTTGAGAAGACCAATAGCATGTTGTAATTACTGTCCAAAGACTTGGTGATACTGATGCGATAGGTTTCTCGAACGGACCCACCACTAAAGACATAAATATTTGAGCATTTTAGTTTATGTCGATTTGTCTAAATTGTTTGCCCTTACAATTAGACCAATTTTTTGCATGATAATGATAATAAAGTTTCTTATTTTTATCATCGCACTATGAATATTTGTTGATCGTGAGTTTTTTTTTTTTGTTATTGTAGTAAATACTCATTCTATATCTGTCAAATTGAACAACATTCCAACATATTCTCATGGTTATTTGGGCACTGTGAAAAGAAAATTTGATCACAAGGGTAAGAGAATTTCACATATTGGGACTTCACAGACAAAGTGCAACAAAAACAAGATAAAGTTATTCCTTGTTTCTTTTGCAAAAAGGTTGATGGTCATGTGAAGAAAGATTGTCCCAAATATCGTAAGTGGTTCGCAAATAAAGATAACCAATTTAATTTTGTTTGCTGTCAATTTAATTTAGCTGAAGTAACACCCAACACTTGGAGGATAGATACGAGTGTCATTAGAGATAAAATCACCTCCCTACTTCATTTGTTAAAATCACTCACTTAATTTTAACAAATGTCCATTTTAGCAAATGGAAAACTAAGCCTAAAGCGAATAGTTGAGGTCAAATAGCCGAATGATGCTGATTATGCACAACTCATGTTTGCTTCTTTTTTTTTTTTAAAAAAAAAACCACTCATGTGCTATTAAAGGTGGTTTGGCTAAATACAAAAAACTAATTTTTTAGTCTTTTTATTTTGTCCTTGTTCAAAAAAAAAATTGCATTTGTTAGTTTTCGGTCAATTTTTTGTGATTTTTTGGCTTGTCTCGACAAGAGGAATCTAAAAAGTATAAAATTATTAGCCAAACTTAAAATTTTGTAAATAAAAACGAAAAAATAAACCAAAAAACCAGGTTTTTGCCATAATTTTTCGTCTTTATTTACAAAACTTAAGTTTGGTTAATCATTTTATACTTTTTACATTATTCTCGTCGAGACCAACTAAGAAACTAAAAAAAAATCGATCAAAAGCTAACAAATGCAAAAAAAATTTGAATAAGGACAAAACTCAAAAAACTAATTTTTTGTATTTGGCCAAAGGAGGCTTCGTCAAAACTCGTGCTATGTATTCGTCAAAACTCGTGCTATGTATTTGTCTGCGTCATAGACTTTGTTTCAGTTTATTAACCTTGTTGTTAGTTAATCCATCAATAGCGCCATTTTTGTGATAATTAGTGGTTTAAAATTGTAGATTACTCTCTCAGTCCAAAATTACTCAATCTTTTTGGATAATCGTGCATATGCAAAAATAATGTATTTATGCTATTTTTTTGGATTTTTTTCTTAACGAGATATTTAAATTGGTGGAAGAATTCTTGAAAACAAATTTGTGCTAATTCGTTATTTTTTGCGTACAAAATGCTCAGTTGCAGAAAAAATCAGGCAATTTGGGATGAAGGGTTTTGTGTATTTGTACCGGTCGATTGGCCTTTAACAAAAACTGCAACATAAATTGAACAACTAACAACAAAAACACGAGAATTGAAATTATATACTGTGTTTGGTGATTAAGGTAAATTCTCAGTCAAGCTCTTTGGAATGAGGCAAAAAAATTCTCACATTATGCAGATTCATATCTGAAGGAAAAGTGGAGATGTGCCAGCCAACAATTTACCATCAAAATTGAGGAGCCATTTCTCAGTCAAGAACTTGTAAATACCAGTTTCTGAATTGCTGAACCTTCACCAAACCAGCAGTCCTGATTTTGTGGCCGACCCGTGCAAGACAAAGCTTCTAGCATTCAAAAGCTAACTCAAATTCGCTGTGCAGTCAAAATGCAAAACCATTCAGAAAGAACCCGATTCGGTACAAAGAAGGATATGATATTCATTATTCAGTCTTCATTAAGGAGATTACAGTATCCGAAGAGTTGCCTGCTATAACCAGATGTAATACCAGGATTTGTGATGAGATGACATAAATTTCCAACAAATTACCGAAGTTGGACTAAAATCCTCTCTCAGGGCAATCAAATTCTCCATTCAAATTGCAAAAGTTAATGGGCATGCACGGGGATCACTAGTAAGACTAAGAAAAACAACATGCGAAAGTCACAAAACCATTGAGCAAATGAAGCTAACGGAAACTCCCATAGGTATGAAATCTCCTAGCTCTTCAACCTTATATCTCTGTTTAACCACCATCACAAATTCAACCAAAAAATGAAAACTAAACTTCCCAACCGTGCCCTTGACCTTGTAAGCACTGGCTCACCCGGCCGCAGAGACATGAGCAGCAGTCTGGTTGGGACTTGCTTCCCGGCCTAGACCAGGTTTGCACCGTTTTGAGTGTCAAAATGAAAACTACATTTCCCAACCAAAATCCAGGCGAGGAAGCGTGAGTTTGGACCAAGTTATATTTTTCTTCTTCCCTAGGCGGCGTGTTGTCAAACTTATGGTCCTAATTCTGTGTTCTCTCAATTCCTCTTGCAAGATGAATCAGAAAAGCTAAAAATTCCACCCAAAATTAGTAATTCAGGAAAGGTAAAATTAAGCCAATTTACTTAATTTAGTCCAAATGCATGCGAAGTCACTAACATCCCTGCACATGCTAAAGTAGAATCAGAAAAGCTAAAAATTCCTCTCGCCAGACGAATCAGAAAAGCTAAAAATTCCACCCAAAATTAGTAATTCAGGAAAGGCAAAATTAATCCAATTTACTTAATTTAGTCCAAATGCATGCAAAGTCACTAACATCCCTGCACATGCTAAAGTAGAATGAAGAGAACAGGCTACCTGTTTACTTGCGGCCCATATGGCGCTTGGCGAGCTGACAACATCTGTCATCACTAGAGGCCTACCATGCCCAACTTTCCACCACCAAAGTGAACAGACTGAAGCATGAGCCAACATAAATCCCAGGTAAGAAGGGCCACATTAGGTTCATCTTGCACACATGGAGACAATATAGCAACTTGGGCAGGTTGAACCCGAGCAACCAGATGAGCTTTTTACGAATTAAGGGACGATCTCATCGGGCCCAAATCAATTCAGGCTGGGCTTCCGAGCTAATGCAAGCCTGATATTTGTATGCCAAAGCATCCAACTTCCAATGGAACATCTTAAACATACTAATCAAAAGCAACGCAAGAAAAGCTACAAAGCACAAGATTTCAACATGGCTCCCAAAGTAATCAAAGAAGAGCTAGAAAAGAAAGAGAAAATTTATGACAATCGTCAGATATATAAAATAATAACTCACTTTTTTCAGTTTTTGGCATATTTCACATTTACATATTACTGAACTTTTTATAAACAAGTAGTGGGGAACAACGACAATACACGTTAAACGCCCAGGCTGAAGTTGTGAACATTGCCAGCATGTCATTGCCTTCATGGCTTAGATTCCCGCAGGATACCCAACCATAGGCTAAGCATCAGAAAGGCCCCTAGATAACTCGTCATCCATACTTTGCAACAGAATTTTAGAACTTCGTTTTCAAGGGGAAAAATTACCATGCTGAGCATCACGGCAGCCTCTTTCGGAGCAGCAGACATTTTTTTAAAAATTTCTGGTGACTTTACTCTTGACCCAAACTCTTCATGACTTAGCCAGCAGCTATGGCTTAAACAAGAAATTTCAAAATGCAATTTCACAATGGCTTGTTCGCAGGCCGTAAGAATGCTTCAACGCTGCGCCGAACACAGAAGATGGAAATGTCATGTGCCTTTGTACGATTTAAAACAATTGGTGTTGAGGACTATACAACCCATGATCATACGCTATCTGGAAAGAAGCCCCAAAAGCTATACAAGTACATATGTTGGATTATGCAGAAAATCTTGAAAAAACAACCATGCACTGTCAGAAAGTAAGCTGCATCTTGCATCCTCAAATTTGCAGACAATATAGGTACAACTTACTGAAACTCAAAAGGGCTTATTTAGTGAGGAGGAAGATCTCTACAAAAACTATGTCATATCCCGATGAGAAGGTACAAGGGAAGAAATCAGACTATTTACTATGACTTATATAGCCAGCTCATGTTCATGGTGATTCCACCGACACCTGCCACATATCTAGAAAGTCTACTATACAACCGAAGAAGGAAAAAAAAAAACTCAAAAACCATCAAAACAAGTTCATCTGCAGCATCTAGGAAGCCTTCCACTTCCTTATAAGACTATCATATGTATCACGTGTATTATTTCTGCCATCCTTATCGAAAGCATGTTTCAGCTTAGCCATTGTTGATTCATATATACCAATATTTCTATCAAGCATTTTTTCTGCTAACCTTCTCAACTCTGTCAGGCGGCCCATGTCACAAAGTCCAATAAGAAATGCATTTGCACTCTCCTCAATAGGCAGAACATGATTCCTGAACATATAGGTCCAGATCTCACCCGCCATCTGAGGATCATACCCGTCAAAGAACATCTTGATGGCCGCTGCACAATTTGAGTGGGTTGGAGGACATTCATTCTTGATCATCTCGAAGAAAAAACTGCCAGCTTCGCGAACCTTCTTGTTCTTGATCATACATCGGAAAATAGTGTTATAGGTTAAAGAATCAGGGAAAACACCATAGAAGACCATCTTATCGAGGAAACCAAGGGCACCATCAATGTCCTTGTTGTCACAAAGCAAGGCAATCATAGAATTGTACATTCTCAAATTTGGTAACAATCTGCTACTGGCCATCATATCCCACAAGACAACAACGTGAGCCGAATCATTTCGCTCGATAAGAGTATCTAGAGCATTAGAGAAGAATTTCAAACCAGGAGAGCAGTTCTTCCCCTTCATAATTTTAAGAAACTTGATTGCCTCCTCTGCCTGGGATCCACGAACAAGAGTCATCAAGAATGCATCGTAAGCTGCCACGTTTTGTGGACTCCACCCAACTCGAACCACCATCTCACCAAATGTTTTCTTCGCATTGGCCACATTCCCCTCCTTCTCCCACCCTTCCAACAAAATGGCGAATGAATCTGCATCAGGCGGAATCCTAGTTTTAATCCGTTCGAAGAACTCAAGCGCCTTCAACGTTTCGTTATCCTCTCGACAAATAGCACTCAACAGAGAGTTCACAGCCACTACATCAGCACGAATTCCATACCTGTCCATCAGATCAAAGGCCATAACAGCATCATTAAACTTACCTAAACTACAATAACATCTGAATGCCAAAACAAACGCTGCCATAGAAAGCACCCCTTCTTGCTTCATTGACCGGATCACATCCCACATTGGTTCAAACAAACCATTCTTGCCCAGCAAATCAACCATCAAAAGCCAACAACTGGAAGAGTGCTTCTGGATCATCCCGGCCCACCGGAAAAACACAACCGCAGCCAAGGGAGACCCGTAGGAGAGCTTGAGTACTTCTTCTACGATTTCCGGCTCGGGTTTGATTTGGGTGGATGAAAGGGCAGCCTCAAGCTCCCCTTGTGCTGGGATCTTGGTGAGAATTTCACAGAAAATTCTAGCCACTGGAGACACATCTGGGTTTTGTACATACGTTGGGAATTGGTGTGAGGATGAAGGGATTATTTTAGGTGGGTGTTCGAGGGGAACACCAGTTGATAGACTGTAGCTAGGTTTTTTAGCAATTGCCTCCATTGCAGAAGCTGACAGAGATCGAAGCCCTAAGAAACTTATGCGCAGATGTTAAACCTTCATCGTTGTGTGTACTTACCTCAAAAGATTATGAACCCAGCAGTACTGGGTAGGAGTTGCAAATCCAGAAGTGATGATTGGGATGGTGTACCGCCGTTTTGGAGGATAGGCAGGGGCTAAAAACCCAAACACAAACAGAAAATCTAGAATTCAATCATCAATAATTCATATTAATACGTATATAAAGAGAGAGAGATCGAGAGAGGGTTCACAGAGAAAGAGATGAAGTATAAAACCTGGAGGATAGAGGGGGATTGGTTCAGCCGGCTGTAACTGTGAGGCTCTGAATGAATTTAGGAAAAAGAAAGGAAAATAATTAAGAAAGAAATTAAAGTAAAAATTGAATAGAAAATGAGAAGAAAGTTAAATAGGAATTTGAATATTTTCCTTCCTTTTTAGTAGAACCGAACAAAGGAAGGGAATTTTTTAAAATTTTCTCTCCCTTTGTCTTCCTTTTCCTAAGAGCATTCTCATCAGAGGAGATAAATTCCCCTTATGACTAAGTTGTTGAATGAAAGGGAAAAAAATACCCCAAAGTCAGACTCAACAATTTTTTTGTATTTCTGCAAAAGTTATAACTTTGCTACAGTAATTTGATAAATTCTTTGAGACACTATTCATGTGTTAAAGCAATTCTCTCTCCTGACTTCTTGAATAGGGAGTTTGATTTTGTGATAAAAGATGTTTTGAGGTTAAATTTGACTCAATTTTTATTGAGCTTGATGAGGGTGAGGATGCCTTAAGAACCAAACAGAGCCCAAGTTTTCAGGCGCCAGAGCCGAAATGTTTTATCCTTTTTTTTGTTTGAGCTAGAAACATAACATATCATAACTAGAATGCTAGGAATTACAAAGACGGCTTCGCACAAGATTGTGAGCATCTCTCACATCTTGACGAGCAGCCTTAGTTATAGATAGATACATAGTCAAAAGTAACAACAACATCCAAAAGCGGCCTTAGTTATAGATAGATACATAGTAAAAGTAACAACAACATCCAAAATATCCAAAATAATACTTTTGATACACACTTTAGCCATAGACACACAATTAAGCGCAGATACAAATTCAAGGTTGTCAAATAAAATTAGAATTCTCCTTAAACCCAAGCTTTTTGCCCATCTCAACGCTTGCAAAATTGTCGAGCCCTCCATTGCTGTAGAAGATAATGCCCAAACTCGAGAGTGAAGGTGCATAGATTGTCCAAGAGCAACCTCACTCAAGCACCAAGCCGCTGCTCCCTTTATGGAATCCTTCTGCCATGCACCATCAACTACTATTTTTTCTGCTTGACCGCAATCCATCTGCAATCCGTGGGAATAAGCCAAATTCTTATTCGTCCCCATTCTTCCAGCGCCTCCATCACTATTCTTTGTCCCTCTCGTCTTCATCAGCATAGAGTAATTATGATCAATATTAGCAAGACAATGATTAAACATAGGAATAGCCAAATCAAAATGTGCATGATTGCGAGCACACCATATTTCCCATAAAATACACACAAAGTTTACACACCATACTATCATTTGGGCTATTCCTCAACCATTCAACAAACCAATCTCTAAAACAAGGCACTTCTCCAAAATTACCACCTAACTGCATAACACTCCATAGCTTTTTAGCAAACGGGCAACAAGAGTTTTTCAATTTTGAGATAACTACAATAATCTCCCCTGAGTTTTTTTCGGGTGACATTAGCACCCTTCATCTTCAAGAAATTACATTTCTTTCCCTAGGTTTAAAGTAACATTGCAGCAGTCCCGTAAACAATCAAGTAACCAAAAATCATGTCAGCTACGAATATCTTCAACTCCCAAAACTCACCTAGATCTCTCCTTGACCCTTCACGGCTCCTAAAATTGCTAAACCTGAACCCCTCCCACCCATCCAATATTGTAACAGTATCCATGATGATTTAATCAAAATTGGATAATCAAATGTTGTTACATTATTTTTTAGTTATCCATTTAAGAGCTTGTTAAGTTTAATAATGTATAAGTCTATAATGATGTAATCATGAATAATCAAAATTTCTCACATCACCTTTTCAAAAAGACACTAGTTTTTGGGAAAAAAAATATTAAAAACAATTTTGAAAATAGTTTTTTTTAAGAAAAAAACAACAATGGTTTTAAAAAAATTAGTTTTGATAAAGAAAATAGGTTTTGAAATTTTTTTGAATATTTTGAAAAAAAAAACTATTCCAATAATTGTTTTTTTAAATAATTCTTTAAAAACATTATTGAGAGAGAGAGAGAGAAGGGAGATAGAAGGTTTTTGTATAATGACAAGTTTACTTGATTGAGAAGATGTGTGATCTATTAAATTTGGTTATAGCAATAATGTTGCTAATTTTGATTATCCAAATGCCAAATTTTGGTTATTGATTAAAAGGCTAGATGCTAAAGGTGTGTGTTGTGTAGCGGTATGGGGCCTACACCAGGTCCCGTTATTTGATCCAAATCGTTCATTTTATTTGTCGGATCGAGAATATAGTTCATGTGAGAATATAGGTTAATTAGACATCGGTAGCTATTTGATCAGTGAACATTTAATTTATAGTTTTGTGAAAGAAAGAAAAATCACCTACAACGATTTCTTTAACTATTTCATTTTCATGAAAAATATATTCAAAAAACATAATTACCGGTGTCCGATCAACTTGAACTTTTATGTGGACTATGTTCTCAATGGGGCCAACAAAAATAGAAATCCAGGATCTCATCCACGATTCTAGATCAATTAAACAAATCAACTAAACACTAAAGTTATGCTATTGATTTGAATTTTTTGAGGCAAATTTCAACAAAAAAAAAAAACCAAGAAAAAAACAAAATCGGCGCTTAAAACACCATCATGCGCCAATCGTGCCGAGAAAGTTTTTTAGTGAAACGTGACATCACCTGGCACGCCACTGTGGTTTCACGATTACGCTCACATATTGCCTTGTGAGTACAAAGAGAGGCTTGAGGCTGAGCTGGCAGTGTTTAGTATTCACACTGACATGATGTCACGATTCCACTCACAGATTGTCGTACATGGACGAAGTGGAGCCTGAGGCTAAGCTTACAACGCTGAGTGTTCGGCCGACTCCCTGTGAGTGGTGTTACGGATTGCAGGGACACCACGTTGTGGCGTCACTCTTTTACACCAGAGGCATAAAATTATTGAACGGTTCGAATTACTTATGTGAGACACAAAAATGGGCCTCATAAGCCGTTGGTACATTTTATGTGCCTCTAATATCTGTACGCCTAGTACTACACTAAAGGGTATTTGGGAGCCTTTTTTTATCTTTTCATTTTTAACGTTTTGGCTTTTTAGATTATAATTAGAATGTATTTTGAATTTGGTAAGAGTGTTTAGGAGAAATGTTTAAAAGGCATTTTGCAATAGGAGTATTGCATGGAAGATATGTGCATAATACATTGTGGATGTCTTTTTGTTCATCAAAATGAAAAAAGTGAAAAATTAGAAGTTAAAAACATCCTTTCAACATATTTTTGGCTTTTATTCTTTAAACTCAAAAACTAAAAACTTAGTTTCCCCGAATGTGTGTTTTGCTATGGTGTGCCAAATATTTAGAGGCAGAAAATGCATAAACCAAAATGCAAAAAATATATAGCCAAACACTCCCTAAGTTAATCACAATGGGCAAAGTAAAAAAACTCCTCCATCCTCTTTTTCACTTCTCCTCTCTAAGAGCAAAAACAACCTCCTCTTTATTTGCTGCTGTGTAGGTAGAATAGAGAAGTGAACCAATAAATTCACCTCCAACAGAATAGCAAAACACTTTGGCACTTTATATTTTCTCCAAAATTGCTACAGTACCACGTCAAAATTAGAGTGACATAGTTCATCATGTACTCCATTTTTTAATTACTTTTTACACCCTCTCTCTCCTCTATCCCTCCCTCTCTCAGCTTTTTGTTTTATTTTAATTTTCTCTCTCTCTCTCTCTCTCTCTCTCTCTCTCTCTCTCTCCCCTACTTTTTTTTTACATTTTTATAATATTTTATAGAGATAGAGAAAATAATGGAGAGTAATTATTGAAGCATTGAGAGTGACGGGATAGCTATATGCATTGTGTACGAGTTTTTTTTCTTCAAAATTTTACATTCGCTGTTGTTTTCACTCTAACTCTCAAAATTGAAAACTAATCATCAGAAAATGTGTTTAACATTAAAAACTGCCAACATTCACAAGTTGAAAAGAAAAAAATGAAAAGCCAAAAAGTGGACTGCTAAGAGCATCCTTATGTGACTCACTTTTGAGTTAAAGTAGAGAGTCAAACCTCCAAAATAAGACAAAATCAGGCTCACCAAATGGTTGATCAAATTGGTTAAGCTTTTAACTTTGCTACAGTACTACACCAAATTTGGTGTGACACTGTTCACTCACTAGGGAACTATTCACACACTGTTCATTCACTATTCACGTACAATTCATTTTTTTAATAATACTTTTGGGAAGTAGAAATATAAAGAAAGAATAGTTTAATACAGTAAAGTTAGAATAGAGAGTTTGATTCTGTGAACTTTTGTAAAAATGACTTGCTAAATTGTAAAATGTGTTTTTGAAGTTAAATTTGGTACTCCAGATAAGGATACTCTAAGAGCATTAATATCAGCCTCTTTAAAGTTAAAGTAGAAAATAAACTCCTTCAAAGCCTCAAAAATTAGCTTCACTAAACGAACTCACAAATTTAAAGATTTCTTAACTTTGCTATAAGAACTTATTGTAACAAATTTGGTGACCTACTGTTCACTCACCAAAAGAGAAGAAGAGAGAGAAGAGTAAAAGTTTTAATAGAGACTCTAATTTTGTGAGTTTTTTTATAAAGTGAATTGCTAAAATTTGGATAGAGAGTTTGATTTTGTGAATTTTTTGAAAAATGACTTGCTAAATTATATTAAAGGATGGTTTTAAAGTTAAATTTGATGATTTTTTTTTGTGTGTCAAATAAGGATGCCCTAATACCCTTCTCCCGGATCGCGCCACCTATATCGGTACGTCAGTTTCAAATCTTGACATGAACCTTTTGGAGAATTGTACTGTCTAAGACAGTCTGTCCATGTGGAACCAAAAATCCATGCATTTTGTACTTTTATACACATATTCACGTTTGGAGTTTGACGATATACATACAATAATGCTAGGGTACCAATGTTGGGACCCGGGGGCCTGTGTGGTGCCGCTTGGCACCGTGCCATGCGCCCATCCTACCGTCTATTATGAAAATACACGGTTTCAATTTAATCAAGCAATAGATAGCTTACATTTGCATTGAGGTCGGATTAAATTCAAGCCGTGCATTTTTGCAATGGACGGCTCGGATGGCCGCATGGCACGATGCCATGCGGCACTTGCACAGCAGGCCCCCCTAATCCCCAGTGTTGACTGTTGAAGGCACAAAAATTGTATAGACCGAGTGTGGGATTCAATTTGGAGCATCATCTTAATAATCAGAGCTGTTCATTAATTTTAGAATAGGCTTTTAAGTGACCTTGTAAAATATTAGCTCGGTTAAACATGTGTAAGTGGTTGATCTATGATTTCCATATTTCATTCACAACTTAAGATCCTAAATTATGAATTAAACTTGAAATATTGGATCAACCATTTTTTTTTAAGTAATGAGAGAGAAAATTCATTAAACCAAACGAAACATTACAACCTATTCCTAAAACTAAGTGAAAAAGAAAAAAGAAAAAACAAAAACAAAATACAGGAAATGAAAAATACATGAAAGAAAATAGACGAAATAAAAGATCGCCGGAGTCGTTGAGAAGTTGTCACGCCGTCACTGCGACTTGTCGATGATGTCACAAGTTCGGATTTGGAATCCCAAATCCAACTCTCCCTTTGCCCAATAATCGAGTTTCGGCTGCCCTTTAAAATATTGGATCAACCAATTAAGCATAACTATCAAATTAAACTGTTCTTTTGGAAGACTAATCATATTATTTCAAAATTTAATAAATAATTTGGATTATTTGTGCGTGACTCGAAGGTAGATCCCACGTTTCATCTTTACAATTTCTGTATCTTTCACGTCGGTATCAAGTCGTCCTCAGACGATAAATGCATATTAATGCATCTTTATCCACTCTTTTTTGATTTCTTGATTTTTCAATATCACATTCTATCCCGATCAAGCTATTATTGGGCGCGTGCGTGCCACCTTGGAACTGGAGAATGCCTTTTGCCCAAAATTAGTTGGAGTATTTCTTCGAATTTTTTGTTCAAAATTTGTATCCATTTTTCTTTATTCGTCCAAAAGAATGAATTTTAGAAGTGCCAAATTTTGAGCAAAAGTTAAATGACGTGTTCTTAAGACAAAAGATAATTTAGAACATGAGAGTAAGTTATTTCCGCCGGCGGTGGAAACAAATATTTTCTCTAAATCAATCACAAGAGTCCGTGTAATTGTATACTACACAATTATATTGACTACACAATCACACGAACAACTTTGATTGATTTGAAAGAAACATTTGTTTCCGCTGGCAGTGGAAATAATATTTTCTCTTAGAACATAACATGTACTACTAGTATTATTTAATTCTTCTATTCTAAAATTTGATCAATATTATCGGACACAGAGCCAGCTTAAGGGCAAAACCCAAGAAGTTTGGGCTTCAAACCCAATAGAAATGCTAAAAATAAGGGCCTTCAATTTTCGGGAAATTCCGGGCCGCCCCCACTTTTTGTGGGGGGTTCCGTTCAAATCCTATTTTGTTTTTGACTCCCAAATAAACCCAGCATGTGCGTGGGATGATTTTTCATTCAATAGCCGTGAGCTGTCACATGCGTGCGCGCGGAAGGGTTTTCCATTTAAAGCCGTGAGTTGTCACATGTAGACTCTCCCTCTCTCTTTTTCTTCCCGACACAAATTTCATTTATTTCTCCCTCTCTCTCCTGTCACTCTCCCGTCCTTCTCTCTCTCTCTTTCTTTCTTTCTTTCTTTCTCTCTCTCTCTCTCTCTCTCTCCTCCTTTTTTAATTTTATATTTAAAATAAAATAATTTTTGTTGTACACATTTATTTTTTATAAAAATTATATATTTGAAATCTACTCAATGAGATCTTTCAAACAAGATCCATTGTGAATATGAAATTAGATACATGAAAAAAAAAATTATACCCATTAATTAAGAATTCATACCTCTAATTCACATCCCCAAAAATAAGAAAAACTCACATCCTTCAAATGCAAAATTCACAAATCACAACTCACTCTCCAAAATACACGATTCACACCTCAAAAGAAAGGATTCACAGACACAAAATGCAGAATTCACACATCATAACTTACTCTCCAAAATACAAAATTCACACTAAAAAAGAAAGTGTGTTATTAAGGTTGTGAATTGTTGCAAGTGTGTTAATTGTGTGTTATTGGGGATGTGAATTGTTACAAGGGGTGTGAATTCTGTGCTTTTTGGAGGTGTGAATTATTTCATGAGTGTGAATTGTGTGCATTTGTGGGTTGTGAATTATTTAGAATGAGTGTGAATTCTGTATTTAAGAGATGTGAATTGTGTATTTTGGAGAGTGAGTTGTGATGTGTGTAAATTCTGCATTTCATGTATGTGAATTTTTTCATTTTACAAGGTGTGAATTGTTTAGAAGATGTGTAAATTAGTATTAATTAATGGATATAAATTATTATTTTTTAAATGTACACAATTTTATATTCAAATGAGATCTCATTTGAAAGATCTCATCAAGTATATTTTAAATATATAATTTTTATGAAAAATAAATGTGTATAATAAAAGTTATTTTTATTTTAAATCTAAAATAAACAAAAAGTTGGAGAGAGAGAGAGGGAGGACGGGGAGAGGAGATAGAAGAGAGAAAGAGAGAGAGAGATCTGAGGACGGACAAAAGAAAAAAAGAGAGAAAAAGTAGTGGAGTCTTATTTTCTCTCTGATGGGGGGAGAGAGAGAGAGAGAGAGAGAGAGAGAGAGAGAGTTCCCACACATAAAGAGAGAAGTAGAGAGAAACAAAAGTTATGACTTGCCACATCAATCATTTCTCTCTCATCCTCAAAGCCAAGTCACTGCACGGAAATTTTAAAAAGTAAATGCGCGCGTGGAAAGGGGTTCGACGGGATGAATCTGATGTGAGAAGGGTTTGGATGGGGTGACGGGGACGAAATGGGGCCGGCCTGTCATAAGCCCTTCAATTTTTAAGAACCATATATGTATATATTAGGCCCAAATAGTGTTTGTCTAAGCCTTCTACATAAATGATGAATTTTAAAGTATTGTAATGGTTATTTATATTTTGGCAACTATACGTTGACATTTTGTAATGGCAAATTTTTTGTAAGGGTTTTTATAAAGTCTCTCTATTACTGACATTCAGATTTGAAAATACTGAAAGTGAGCCTTCGTTTAATGAGTTAAATTTCTAATTCCGAAATCTTTTTGAAAGAACTTTGATCGGACAAATTCCAGAAGTTTAAATATTTCAACAAAATTTATGTCCTACTTAACAAAAAAATAAATTATTACCTGAAAATAATTAATTTAATTCAAACCCTGTTTAAAATATTGATTAAACTGTTAAAAAAGCTATTGAAACCTTGTTCCCGGACCATGCATATTGCATATTCTTTCCCCTTTGTCAAGCTTGTGGGGTCCATTAGATCAACCAATTGAAGCTCTAATTAATTTGTTGGAGTTTTAGTTGGAGTAGTTAATTAAATTTCCAAATAAACACCCCTCTTCTGGACCACGTTAATTAGCTGGAGTATTAAGTTAATTTAAAATGGTCAAACTACCATTATGAGCATCTCATGGTTGGCTGCCACTTGGCATGCAGTCTCATGCATACTGTTTAATAACTTTCATTTTCTCAACTGTATGTGCAAGTTAGGTGAATCATCACCAACCAGTCATAGCATTTACATATTCTTTTAAATAATCCGCTAGCTCGAGTCAATTTATACCAACCTTGTACGAATTATTTTGTTGTTCTAAACTTAACAATCGGACGACCTTTAACGGGTGAACTTTAGAGGTTAAGATTAGAACAAGACCTAAATGCTCTCATCCTCTTGCACATTCACTGAATTCATAGCATTCTACTTGTTTTGGCGGACAGTGAGATTGATCCCCATGAATTAGTAGAGGTATGAGTAACCTGATCCGGACACCATGAGTTATCTAAGAAGGAAGATATATTTTGTATCTTCTTCACTTTTATTTTGGTGTAAATGAACTTTCTAGCTAGAGTTCCTGGTGGGTTTGCTTCTGGTATTGCTAGGTTGGGGAATGCCTTTGAACATTCTAGATAAAAGCTGAAAGCGGAAGAAAGATTGTAGCCCACAGTTTTCTCAACTCTTTGGTACATACATAACTGTACATACATAAGTAGTAGTAGGTGTGCAACCACCAATGTTGTTGCAACATTTGACATTTGAGCAATTGGTCACTGGTCAACCATTGTTTGTGCATTGGCAATTAAGCATTCATTTTTATGCATGTGGGGTGCAAATTTGGTATATTCATATCATTTTTCATTAAGTATTTATGGGCGGCCATTCATCCCAATACAACGAGAGTACACACTCAGGGCCCACTAACCACACCTCCAATTGCATGCAGAACCTACAAAGGAGAGCGGATCCTTTGTTCGAAACTCCCTATCCAAACTTCTTGTCACATTCATCTGAGTCGTCCATCTGAGCAAGCAACAGCTAGGATATCAACTCACCCCAAATAAATTTGAGCCATCCATGTTCATCAGCATGATTTGAGCCGTTGAGTCGATTGCTCAGATTTGATTCAAAGGGACATGACCCAGTGTTAGTCTACTTTTGTAGCACGAGTTGAGCTATTTAGTGTTGCTCACGTCTTAGATATTAATAGTTTTAGTTCATTTTTATATTTTTGTGAAAAAATCTTTGCTTAATGGCGTTTGGTGAAATGAATTGCCTATTGAAAAAAAAAAAAAAACCCACACTTTGGTTCCCACGCGCCATGCGACACTTGGTGCTTCCTCCATCCACATCTCTCCCCATTATTCACATTTCCCATTACGCAGCCGTTCCTCTATACATATCCCCCAACTGGAATACCGCAAAATTGAAAAATTCGAAAGCCTTCCAAACCCTTGAGCTACCAAGAATTTTCCAAACCCCCCTCTCTCTCTCTCCTCTAGGCGGCAGCAAGAGAGATGTTGCAGCTGTTCTTCGCCGTGGCCTTCTCCGCAGTCCCTCTGACCCTATACATCCCTCCAATTCGAAGCCTCAACCTGTTTGTGGAAACCATGGAAGAGCTTTTCAGGGATTCGAGTTTGTACACGGGTCGATTCTACCCTCGACTGCGGTACGCTTGCTCGAGGCTCTTGGATTGTTTCCTCTGTAACAATACCAGATAAATTATACTTGTACCAGATATGGAAATGATTTTGTCTCTTCCACCAAATCTTGTAACTTGTAAGTATTCCTAATTTAGGGCTTGTTTTTTCTTCTTTTTTCTTTTATTCTCTCTAATTTTATTTTTATTTTTTTTGGTTTTTTGTTTAGCGTGTAGCTGGTTTTTGTTGTGAGATCTTGCGGTGTTTATTGCGGAATTATGTTTCATGTTATCAATGGAAAAATTAGGGAATTTGGGGATTTGGGTTTTGTTTCGATCTCTTTCGCTTTATCGAATTCTTTATGGGTGAATGATACTCCTATTAGCTTTATGAAGACCACAAAGTCTGGATAAACGTTTTGTGGATTGGGATTTTCATTTTGTCTCTTTTCAAGATTTGCTTTTTGGATCTTTTCTCTTTTGGAAATTTGAAAATCTCAAAAGAAGGCTACTTCAATGTCATCAAAAGTTTCGGAATTGGGATATTTGGTATGTAGACAACTTTAGGAGAAATTATGGTATGAATCATATATAACCTTTTTCATCAATGATTCATCATGAACCTCAATTTCTTGTTTTTCTTAGCCGGATAGTAAATTTAAGCAGAGCCTCGAAGTAAACGGATCAATGTGATGACGGAGAATTACTTGTTAGGGGGATGGAAGGTAACTCAGACAAGCAGATAGTAGAAATTTGTAATCCTTCATAAATAACTTCATTTTTCCTGATCCGACATAAAAAGAAAAAGACAATCTGACTTCGTTTTGTCATCTAGTCCTCTTTCCCTTCCCGCCCGCAAATCAAATGATTCAAAATTCAAATATAGAACAAGAGTAACTGATAAAAGAGATGTGAATGTAAAGGTAATAAAAACTAGTAAAAGATACAAAACGACGTCGAAAAATGACTATTGAATAGAAAAAATTGCAGTTGGCACTGAAAATGGAGGCAAAGTACAATACTTTATTGATGAACTTGGTTCTAGGTACAAATCTCAAAGAATTGTATTCTTAGTTACAGTTTTTCTCCTCAAGACCAAATGAATTGCTAAGGAACAAAAAGCTAAGTGTATTTAACAACAAAAGAATGAATAAATGATATAAACTAACTATGAAGTTGCAGGGGTGAAAATGAGAAGTACTCCTGAGAATCTGAAGTATAACTATTTTAGCTTGACAGAGTGCAAGGCTTTAGAAACCAGAAAACATCCATGGTTCTTGCTGCTCTTTCAGCAACACTGGAAGCACTTTTTCTACCAGTACTTTTAGTGTCTGCAGTCTTCTCCTTCAACTCTGTAATGCTGCCCTGCTCCAATTCTTGAAGTATTCCCCTCTCCTATAATGTCAATTATTGAAGTCAAATCAGTATGTACCAGCATTCACCTCTACACCAGTAATCCTTGGTTTTTAGGCATGTGATTACACTTACCTTTCCTGCTGTATCCATGGAACTTAAGCATGCGAATTCAAATCTAAAGCTAGAAAAACTTAAAATAAGTCTAAACAAGCGGAGAGAAGTAAGGCGTCTTTTAGTTTTAATGACCGAGTAGCCACCTAGTTACTGAGCTAGCTTATGCATTTCATTAGGTAGAGAGAAGAAAATTGAATCGTCTTCTTTTTCTTGCTTTCAATTGGATAGTTCAAGGAAAAGAAAATGGAAGCTGAAAAGGTAATAAATACAGCATGTTTATCACCCAGATACCATCACTACATCCCTTTCAGATAAAAGTTCCATAAACTGCTCTACACAAACTGGAGTTTTTACCATATAACTGCAATTTTGGTTTATTAATACATCCTAATAGGGGACAAAAGTAAGTGCAAATTAACATCCTAATAGGGGGCAAAAGTAAGTGCAAATTGAGTGACATCTTAATTTAGTTTTGTTTACTCAGTATGCGAGGTATTTGTATGTCGTTGAAACCAGATGTCAGAGTTGCTGAATTTGTTACTACGTCATGTCCTGTTCCATTGCTAAATATTTATGTCCAATCTTGCGTTGACCAAAGCAAAAAAAAAAAAAATTTATGTCCAATCTTACCTGAGGCTTGGATCTAGAAGCTTTTATAGGGGCAGTTTTGTCAGGTCCGCGGTTGGCTGAAAAACATTGAGGAGAGGGAGGATTCGTTCGAATTTGCAACAAATTCTCCCCCTGTGCGCGATTTACAGTTTTCAAATTCATGGGGCTTGGCTTGTTTTCTACTTCATCAGCTCTCCTGCACAAAATCAATCACTTGTTTTAATCCTCATTGTCAAGGGAATAGTTGATAATGACCGCCTGGTCTCAAAAGCAAAGAGAAGTGGACCAATTGAAAGCACTTAAACAATATGATGATTAGGAAGAACATAACCCATCATTTTTCAGCAATTCTGACTGCAATACATATCGCCCAAAATATTAATTAATATTCAAATTTCAACCCAGGAATGCTTTTTCCCTCTCACCCCACTTCGAATTTGAGAGGGAAATAGAGCATAGTTTGGTTGAACTCAGATAAAAAAGTCTCGGCATTATCTGCATCCTATAGTAGGTATAAGAGATTGAGACTTACTTCTTCCTCCTCAGCTTCTCCTTGAGATTACTCTTCTGCATAACCTCACATTGCTCTCTGCTTACCTCAAGCAATGGCTTCCTCTCCTTTTCCCTCTCATCCGTCTCTCCAAACTTTCCACCATCACATCCCTTTCTCTCCACCTTCACATCTGATTTCTCCACATTCTCTGTCTCCTTCGCCCTTGTGGCCAATCTCTTCAACTCATTGCAAAACTCGGATATATGATTCATCAAGTCGCGTCCTCCAAACAAATTTCGTGCTGATAGGGTACTTCTCAGCCGCGGCGTCTCTTCCTTTTTTGTTGGATTAGCAATCTGCCTCTTCTCTGTGCTTGACTTGATTGTTGTCTTCATGATATTGAATTGGTGACTTGGAGTAGAAAAGAAATTAGGGTTCTGATTCTCGCCATCTTCAACATATCTGTCACATTTCGAGTCTCTGTTTGGCAAATATGAAGGTTGAGTTAACTCCCGTCTCTTCAAATTAGAATCTCTGGATCAATAAGCAGAGTGAACTGTTTAGCTTGTAAATAAACTGTATTGGTCTTCAATGGTAAAAGTCAAGTCCTTGGTTACACTTTTCAGAGAAATGTTTTTCAAGAACAAGAACACTCACTTCATACCCGTTTAAATAAACGTTCTGGTGACTCTAAAAAGGGATTTCTTCTTCTAAAGAATTCTCAAAAGCCGTCAACCATACAAGTTTTATGAAAGTACCTTGTGTTTCGATTCCGCACTGGAAGGACCTCAGAAACGCTAGCTGATCTCTGAATCTTGACAGAACAAAAAAACAAAAGGTTATCTAACGAAGGCAGACAATTGCAGTTGCATTAATCCTCCATTTCATTTGGTAGCAGGTAAAGGAAAAAAAGAAATGTTGAATTCTGGACCCAAGTTTTTCCCCTTTCTTTGGTTCTAAACCAGATAATCATTACTGCCTCGGTTTACCGGAAATTTCGGAACCTTATTCGTTGTTTCTGACCCAGAACCCTTTTCAGGAACTTGTTTCGCTTGATAATTTGCGAAATTTGTATAGAACTTTTTGGAGGAAAGCCCATTTTGCAGAAAATACTAAAATGGGTTCTCAGAAAATGATCTCGGTAAAACAAGAAGATGACAATTGAACCACACTGAGTTCATTTCCCAGGACATTATTTTCTTCTATTTTCATGCATTTTCCCCGAACCAAACAGAGAACATTGCATAGAATAAATAAAATCAAAAAAGAAAAGAAGAAGAAAATGGAACCTTTGAAGGAGGTGTTGATTTGAGGAAATCTTCCACTGTCTTCGGATGATTGCAATCTGACAACAATTCAATTCAATTTACGAAACTAAGAGATTCACACACGAGAATTATGAGTTGAAATGGTAAATATGTATCCATACCAGGTCTGCAGAACCAAGCTTCGTCATCAACATGTTCGTCTGGAGCTGAGAAATCAACAAATTTGGGAGCATTGATGTGCTCGTAAAGATCGTCCGCTACAAAAATCGAGTTTACTCTCTTCCAATCGATCTTAGCTGGTTCCATCCCACTCCACAAACACACACCCAGAGAGAGAGAGAGAGAGAGAGAGAGAGAGAGATCCGGTGGCGGTGAGTGAGTCAATACGTTTTGAGGATCGAGCGAGGTGGGCCTTTATTACTTTTCCGACCGTTAGGGAGATTTGTCATTTATGTCCATTTTTTATTTGTTTGGGCTTATGAGTCTGGGCTGTGGGCCTCAACTCATCCATCCTTCTTGCCCCATGTAAAAACAACTTTCATAAGAAAAATGGAGAGAAAATTAATTTGATTGTACATCCTTTTTCAAAAAAGATACACACAATTACTAACACACAACACTCAACATCAAGACACAATATTAGACACATCCTCCTCCATGGCAGTACATGATTGGTAATAGAAAAACAAACACTTTGAAACTAATTTACAATCACCAACAAATCTGCATCGCCACGCTATTGTGTATGTGTAGACAGTGTCTTGATGCCAGATGTATGTAGCATTAGTAAGGGTATCAATGTCAGTGTACGTACATCTTGTCCAGTTGTTGAGGGACCAATTTTACGGTTTGCTTAACATTGTTTATTGAAAGACAAAGTTGTTTTTTATATGAACCGGCGTACTACAAGAGTTGATGATAAAGACTTTATGAAATTTTAACAGAGAACTTCGAGCGAGCAATATGTCGAACTTGGATTTTGAATCTTTTGATATTATTGTACATTAACAGACACATAAACAAACCATAAGAACTTCATATACCGAATGGCCAACATAGATTTGAGGTAAAAACGTACATCTTCCTAAAATAAAACCGGAAGCTCAAAAGGCATGCTTCCAAACGTTTTACTCATACGTTGGTGACACAAGCAATTCTAATACAATATATACCTAAAAAATGGTCACCCTATATTCAAGAGAGTCATTTGGTGATGGAAATGAAAATTGCATGCGATGCCCATTGTATCCAACTTCAGATGCCGGGTGCTTAGTAATTCAAGACATTGACGTTTGGAAATGGGGTGCTGTAGGTCGGCCAGACATTGACTTTTGGAAACGGGGGTGCTGCGAGTCGGCCCTGTAGTGCGGCACATGAGATTGATGTTTGGAAATAGAGGTGCTGTAAGTCGGCCTTGTAGTGCGGCACACAAGACGTCCAATGTGTTTTCAAATCCCCGATTTTATCTCGTGATTTGTAGATCCGAAGCGGTGTTCTTATCGAAATGAAATCGAGTCGTTGATTGTTGAGATCGGCGAACAAATCAACACTTGTAGGGGGCACCCTACAGCGACCCAGATCCTGGTGGAAAATGCTAGTAATAGCAAGGGGGATTATTACAAAATCATGATTTGGGTATATGGAATTTTGTGTCATATTAACATGTACAGCCTCTGAATTTACTTCTACAAATCTTTCAAGGTGCAGAAGAACAAAAAAAATGGAGCACATTAAAATGCTGGCAATCTGTTCTTTCTTTCTTTTCAACCAAAAACTCGTAACCATAGGAAAGTATGACAACCATACATCATCTCTCTCCCATTCGCAATATCAATTCCCTTAGTGAGTCATTTCCCAATTCATAAAACTCAGCAAACAACAATTCCATCAGCAGCTGCTTTCAAATGGAATGTCTAACAAGTCAAAACAATCCCTTCAAAATTGAAAACCCGGTTTGGGAATCTCCTCCTATAGCTGAATTATTTAACAGAACAAAATTTGCCGGCTTGAATCTTTTCTTTCAAAACTCAACATTTTCACTACCATCTACCACTAAATGGCAAAGGAAGGAAGTAAATATACCAATTTTTAACCACCTCCGGATCCGTACTTCTTTCCGAAGACAATCATCTGCAGTTTATCATAACCTGCAAGCACACCAGCCCCAGCAACGGCACGAAGAATGTTTGCACCAGCACCCTTGAAGAGAGACTTGGCCCCCTCTTTCTTTATGATCTGAGAGAAAGCATCAAAGGAGCTCTTGTATTGGACAGCTTCACCGGAGGTCATCATCATTCTTCTCCTAACGGTGTCAATTGGGTATGACGCGAGACCAGCACCGTTGGTGATGACCCAACCAAGGGCAAAGCTAGCAAAGAAACTATCCTGAAAGCATTTAAAAAAAACGAAAGAAAGAGATGTAATGAGTGCTGAATTGTAAATTCCAGGATTTCAATAGAGATCACATGCATGCCCAACAAACAAGATGTCAAGTGAAAGCTTCCTGTCAATAATCAAAGTAGCTCCCTTAGAGGGGCGGAGCTAGGATTTTGAACTGTGGGGTCAAATACCTCTAAGTCGCCTTTGACAATGATAAAACAGCAAAATTTCTAATATTAGTGGGTCTTTGGGACAAATTTTTGACACTGACGGACCAATAGTGTGAAACACCAGTTAAATTTAGACCTATTGTAAGAGTTTTCACCAACTCGGTGGAGTCGCTTGACCTTCATTACAAGCTCTCCCTCCCTTCATCCTTTGCTCTTGCATAGTACACCACCTTGTCACTGAAATATAATTACTGGTATTCGCGTTATTGGAAAATAAAAGAAGGAAACAAAAGCGAACCCTTTTACTTGCACAGTTATACAGTATTAGTGGATATCATCTAACGAAGGGAAAATTATGCATGCTAACTGCAACAGCTAACATCGATGGAAATTGAATTTGAAGTGGTTAGCGTTTAAGAGATCACTGTTACATACTTAAAGTCCATCAATTATAAACAATCATAAGATCACTCGTACAAATTACAAACCTGCAACTTTCCAGTAAGGACCACTGGCTTCAGAGAGTCATACATTCCAAAGTACAGTCCACGATAGACGATGATCCCAGCGCATGAAATATTGAATCCACGGTAAAGGCCAGCAATACCATCAGTTGCTAATGTCTTTTTATAGACATCAACCAATCCATTAAATTGCCTCTCTCCTCCCTTCTTGGAGGCCTTTGCATCATTTGCCAAACGTGTTCGAGCATAGTCCAGTGAGTACACAAAGAGCAGAGAGGAAGCACCAGCTGCACCTCCAGACGCCAGGTTGCCAGCAAACCATTTCCAGTAACTGTCCTTGTTTTTCTTGAAGTTGAAAAGACTCTTGAAGTAATCTTTGAAAGCAAAATTCAAGGCCTGTTGCAAATTTCCTAAATAAGCTTGCAGCAGAAAACATAAAAAAAAAAAAATTTATCGAGAAAAATCATGTACGGGTAAGTGTAAGAAATAACTAGCCTGAGTTGGAAAGTAACGGATGACATTGGCAGTGTTCCCTCTCCACAGAGAACCAAACCCTTCATCCCTAATTGTTCTTCCAAAACAATCACCAATGCCTTTGTACGGTTCAGACAGTCTTCCACTTTTAATCATCTCATCCTGGTTCTGAATCAAAAGCTTCACACGCTCAATTGGAGCAGCAGCAGTTTTAGATACTGCAGCAGAGACACCACCCATAAGAAAATCAATGGCAAAGCCGGCAAAGCCTTTCTCAGAAGGGGCTTGGACAAAAAATGGTGATCTGGTCGAGGCAAACATGGAAAAGTCCTGTGTTGCTTGGCATGGCTGCAGCATGGGAAATTGTATTGCAGCATTGGTGTAATTCCTGTAGTGGATTTGTCTCTGGTTCAAAGAAGGCTGTTGGAAACCATTCTCATATTCATGGACATATTGAGAGGGGCTAGATTTGAGAAGGAGCTGGCCAGCGACCTTCTGAGCAACAGTGGGGTGTTGTGGGTGATCAATCATCATGTCTTTCCCCTGCAAGGAGAGAAAATCGTTGTCAAAGAAGGCTACTAAGAATAGATGCAGAAGAAGCTCCAACCTATAGCTTTCACACAAATGAAAAACAATGGCACTACAACCAAAAACCCTATTTGAAAAGGTAATTGAGACAAACACACAAGAGCACAAAATCGGACAGGTCGTGCAGAAACATTGCATAACTGAAGAGCCCTATAACAAAGAAAACAATCGAAAAAATAATTGACCTCATCAACTGGAACTCTTTATATGCAACTTAAGCGCAGACCATTCCAAATAAGCAATCAGTTGGAAAAAATTGTATATTTTGCTAGCTCTGTAAGAGCCAAATAACAAAATCACACCAGAAAAATCCATAACAAATGACCAACCACCACAAAATTTCATAACTCCACTTTTGTCTTAAGGTACAAACCTTCATGTAACAAAACCATAACTAACGGCAAAATTTCCGTAACAAAAACCAAACAATCCACACACTACCATAGTTTTCTCCTTCCGTATGAGAAAATAATCTGGTTAGTCTCTCCTGGAATCTAAAATCCATCACACTGCTCTGTAAAACTCGTATCTTTTCATCAAAACTGGTTTTTTTTCTACAAAATTGAAACACCACAACCCCTCAACTACATTGTGTTGATCAGATCCAAGAAACTATGGATTTGTACGAGGTTTTTAAAGAAACTTTATATCCAACCTAAAACCAATTGGCAACGAGTAGAGATTCCCTAATGATATTAAGTGATATTCCATTCCATACCCCCATGCAGCCGCATTGGGTCTATTACATGTAGCTACTTTTTTTAGGTCCCTCTCCGTGTATCCTTTCTTTGGGTGCGTCATCATGGAGCATAGACTATTTCAATTTTTGATTTGGGATGGAATAGACCCACTCTTAAACCATGTGAAAACTTTATACAAACCCAAAACCAATTGACAATAAGTGTAGAGAGCCCCTCTAACGAGAAGAAGCAAAACGCACCTGCTCATAGATAAAAAGAACCATAATGGCTGCAAGACCTTTATAGTAATAGTAAATAAAGTGCCGTTCAAACTCGACAAGTTGCTAAAGCAAAGACTTCTCTGTTCAGGCAGATTGAACACCATCCTAATTAGAAACTACTAGATTTCATCACTCGGGTTAGCTGTTGGTACCTATCCTGTCAGAAAGACTTTCAGGGATAGACTACGAACCAACATACCGGTTATGGGGAACTCCCGAATGTTATTAAGTGATCCCCATTCCATAATCGAGCAATATGAGACCATTCTTTGACACTGTCCTCATGTGCAACTGCATTTAGGTCGGTCACATATATCTACCTTTTTGGAGTCTATCTTTGTGCACCCTTTTTTTTGCAGTCTTTCACTGTGGGCTTTTTCAATTTTTAATATGGAAGGAATGAGCAGCTCCAATACCATGAGAAAAAATTTATATCCAACATAAAATCAATTTGCAATGAGGGAAGGGGTCCCTCATGTTGTTATTTAACACCTCCCTCACGTGCAACTAGATTTAGGTCTATTACGTGTCGCTACTTTTTTAGGTCTATTTTCGTGCAACCTTTTTTTGTTCTATCATCGTGGAGCATGGGCTACTTCAATTTTTAATTTGTTATGGAATGAACTCACTCTGGTATCACGTGGAAACTTTATATACAATCCAAAACTAATTGACAATAAGCTGAGAGATCCCTCATGCTATTAGTTGATCTCGCAATCCATAGCCAAGCAATGTGGGACAAATCTCTAACACAGTCCTATCTAGGTCTGCCACGTTACATGTAGCCACTTTTTTTGAAACTTTCTTTAGAGTCTGTACCATGAATTATTTTAATTTTTAACCGAGATGAAATTGGTTTGCTTTGGTATTATGCGAAAACTTTATATCCACAATAAAATCAATTGGCAATGGAAACGGATGGAGACCTCCTTGTGTTATTAAGTGATCTCTCATCCTATAAAAATGTGGACTCTTCTCTAACATAAACCGCATATCAATTTTCAAGAGAAAATAGAGATGATCGAAAAGTGAAAACAAAAACAGCGACGTCAACACTTCAGGTATATGGTAGTATAAAATGACAGATTGGTTAGAGAATTGACTGATTTTACACTCACCGATGGTTTTAAACAGAAATTTTGAAAAGGAAAAAAAAAATGCAATGAAGCTTATCAAAGAGATGGATCTTAACCTTGGGAGGGAGTTCAATATACCTCGTTGTCTGGTTCTCTGAGATTGTTGCCAGGGTTGAGAGGATTGAGGAAAACTCCGCCTTGGGATGCACAATGGCCATAGGGCCGGTTTGAGATTTTAAGCCCGTTTAACGAATGAGCTAGGTATGAGAAATTTCTATAAAGCTTGGCCCAATTTGATTTAAATAATATTTTATTTAAATTTTATATGTAAAGATTGATGAATGTTGGAGAGTTTCATTTTTTTTAGTATTTTAGTTGCACTTAAATTTATAAGTTTGTTTTTAATATTTTTGTGAGAATTTTGAACTTTAAGTATATTATTACTGTTGTAAATTATAATAGTGATTGTTATAATTGACTAATTTATGTTGTGATATTATGTTTTAGGAAAATAAATAGGCTTCTTGGACAAGTTTGAGAAATTAAATTTTATTTCAGTTGGATATGAACAAATTAAAGAAATCCTGATTATAATTACATCGGGTTTGAAAATGCATAAATCTTTTATTATCAAATATAAATTTGGCCTGAACCCAACCCAATCCGATGTCTGTGCACAATGCACCCTTAACTCTGCCTCTTGCTCTGAAGCGATAGAGTGGGTGGAGGGAGAAGAGGAGAGGGAGGTTCGTTAGAGAGGAGAAAATACAGGTTACCCCTTCAACTATCACTTGATATCTCTTTGCTCGGTAAGCCCAAAAGACTATTACAATTTGACCCTTGTTCTACCACTTGATAATGTAGACCCTCTCTTGCGCCTTGCGAGGATCACAGCCCAAAGTGGTTTGCGTATATTTTATTAACTTCTGGAGATATTGTAAAATGAAAGTATTATTGATTCCTAGGGGAATATTAGTGATTGTTCCCATGTTATCACGTCATTAGATCTGGCCACCCTCACAACTACACTTTTATGTCAAGCAAATAACGACAAGTGTATAAACCTTATATGATTGTGTGGTTGTGGAGGTGGTTGAGAATTGAGATGCAATGGGGTGGTGTCTGTGACATTCATAGTAATTAATAGAGTTGAACGTGGGTGTAGCATGGGATGAGCAACAAATTTCTTATTGAAGCCATGTGGTTTGACAATTGCCCAATATCAACGGAGTTATGTACTAAGGCCAGTGGACGATTTTTGTCCCGTGTCTCTTTGCATGGATTCGCTCTTGTTATAGAACTCGCCCTTAAGATGTTAATAAGGTATTTAATGTTGCAAGATTTCTATCATTGTACCATTGCTTAATTAGATTTTTGTGATTAATTATACATTTAAGATTATGAGTGGAGTATATGGTCATGTGTGCAGTGAAAAATACCATGACATGTCTAAAAAAGGCAAGAGAGAGTTTAGAGAGAGAAAGTGAGGAGAGGGAGAAGCCTCCCATTGCTGCCGTCCCTTGACTCCCTTCCCCTCCACACTCCTTCCACCTTCTTCTTCCTCCTCCTCCTCCTCTAAACCCCTCCTTGGGTGATCAGAGACTCCCCACGCCGGATCCGTTCCTCTTCGGTCTGATGTAGGTTAGCGCCCAATTTTTGGGGTTGCTGGGGCTAGATTGGGGGTTCCCGGTCTGAATCTCCACCATCCATGGCAAGCGGCAGCTTCCAACAGCTCCGACGGGCGCGAAGATGACGACGACCAGAGACTTCCGATGATGCATGCAAAGGTGGCGATTTCAATTTCCTGTACTTTTCTTTTCTTTTTTCATTTTCCCCCCAGTTTTTCCTTGTATTTTTGCAGTTTTTTTTTGTTGTAGTTTTGTTTTTATTAGTTGGCATTTAATGAAACTCTCTATTTCTCAAAAAATAAAAAAAGTACCCAATTTTATGCAACCGCATTTTCTCTTCTCACAGTGCCAGCATTTTGTTGTCTTCTTCCCTTAAAAAATTGGGAAAATGACCAATACATGGTAGTTGAGGCAAATTATGCCAAAAACATGGGCATGGTTTCACAAATGCCCAAAGCATGACAAGGAAAAAACAAATTACCCATACATGGGATTTTATAGATGAAATGCCGACAATACCCTCTCCATTTTCCTCTCTCATTCCCCTTCCCAGATTTCCCCCCTTCCTCTTCGTTCTAGTCTTTTGGAGAGGGAGATAGAAGAGCGACGCCACCACTACCGCGCCCGACGTCCGACGTCCGACGAACACCACCATCACCGGCGGCAAGCCCAACGGCGTTCGCTGAAAAAGGTGGAGAGTGTAGACCCATCATCCAACAGTCATCTTCAAATCTTCCTTCTTTAGTGTAGCCGTTAATGACGCTCTCCTACCAGAAATTCTGCTACGGGTACCACTCAAACCTCTAACCAGAGCTAAATGTGTGTCCAAACATTGGCGCTCTTTAATTTTCTCACCCTTCTTCTCTCTCCGCCTAAACCCTATCCCTAAACCCCCATCTGGTATATTCTTGTAGCGATCACAAGCTCATATATGGCTTGATACCCAAACCCTCTTGCAGCGATCACAACCTCATATATGGCTTGATACCCAAAACCCATCTGGAAAATGTTGTGTGGATCAATAGCTTTGGAGATTTAATAAGTTCTTTGTTTCTGTTAGTAATATTTTGGAGTTGAATATTTGATTTTGAAGTATTGTTGAGCTTTTTGGTCCTTGTTTTGAATGTCTAATTTTTAATGATGGCAAAGAATGGATCAATCTGTGAATAATTTCATGTAGTGTCTGTTCTTTCTTACTTTCTTGCATGCAAGGTGTTTGTAATATTGTCTAAGTGAAGGCAACAACCTAGAGATGAGAGAGAAGGTAATATTGTCGAGTAGCTTAATTTGTTTATAAGTGCTAATGTTGAATATGTCTGGTGCTTGTTTATTTCATACACAGTGCATGTCAAACTTATACAAAGAACACGTTTTTTTGTTGCTCAGAGCAAGTTTTTCAGTGTCAATGACAATATATTGTTTTGCATGTTATAAAAATAGTGGTCACTCCACTGACAATGGAATGTGGAGTGGATGGACTTGTATGCATAGTTCATGCTATCTAAAAACCCAAGGAAATGAGAAATAAAATTTATGGGAAGAATAGTCAGGTGCTTGTGGTTTCATACACAATGCACATCAGTGTTATATAAAGAGCATGTTTTGCTCTTTCTCGGAGCAAGTTTTTCAGTGTCAGTGACAGTACATTGTTTTTCATGTTATAAAAAGAGTGCAAAGGTCACCTCACTGACAATGGAACGTCGAACAGATGGACTTGTATGCATGGTTCATGCCATCTAAGAACCTAAAGAAATGATAAATAAAATTTCTGAGAAGAATAGTCAGGTGCTTGTGGTTTCATACACAATACACGTCAGTGTTATATAAAGAACATGTTTTGTTCTTGCTTTCTGATAAGTTTTTTAGTGTCGGTGGTGATCATTTGTTTTTTCATGTTATAAAAGAGTGCAAAGGTCACCCCCACAAAGACCTGACTATTCTTCATGTTTTTCATGTTTTTCATGTTTGGGAAAACAAAGAACAGAAAAGTCATGTTATTACAAAGGTGCAACAATTTTTCATATATCTGTGTTTGGCGGTTTTGATTCGGTGAATTTTTTTGGCTCCGCATTGTCCATGGAAACATAATTAAACTCTATGATACAAAAATTGTTCAAATGAGAATTTGAAAACAATTATGGTGCTAGTTTAGAATGTGGAGTGCAAAGGTCACCCCACTGACAATGGAACGTCGAACGGATGGACCTGTATGAATGGTTCATGCCATCTAAAAACCTAAGGAAATAAGAAATAAAATTTCTGAGAAGAACAGTCTGGTGCTTGTGGATTCATATAGAGTGCACGACAAGGTTATACAAAGAGTAAGTTTTTTTGTTGCTCGGAGCAAGTTTTGTTGTTTCTCGGAGCAAATTTTGTTGTTGCTCGGAGCAAGTTCCCAGGGATTTTTTTACCTGGGGGTATTTCTGTCAGTCGAAATATTGGTACCATGTATGTGAAATTATTTTTTTCCTTCTCATGTTATTGGTCATTTCCAAAAACCTTACCATGAAATTGGTAATATTTGTTTTAAAACCCATTTTCTGGTCATTTTCCCTAAAAAATTTCACAAACTTTTTTTGTTTTCGTCATATCTACATTTCATATTTGACTGCTTGTATTGTGGCTTCATTCACGCTAGTGCAATAGTGGTTTAGTGGACCTGATGGACGAAATTTTTTTTAACGCCGTCACACATTATGTGGGACCATGTAAGTGTAGGTCTCATCTTATGTTAGAGAGGTGTTCAAATAACCGTCGCATTGAAAAATTCCTCGGTTCAGTGACAGTCAGTAATTGAGGCCCAATTGGAGAATAATTGTAGGCCCCAAGATTCAGACACTAAATTGTGGGCCAAAAAATTAATGGGACTCTTGGTTCGGTTATTGAGGCCTAATTGGAGACAAGGCAATGGGCCTGGTTTAATTAGTTTGGACTTAGGACTATCTGATCAGCCCCTTTAATTTGGTGAGGGAAACCGAGTATTTTTTTTGTTTTCTCTTTTTTTTTTTCTTTTGTTTTTTTTAGCAAATGCAACTTAGATTGATAGAATCATGGAATATGGAACAGCAGCTTGCAGGCCTAAAAGCAACAGATACAACAAAGGAACAAAAATGTCTCGGAAAAAACAAGAAAACAAAAGAAAAATAACAAAATTAAAGCTATAAAATTCAACAGCAGCGGATTTTTTTTTAAAAAATTTTATTCTTCAAGAAAAATCCGACCGAGTGTTTGTCTGGAGTATGATTTTTTGCTTTCTATTTTCTTGCTTGAGAGTTCTGGAAAGTGAAAGGAAAAAGCAAAACTAATCCCATGCATGTGGTTCAGTGCCATTTTTTGAATGAAATATTCAAGCACAAACACAGATACGAATGTGTACGTAATCGTTTAACGGACGTGGAGTCCAAACAATACGTGTAAAACCTATACGCATCGATCGCTTTAGAAGCGCCTATGCATACATAGAGTTTCCCTAATAATTTGGACTGATTTATTGGTATGGATTAAAATAGGAGCTATGAGCTCTAATTACCGATCCATTTCCTACGGGATTTTCGGGATGTGCCTTTCATCTGTCGGTCTATATGGCAGGGTGAAAGAAGAAGGAGGAGGTAGAAGGGTAGCATAGCACACTCAATGCTTTTTACCTATTACTCCCACCTTTAGTGTTTGTTTTTGGGTTTTGTTGTTAAAAGCAATTCCAGTAGGGAAATGACACGAGCCATTCTCATTTTTTTTTTTGGCCAAAAGTGCAAAAAACCCTAATTCAATAGCCGCTCATTTGCCCGGCCATAAATGGATGCACCCATTTGTCCAATCATTTTTTTGCCACATTCAATAATTAATTATTTTGGGTGTTGTTATTAATTAGAAGCAATTCCAGTGGTAGGGAAATGGCGCGAGCCATCCCCATTTTTTGGCCAAAAGTGCAAAAAACCCTAATCCAATATCACCCCCAATTTGCTCGGCCATAATTGGATCAACCCATTTGTCTACCCATTTTCGGTCACATCGCCATAGCAACCACCAAATTCTCTTTTTATCTTACATGTATTATGTATACGGTTTGAGATACAAGGGGAATTATGAAAAAAACAAAAATGGCATTACAGAAGGCATTGAAGAAGCATTGCACAAACATTGCCATTTTTATGGCTAGATGACACTATTCATGGTCATTTTTTTTGGGAATGACTTGTGCCAAAATGGCATGACCACTGAAATTGTTCTAAGAGATAACTTGCCTTAAAATGAAATTCGGTCTCGAATTGTTTCGTAGTATTAAACATTCGGATTAAATTGGAGAAATCTAAAGAGTAAAAACCTTTAACCAAAAGTTTTAAAAACTTATCAAAGACAAGTGAAAAAAAGAAAGAAAGAAAAGTTTTTGAAAACCTTTTTGTTGTATTCTATGATTTGTTTTCAGTTTTGATACTGTGTTCAATCCTTCCTATATTCATTTTTACACCAGCATATTTTTCAACTCCTACAAAGAAAAGTACCAAAAGACCCTATTGTCAAATATCTATAGAAAATACCACAAGACCCGATTTTCAAATCTCGCTTGGAGTTCCGAAAATCTTAAGATCGGCTCTGCAACTAAATTTTTGGGCAATTATCCATTTCGAGAAAAGATATGAACCAGAAGTTTTAAGAAGAAATGAAGAATGTGTTCCAAGATTTTGGGAGCTTGTTCGCATGCTCAACTGCAAATAAAAATGAGAGGCAAGACAGGTCAAAAAATTAATTTTACATTTCTGTTGCAATATTCAGGGAACTGGATCGCGGAATCTTTCGTTATTGCTTCCGTACTCAATTTCTATTCTTGCAAACATTTTCACACTCTCGTTTCCGTTTTCACTTTCGTTTATGTGAAACAGGGAGGAAGCTTCAAGATTATCATGGTTCTCTGTCGGCACATTAATTTCTTCCATCTCAGAGAGAGAGAGAGAGAGAGAGAGAGAGAGAGAGAGTTCAGAAACTAGGTCACTTTTTATTTGGTAATTTTTTTCGCTTCCATAAATTTGTATTCTCGTAAATTTTAGTAGTTCGCTCTTGTTCCCGCTTTCGCTTTGATGTGACTTTATTGCGGCAGTTTCAAGGTTATCATGGCTCTCTGTCGACACCTAAATTGCATCCAGAGAGAATTGAGAAACTAGGTCACATAATTAATCAATATTTTTTTTCCGCTTTCATCTACTCAATTTCTGTTCTAATAAATTTTAATACTTCTGTTATCTTCACGCTCTCGTTCCCACTTTCACTTTGATGCGACTTTATTGCGGAAGCTTAAAAGTTATCACAGCTCTTCCACTTTCACTTTGATGTAACTTTATTGCGGAAGCTTCAAAGTTATCATAGCTCTCCCACTTTCACTTTAATGTGACTTTATTGCGGAAGTTTTAAGGTTATTATCTCTCTCCGTCGACACCTAAATTGCATCCAGAGAGAGTTGAGGCATAATTAATCGTTACTATTTTTTTTTTCCGCTTCCATACTAAATTTTTGTTCTCGTAAATTTTAGTAATTCGGTTATCTTCACGCTCTCGTTTCCGCTTTCGCTCTGATGTGACTTCGTTGAGGGAGCTTCAAGGCTTATCATTGCTTTCTGTCGGCACCTAAATTTCATCCATCTGTGATCTGTAGGAGACTTTGGAGTCATTTTCATGGAGAGACCAGGGGGATGGGGAGCAAATGAGAAAAAGAGTTGGAATGACGTGATGTTTGTACATGAACAGTAAATTCCAATAATTTTGTTATCTTTTGGCATTGTCCTTTGGCATCACTCTCTCTCCCTATCTCTTGTCTCTTTGAGTTATTATCAAGTGATCTTCGAGATCACAAGGCGGTGCTGCTGCACATTTTTATAAATAAAGTTCATGACCTTAATTCTATAGAAATGTGCAACGAATAAGGGTTCGATTAGACGTGAGATAAGTTTTGGATAGATTAAATATGAAAATAAAATAACAAAGAGTATTATTTATGAAGGATAAGTCTATATTGATATGACTTCTATAAAGAGTGGATAAAAAAGTTGATTTAGATGATGCACTAAAAAAAGAGGAAAAGAGAATAAAATATAATACTTGGTTCCTTTTGCGCCCCATAATCATGGAGGGGAATTAGTTAAGAGAGTTGCAAAAAAGCCATGCCAAAACAAGGCAAAGGAGAGGGACCCACCTCTTAGCAGGGGGATTAGTTATCCAGAGCAATCATGTTACATGTACAACCATTTCAGTTTCAACCATTTACAACCTTCTCACATATATGTGAGCCCACATACAATTTTGGGTGTAGGTTCCACGTGTATGTGAGAAGGTTATAAATGGTTGGAGTCGAAATGGTTGTATAAGTAGCATTTTTGTATCCAGAAGGCTTTGACTGCATCCAATCGATCGGAGTCAGGAATTTCAGTTAGTGTAAAAAAATTAGACTAAAAAAATTAGATTCATATGTAGGATATTTTTTCTACTTATTAATCCAAAAAATAGCAAAATTTGAAATTAGCTGTAAGATAGATATACACTGATAAACATAAATTTGCTTTATTATTAGTTCCAAAGAGTTAGTCATTTTGAAAATAATGCATAAAAGCTTCATTCTTAAGACTGTCAACTCTCGAAAAAAGGAGAACAATTGAAATTTCTAACCAAGTTATGGGCAATTTAATGATTTTTAGTAGGGTAAAAATCATAAAATTTGGCTCCAAATATCAAAGATTCAAAATCCCTTATGAGAAATCAAAGTGAGTAGAATCAAGTAACCCCACTCATATGAATGTCCCTCCGCAACTGACGATAGCCAAGGTCACCAAATAATTTTTCCCATCGACATCTTCCCAAAAGTTCGTAATAACCATGTCCCCAGTATTAATGTTAGGTAACTATCTCCTATTCCTTTGCCCAGTACGTACGTCAACAGTATTAGAGCCCTTCACTTTGTCAGTACTTAGTTACATTTAGGGAAATTAATGTCAATGCTCAATCAATGGAGGTAGGAGGAAGTTAATTTGGCATGCCTTTTATGGAGTTTTTTTTTTTTTTTCTTGGTTAGATTTGGTTCAAATATCAATTCATTCACTTGACATGCCTTATCAAAATTGACATTTTTTGGTTGGAGGGCTCTAAGGTCTTTGGTTCAACTCTCCTTATCCACAACTCACCCTCACGCATAACCATGCGAAAAAGATGTGAAGGGCTCAGGGATGGTGCTCGTATGAGATCCATGCCTCCCCGGGTCCAAAAATATTTTTTTTTTGCGTTACAAGAACAATGTTATTTTACAAAACGAGTGTATTATTTTTAGTATTAAGTATATTGATGAATGATTAATCAATGGAAATGTGTAATTCTTGGGTATCCAAAGTATGTTGATAGATGATTAACATATGAAAATATGTATCATTTAATTTGGGTACTATGAATAGTAATCTTAGAACATTTGTACTTTTTTTGTATTAATTTCTTCCTCCGCTGTAAAAATAGTACGCTACCAAAAAAACGTCCAATTTCGGTTAAAAAAAAGTAAACCATTTATGTGTATAATTTTTTACATTTCTTGACAGAAAATGAAAGAACTAATTGAGATTTAATCCAAAAATCGCACGTTGGTTTATAATAGACTATTTGTATGAGACAAAGAGAAGGGGAATATTGATTGAATAATGATAGTACACATGGCTTTGTCATTGCACAATCAAACCCCCATTTCGCATGGGGTGTGAGGCCCACACGCCACACACACACGTAGAATCCACGAGACCCACACCCCAAGTGAATGGGGTTGTGGCCATAATGTGTATGACAAGTTTGTCAGGCCGCAATCATTTTTTATATTGATTTTAGGCACCACTTCAAAGAAAAATCCTAGCTCCGTCTTAGAGCAAATTGTAAGTGTCGATTCGCGGTGTGTGCAGACGTGATTCGAGAAACCTTGCATTACAAAGAAAAAAAAACAAATCTATAAGGATTAGATTAATTAATTTTGAAACACATTAGAGAATGAGAAGTTGGATTTGGTTCCCAGAGGTTTTGTTTCTGAATTGGGAGGCAGAGATTTTTTGGAAATACCAACACTAGTCTTGAAGATGGAGCCTCAATTGAAGACCTAAAAAGCTCGCACGTACACCAAAACACACACTCGTGCAATCTTGGAAGCCTACCATGCATTACACAGCAGCACGAGTTGTAGTAAAAAGAGAAGACTCTTTCTTGGTAACCTTAAATTTATTTAACTATATTTGCATGTCTATAATTTAACGTTATTTTACATTGCATGCAAATAAATCATCCCTAGAAAGCATAAACCATGCAAATAAATGAGTCAGAAAATTAATTTTCTTTTTCGATCCGTGTCAAACAACTACCGGAAAGAAACAATTAAAATTTTGCGTGCCTGATCCTTGAATTGAGAGTATGCAAGGATGATCAATTAAACTTATACCGTAATTACAACTCTATTCATACAAATAATAAATGAGTCAAACAACTACAAGAATTTTTTGATCAGTGTCAAACAACTACAATAACAAACTAGAGTTCGGATTCAATAATCGGGAGAAACAATTAAAATTTGCATTCCTAACCTTCGAGTTGAAAACATGTAAGGATGATCAATTGAACTAACGTTCAATGATAAATCACATTTACTAATATTGCTTATGATTTTCTTCACTAAATTTATTGTTCAACAACTAATTGTTTGAACTTATTTGACTGCGGACCCCAACAAGTTGTAAATACACCATTTAAAAAGTCCTTGACCCAAAGATCTTGGTTACAGGGGAAAATGTGAAAGATTTGGGAAAATGAAAATTGCTAGGTCCACAATTTTTTGCTGCAATCTAGGTTCCATTTGGCCCGATAAAATCTTGGTTGTTTATATCACATGTAACTTTGAATCAAGTGAAAGAGATCTAGACTGAGAAAAATTAAGTTTTGGCGTTACACATTTGGACTTACCTTATTACCAAGACAGATTTAAAGTCATAAGGTTTATTAATTAATGTAGTATCAGTTTTTTTTTTTGGTTGTCTTTTTGATAAATCAGAGTATTCGGACTATCTTATGCCCACAATGTTTAGGTGCAACAACTAATTTATAAAGGATTAGTCTTATCGTTCGGTAGTGGAGACCAATTAAAGTTATCTGCCTTGTATGAGCTAGTCCCACAAAAGTTGATACTATATAACACCTAGGAGATTTTGAACCCGAGATTGGGAGGGAGGAAATCCCCGACTTGGGGTACTAGAGATCATAGCCGGCCCATTCATCTCCTCAATTAACGATCCGAATTTAACAGAAAAGTTAACTCTTACATGAAAGAGTTGCTTTAAATCTAGATCTAGATGGTCTAAAATGCTTTTAGATGGTCTGGATTGTGAAAACTTTATATTCATCTCAAAATCAATTGACAATGAGTGGAGAGGTCCCAGAATATATTAAGTGATCACCCATTCCACTCCTAAGCAATGTGAGACTATCTCTCAACATCTCCCCTCACGTGCAGCAACATTTGAGGTCGGTCATGTGTGGCCACTTTTTGGCTCCTACCATTGTTTAATCTTTTTTGCTGGTCTGTCATTGTGGAGCGTGAATTATGTGTTTTTTTAAAATGTGGGATGGAATGGGCCCTGTTCTGATACCATGTGGAAACTTTATACCAATCTCAAAACCAATTGGCAATGAGTGGAGAGGTCCCAACATATATTAAGGTTTGGGTGAATTGAAAAAACTAGTTTTTTGGTTTTGTCCTTATTCAATTTTTTTTTTGCATTCGTTGGTTTTTTGTGATTTCTTGGCTTGTCTCGTCGAGAGGAATCTAAAAAGTATAAAATTATTAGCCAAAGTTAAAGTTTTGTGAATAAAGACGAGAAATTATCATCTCGACGAGACAAGCCAAGAAACCACAAAAACTAGACCGAAAACTAACTAATACAAATTTTTTTTTGAATAAGGACAAAACCAAAAAAACCAAAAAACTAGTTTTTTTTCAATTTACCCAAACTACCCCTAAATGATCAACCATTCCACTCCTCAATAATGTGAGATTATTTCTTTACACGGATGTGATCTCCAAGGTGCTCTCCAGTACCCCCGAATCTGGAAATCCCATGGGGCTTCTACTATTTAATGACACCAGTGATTATCTGCAAAATATGTTGGTTCGCTGAGATATCAGAAGGTTGAATGTGCGTAATTAATAAGGGTAAAATTGCCAAAACTGCCAGTACTTTGATGAGGTATGAGTAATTACAAGGCCAAAATTTTGTTGCAGGAAAGCAATATGAATTTTGATCTCATGTGCTCTGATGAAATTTACACACCATCAATTTGCAGTACACAGAGTAGCTATTTACCCACAATCATTATTGTAATAGGCGGTATGGCCCGTGAATGTCATATCAGTGGCTTGAATATGAATGGAGTTTTTGCCGGTAGTAGGGTGTAAATTCTATAATATTTATATTTCAGATCACGGGAATGCCAAGTACAGGATTGATTAATTTTTTTTTTTCAAAATTCATTCAGTATTCAAAATCTTAAATTCTGAATAGAGATTTTGAAGATTAGATTGATTGCTTACATGCATTTATCTAATTCTTTGAAATTATTACACAACTCGAATTATTTTTTTGAGACCCCAAAGTCAGCTCCACATAGTTATCTATACCATACGAAAGCATATGAGAGAGAGAGAGAGGAGGGGAAAAAAAAGTGGCTGGACAAAACAAAAGTGTTGCCCTTCAATTTCACTCATCTCTCCATCTCTCTTTTATAATTTGGTGTAGATATATATAATTCATTAGCAGTCACTATCTTAGCTGGCTATATTGCCTATACTTCTTGCTGTTTGTCATAGTTTTTTCATGTTTCACCATTGATCAGTCCCAATTATGCAAACAGTTTTTTACCAAATTCCTTACTCTATAAGCCCGTAGGATTAGTCCAGTTAATTGGTGAATTTGCTTTTTGCACAATTGATCAGTGTTTTATTCTTGATGGAGTAATTTGTTGTGAATCCCCTAGTTACAGTGTTGATGACTTACTTTTAATCAGACCGATGATGAGATTAAACGAGGTGAATGTAGTTAGCCCGGACATTTCTAACTGTCAAATTTAAAATAAAAAAAAAATCCCCCTTCTCCATCCCTTTGAAAAACATATAGTACGTCTATTGATAGCAATAAAGAAAGCGACATGAAACAAAAATAGAGGCTACACTTGTAAGTAGATTAAGGCCTACATTGGCAAAAAAGTGGATTATGGTTTTTTGGTTTCGTCTTTATTTATTTTTTTTGCATTTGTTAGTTTCGCGTCAAGATTTTGTGATTTCTAAATTTCTCTCGGCGAGACGAATCTAACATATATAAATTTATGGTCAAACCAAATATTTTTTTTGAATAAAACCGAAATACTTGAATTATTGGCAAATAATCCAAGTATTTTGGTTTTATTAAAAAAATTCAATCGGAGAAGTTCTAGCTCTTGATAATTTGACCGAGCTATATAAAGCTTAGGCATTTGACCAAGCTATATAAAGCTTAGTTGTCTAAACTTTATATAACTCGCTCAAATGAGTAAAGGGGAGTACTACTCCGTTTTCCGTTATAATTAAGACAAAGATAAATATTAATTATATGCGAAAATGAATATCCATGCGTTGTTCGACATTCTTATATAATTTTGTGTAATTAAAATTAATTTTCGTTATTTTTGTAAGTTATTTACTCCTCAAAAAATACTGGTCTAGAAGGATGAAAATTCATACACCTCAAAATTGGTGACGATTATTTTGACTGGGTCAAGCCAAAAAACAAAAAACAAAAAATCAACAGTGATGAAAGCAACAAGAGGTTCATTCAATGTGCACGTACGTAGAAGAAACAGTAAACACACCCACCGAAGCATATGTTGGGTACGTAAGAGTAATACACATTGCTATTTGCTTGGGAAAAGGTAATGAGAAAAAAAAAACGACTGCTAATGGACGGTAGAATTGTTTCCCTATTATTCTATTGGTTGAGCCAAAAAAATGAGTAAAAGAAGGTCCTCTCCATTTACCTGGCATCACGCTCTCTGCCACTCTAGAGCAGGGAATCGGGAGACAATTTTCTTGATGATTTAGAAGTTCCATTCAATGGCGGAATCAAAAAAATTTCTCGAAGGGGTCAACTTATTATAGCGTAAAGCTTTTGCTTACCAATATATATAATACGTTTGCACATTGAAATTATTCTAGCTCAATGCATTGAAAGTTTATGAATCATTACATTCTATTTCTTAGCTCTACACAACGCATCCTTATTTTGTAAATTCATTTCTGAAAGAAATTGCAAAATGAGAATGTAGAATAAGTTGTTTGTTTATTAAATTAACTAAAATTATTTAGGTCATAAGGAAGCTATGGCACTAACAATAACAATCAAAACTCAAACTTAGAGATCATGTTAATAATTTTTAAAAAAAAATTGGGGGAGGCTGGGGCCCTATCCAGCCCCAACATTTATAGTTCCGCCCTTGGCTACATCATTTCACCTTCAAAAAAAAATTATCGTACACACTCACTAATATCAGGCTAGCATAGTAACAGAAAATGATCAAGTTCACATTGCAATATATGTTAGAAATTATTAAATTCAGTTGCTAAGAGACAAGAATTATGTCACCTACTTCTATTTGTGAAAACTTTATTAGCAGGTAATGCCATGTACTAAATTCCCTTGAACCAAAAAAAAGAAAAGATAATGCCTTGTACAAATGACAATTGAGTCATGTTTGGGGGAGGTTTGAGCTATGCACGAATGGCGTACGTGTCCTCCAAAATAGAAAGATTGACAAACCTAACCGGTTGCGAGCTAGTTTCTCTATTAACTTTCAATTCATATATTATCATATTAATTTTTTTTTATCACTATCAACTTAAACAAACAGGATTTAAAAGTCCTTACTCGGTCCCTACCTATAACATGTATGAAACGAGCTATCGGTTCTATGTCGGCGTGTCTATATATATTACACACACTCATATTTGCATACATACACATTAGCTATCTCTCTGTGTGCTAAATCTCTTATCACCAAAGTCCCAACCCATCTCTATACAAACAATCCTTTTCGCTATAGCTCCAGCTCCCATCTTCAAAATAACATGACAGAGCCCTACTCAAACTTCTTTAATGGATGGTTCAACTTCATCCCTCTTCACCCACACCACTACTCTTCCAATTATCAAAACCAGATCTCAATTACTGCCCCCTCATCTCCTCCACTGAGAGAAGCTCTTCCTCTTCTCAACAGCCTAAGCACCTCCCCATGCACTACTGCCACAGTTGAGAGCATTTTTTCAAGAACAAACGATGAAAGGGAAGGTGTTACAGTAGCCCTACATATAGGGCTCCCTAGTCCTAATTCAGAGGTAACAGAAAAGGAAAGCTTTAGGGCAGTTAAGTCAGGGTACCCTTTGAAAAGCCTAAACAAGGGTGGTCAGTACTGGGTTCCTACCCCTTCTCAGATTCTCAGTGGTCCAACACAGTTCTCATGTCCTCTTTGCTTCAAGAACTTTAACAGATACAACAACTTGCAGGTATATATAGACAAACCCCTATGTTTTCTGTATATATGTATGTGCTTACCTTCATGAGCTTTGGCACTTGGTTTTTGATTCAAGAAGGAGGAGATATGTAGACATAAATGGAATTTTTTCCCCTTCTATTTGACTTTGCTCTGATTTTTCTCTCGTCTATAGCTCTTTTATGAAGATAAAGTATGATCAGATTGTTGCCAACATAGAAAGTAAATGCAAAAAATTTCCTTTTCCTAAGGGCCTAAGGCTCATTTCATGACTTGTAAGTTTTGCAGAATGGAGATCTTGTGGTCAATTGTAGATATTTCTAAGTAAGGCTTCTTCTCACTCACTGTACAAAGAATTTATGACTCTTTGTAGTGAAAAAAATTATTGAAACATATGTATTTTCCTAGCTCCATTTGAGAGTTATGATTAGTTTCTAAAATTATTCCCCTTACCAATTAATTCCTGGTCATTTACTGTGATTTTCTTCTGCCCACTTTCTTCTCTCTCAAACGGATGTCTTTCTACCTAAAGGGTTACCTCAATTGGTAAGAAGGGCGGAGATCTAGTGTTTTACAAACACAAGTCTCAAGTTCGACTCCCACCGATCGAAGGCATGCGTAGTCATTCATGAATAACCTGCGTGTGATTGGACTGAATCGGAAATTAGTCAAGGTGCACACAAGTTGCACAAACATTCCTTTACCGCTCAGGAGTTGTTCCAAAAAATGACTTATTGCATTTTATGAGACAGGTCACTCTTTCACAACAAATCAACTTAACAAGAAAACTTAAGTCAGTTTGTGCAACGCCTCCTAAACCTGAGAAAGTAAAAAAACTATTGGACGTGTTTGGTTAGTAGGTTTAGTTTAGTGAAAAACTATTTGGCGATGTAAGCATGTGTAATAAGTGAAGAGAGAGAGAGATGATGATGTAAGCAAAACTAAAATAGGGCCAAAACTGGCCCAAAACTTCCAATCGAACATGGCCATTATATCTTTCTATATACTTCTTGGGTTCATAATGGAAAATGGTCCCCAAGCTGAAAATCCCACAGCACAATGGAGGTGGTAAGGACTAAGGACATTTTGAAAATTACAAGTCACACACTATTCTTTTAGTTTGAAATTCAGCTTACTACAAAAGGCCATCTCATTTTGGTTGAAGCTTGAAGTGCTAAGTGCTAGTGTTGTTTGTACACCATTACCCATTTATTACTTTAGGTCATGGTCTGTAGATCATCATCTCTGAACTACTTAGGGTTTTAACTTTTGCTTTATTTGTTTGGCAGATGCATATGTGGGGACATGGATCTGAATACAGAAAAGGGCCAAAATCTCTAAAGGGTATCCAGCCAACAGCAATGCTAAGGCTCCCTTGCTACTGCTGCGCCGCCGGGTGCAAGCACCACATTGATCACCCAAAATCAAGGCCACTCAAGGATTTCAGAACTCTCCAAACACATTACAAGAGAAAGCATGGAGTCAAGCCCTTCAAGTGCAGGAAATGTGGGAAGACATTGGCAGTGAAAGGTGATTGGAGGACCCATGAGAAGAACTGTGGCAAGATTTGGTATTGCATCTGTGGGTCTGATTTTAAGCACAAGAGGTCTTTAAAAGACCACATTAAGGCCTTTGGTCTTGGCCATGGTCATGGTGATGTTGGTGTTAAGTGCCTTGGAGAAGAAGAAGAAGAAGAACCAGCCTCCGAAATCGAGCAAGATGGTGATTGGTGACTCCTCCATGTGAAACAAGACTAGTTTTTTCTTTCTTCAGGATAAACTTTTTCGCAGTAGCAAGACTCGAACCCGAGCACAGAGCACCACACCCGGCTAGTAACTAAGAAGCGTCTTATCCACCATATCAATCCGTTTGTCTCGAAACAAGAGCTTAAAGCTTTGAAGATGTAAAATCTTTTAGTCTAATGAATATTTTTAACTTGTATAGTTTTGGCTTACTTTCTACTCTTCTGTAAACCATGTTATTCAGGAGACTTCGGGTGTATGCAGCATTAGAATTTCACCTATTTACTGGAGTTTTCAGCCTCACTTCTTTTATTCTCTATGTGCTATGGTGAACCTTCTTCATGGTCATTTTCTTTCCTCTAATTAAGGAGTTGGGTGTGGTAATTGAGGTGCTCCATGTCTAGGTTCGAGTCTTATTACTTACAGAAGTTAAGCTTCTCTTTCTCTTCTCCAGACTCCACTATGAGTAATTGTAAGAAAACTTAAAAATAGATAATTTTGTGCGTTGGTAGATGAACATTTGTGTTTTGTTTGACCTCTAAAAGTTGTGCTTGGGTGTTATATGAATCTCCAGTTTTCTGAAAAAAGAAAAAAAAGAAAGAGAAGGTTTGTTTAGGGGAGGGTATGTACAAGGAAAGGTTGGTTTGGTGAAATATGAACTTGCTTGGACAAAGTTCCATATTTGGGTACATATTTTCAACACCAGTCACACGGATCTGGCCATCCGGGGCTGCTGCAAGGCATTCGTGGAGGACGGCCCTGTTGGCATGGTGGAGAGAACAAGAAACAAGAGAGGTTACTTGACCCCTCTCACTTTAATTTCAGACAGGGATTTTTATAGTTTACAACTAAATTTTCTAATTTTGACCCAGTAAAAATTTCATAAATTGCCCCATTGCTTAAAACATATAGGCTGTGTTTGGTTAGATAATTTAGTTTAGTTTTGATGATGTCATAAGATATAATGAGTAGATAGAGAAATGAGAGAAATGATGATGTCATCAGAACTAAAACTAAAACTAAAACTAAAACTAAATTGGGAAACGAACAATGCCATAAAATTTTTAAATTTTTTTCCGCTTTTCGAGAGTTGATAATATTATAAATAAGGCTATTGTAATACAATAAGTTGTGGTGACCAGTTATAGAGCAAAAATACATGTATCACTGAATATCTACGTTATAATTAACTTCTTAAGTTAGTTATTTCTTTGCATGAGCAAATATAGAAAAAATAAGTTGTCTATAAATCTAATTTTTGACTCCTTTAATCTATAATCTTAGCTCCGCCTCTACCTACTAGGAGCATTTGGACCGTCAGATGTGTTTTTAATGGTTCAAATTTTACACATTATCTTTATGTGAAATTACCAATTTTACACATTGTTTTTAGGGGCAGTTAATTCACCATCCCAAACAAATATGATCCTTAGGATCCCATCCCATGGATTTTGAATGTTTATGAAATCATCTTGAGATTTAAATAATACCGAAAAAGCCCTTACCTTTTGTGTTTCCCTTTTTTTATTTTATTTGAAATTAGTAACTGATTTTGGAAATCTTATTAGTCCTCAACCCATCCCACTAATGCTATTACACTCCACTAATATCGGGCAGTTTTTTAAAACTTTTCACATTTTGGGTCGGTTACGGAGTGAACCCCATAAAGAACCATATAAGTTTCGACAGGTATAGAGAGTATGTCACACTCTTTCACATGGCAAGTCACAAAATTATGGCATTGTTGTCCACCATCTTCTTGTAAACATACTCCACCACTGAGAATATGGTGTATCGTAGACCCATAATTGATTTTTCAGCCCCTGTGTTCTGTGGCCAGTGAGTGAATGCTTCTCTCCTGTAGAACCGAGGAATAAGAAAGAGTAAAAGATGGTGAACCAAGTATACACGACTAATAAATACTCCCTAGGCCTGTCGAAAATTAGATGGTGGATCCTGGGTGGGTGAATCAGTGAACCATAAACATGGTTTATTTGTCATAGGTTTACCTTTTCAGGTTGTCAATTAAAGGAAAACAAACCTAGTCCCATCAAAAATTAGAACGTAAACATGGTTTTGATGAACCAAATTGATTAATATGTAGTACATGTATTTTCCTTAAGTTCGGAGTGTGAAGATTTTGTTAAACATGGATCTATTTGAAAGTTGTGATTCTAATGATGACCAAAAAAAATGGAGGACTAATAATCCACCGTTCTGTTCTGAAAATTTTATGGTAGAGTGAACAAAGCACGGAAAAAATGGTGGACCAACGTTTCGAGATTCTTATATAAAGATTATATGGTTAAATTTGACATTTTTGCTGTTGAAAATATAGTTGACCATCAAGTTAACTAGAGATTTTTTTAAAAAATGGGTGTTTGGTTTTCCATTTAATGGATAACAATTTTATGGTGATTGATATTCTTATACAAAAATTTTATGGTGATTTTTTAATGGCTGTTTAATATTTCATAGTTACACATGTTTGCCAATGGTCCTAACATAGGTCATGAATGTGGGATTTTTTTATTTCATAATTCTTTTTTTTTTTTTTTGGTTTGGAATGTGAAGAACTCAATTCACCAGTTGCGGACTTGCCATTTAGGACAGATCCATATAGTTCTTGTCACCATATTTGCATGCCAAGATCAAACCATCATCCATTGCAAATGAACAAACTGCAAAAAAACATATAAAATGTAAAAAGTTAAGTAAGCTGTTGAATCTGATAGACAAACATGGTGATTTGACTTGTCATGAAACACAACACAAAACTATAAACCACACGTGTATTGTCTTCATGATCAAACCGTAACTATTGTTGTCTTGTTATGAAAATCCAAAACAATGGTGAACTGAGATGCCATATTAAATATCAGAAAAATTGTCAAAATTGTTTCCCATGAAAATCCATAATAATGAATTTGAGAACATCCATCGAAATGGGCTTGATCTATCTATAATTGTTACACAACATGGAAACTCAAAAAATGTATACATATAGTACCTTTTAGACACTCCCGAAGTTGCTTAATGAATTGTTTGATGAATTTGGTGCTTCCAACCTTTTTGCTACCAACAAAATGGCTTATTAATCAATGGATTGTAGATGCTAGGACGAAAATGAGCCGTAGGACGTTGATTTGTATAGGGCTGCTTATTTTGAAATTTAAAAAATCCTCAAATTATGGAAACAACGATAAAGGAATGTTAATGGAGATAAGGGAATCAAGATAGGGGAATCACCTCTGTGATTACAAACCGGATTATGTGCCAAACTGATTGGCCTATTAAATAGGAATAGGACGACAATCTTTCCATTAAGTGCAAAACTGATTGGGCTATTAAATAGGAATAGGACTACAATAATATACTAAAATAATATAATACAATAATAAAATACATAATAGGGGCATAATGGTCATAATTCAAATTACAAGATTGAATCATAAAGATTCAAAACCCATGGGGTTGCATCCTAAATATTTTATTGAAAGAGGATTGCTAATTAAAATTCTCTTGTTTTTAGTGAAGTTACCAATTAATTTTGCCATTAAAACAATCTGAACCGTTAAAGAAACATCGGATGGTTCACATTCCGCCCTGCAGCACCCTCGTTTTCCACTCAAATTGTGCTTGGGTCGTGATAAGATGTTGTGGAATTCTCTACATAAATCCTCATGATTACATGCACTTTCATTTTCTTGGAAAAAAAGAATACACCAAAATAAGGGGAAGTTTTTCGGTGGCGAGCGGATAATGCGTGGTACCCGCTCACGCAATTTGGGCTACCCATTTTGGTTTTGAATGATTCGGATTACAGAAAGAGAAACAGGAGAGAGAGGGTTTCGATCTCAACCGTTCAATATCCTTCTGGACGACCTGGTTGCAATGTTCCCCACTCGGTACCTAAATTTTTTTTTTCCCAAATTTTTTTCCAAAATAAGAGGAGATCTCTACAACTGATATGGCCCCACTTATCTTGTATCTGTCCGATTTGCTTCCACTCTGTTTCCCACTTCCCCAATTTCATTAGTTGCTCTGTAATCAGATTTCCAAACCCTAAACCCATCACTACAGCTCTGCGACCTTTCAATCAACCCAAAACCCATTTCAACTGTCTAATTTTCTTTGATCAGATCAATTTAATTTCAACACAAATGGCTTTGGCTTACGCCATTACCGCACAAACCCTTGCGGCTAAACCTGTAACCAGTATGAAAATCAAGTCCGTATCAAACACCAATCAGAGAAATCCCCAAACTGTTCAAATTGTCGCGGAGAAGAGATGCTTGAGGTGTAATCATTTTTACCAAGACAAAGATAACTCACCAACTGCTTGCTCTTTCCATGGCCACACAACCGGTACGATTATATTCCATTTGTCTGATCTCTTAATTAGCCACACTTGCAGTTGTTATTTTTGGGCTTGTAATATGGAAAATCCGCCTCTGAAATCTCTGCCGAAGAAAGTAATTTGCTTATCAAATGAAATACCCATTAATTCCATGAATATTGGGGAAGGAAGTATCGGTTATGATACAGTGGTCATCAATATGCCTCTTCCGATTAGAGGATCCCATATTTGTTTTGGGCCAACTTGAACCAGTGTTTGTGTGTCATGGAAATTGGAGAAATTTTTCAGTGCCGGGAGGGTAATATGTGGCGCCTTACATGGCACCTGCAACGTTTCATCACAGCCTTCCAAAAAGTGTTATCAATGGTCTAGATTTTAAATAAACTCTAACTGGTCAAAGTATCAATTATTACCGGTAATAGTTTATTTAAAATCCAAATTGTTTAAAAGTGTTTTGGACAACCAAGATGCGCGACAGGTACTGCCACTGCTCGGCACTGAAAATTGAAATGACATTTAGAATTTCAAATTTCGCCATTGGGAGTAGACTTAAATGATTTTAAGACTTTTAACCATCTTTAGAATTCAATTCCTATAAATTTACCCCCTTAAGACAAACAAAAAACAATTCAGTGAATGTGTCCTTAGTCCCTTTACAATTGTTTTTTCTGTGGATCAATACATTCCTTAGTCCTTCGTAGCATTAGTGTACACAGCCATATTAGCCTTTTGTGTACTAAATTTGTGGAAAAGTTGATGAGATGGTAAAACTTTAGCTAGTTCTATTAGGTTATCGGATTCCTCCAATTAAAGCTTTTTCCTTGTAATTAATGAAATTGTATTGGGAAAGGCAGTTTTGGCTTATATCTGTAATGTGTGTGCGTCTGTGGAAGTTCATTTCAGTGAACATTTTAGTGAAAGTTCCGCTTTTAACCGATTGATTTTGTTGTCATATCGATGCTGAACGGGAATGAAATGCATGCTAGTTTCGTTATCATTTTGGTAGGCAATGACACTGAAACTAATTTATCGTTCTTCATAGGAAAGCTATTTGAAGCAGTTCCCTGTTTCACTCCACAATTTTCTTAGAAGAACACAGCGACTGACTAAGGTCTGAATTGTCACACATTTACTTTCACCTCACAATGAAAAGAAAAAGGCATTTGAACATACTTCAGTAAGATGCAATGGTACATCACGGAGTACAAGTTATCTATGAAAGGTTTTCGTAACATTCTTTTTCAGCTTTTATATTTTTATTTAAACTGTTTTTCTCTTGACCAAAGGAGCGAAAGAGAGGAAAGAATTGAAAATGTTGACGCAGACTGGCTTCTTTGGCGTCAGAGCAGACAACTTCATTAACCAGCATTCTGAAAGGAGCGAAAGAAAGGAAAGAATTGAAAATGTTGACGTAGACTGCCTTGTTTGGCGTCAGAGGAGACAACTTCATTAACCGGCATTCTGACCAGCCTAATACTGCCCGTACAAGGGTTCCTATGCTGTAGATTTTGTGAGAATTAGCTCTGAAGTAAGATAGTTTCTTTCGAACACATAATGGAACATAGCCGTGGCATCCCACATTACGTACCACACTTGTAAATTCATCCTCAAACAAACTCAAGCATACTAAGTATTTAGATGGGTATATCCTATTGATGCATATCTGTCATTTCTTGCGCTCTTCGGTGGAATTTTCAGACTCACTTATGCAGGAACATGTCTTCATAAGTAGATAAATGAGTAATCTGGCTTATGGTACCTATGCTTTGTTAATTGTAGGAGAAAAGGGATTATTGGCATTGGCACCACCTCATCAAGGGATTGATGGAGAGTGGAGCGACCGATCTGGGGTGATTGTCTACAAATGGAATGAGAAGAGTAATAGACCAAACACAGGCAGTACCAACTGGAAAAAGAGATGGAGCTGTTGTGCTGAGTATGGTGAGAATGCCCCTCCATGTCGAAGAGGATGGCATGTCTCGTACGATGATGGCCATACAATGTATTAGCTTCATTTGGATCAGATATATATGTATCACCATATCCTTGAGGTTTTGAAGAGAGGGAGCTGTTCAGGTATTTGTACGGATGGCCCTCACCACCTTCCTGTCATAGAACTTCATCGATGAAGCAAAGAAAACCCGAGCTGTGTATCGCTGTTTATGTTCTCTTGCTTGCATAAATGCTTTAAGAAGTCATCAGTTTCGCGGATCTTCATTCTCCCCGTGAAAATATTTTGTTGCGTCTTGTAGTAGGGAATAAAAGTTGAAGAGAGTTATTTTTCTCTGTATAATCAGATTCTAGAGTTATAAAGTTTCTGATTTTGTTTGCTTAATTTGATGCTTGGAAGATTAGTATTAGGGTCTGTTTGGCTGCAGAGCTTGTTCGCCTCCTGTATTTCTGTATGCTTTCAAATCCCTAGTTTTGTTTTGCTATTTTTTCATTAGGAATTTGAGATCTATCCTGGTTCTTAAGTGATGCCATCTTTCCCCTAGCCTAGGGAAACCAATTCTAAGCAAAATGTTGCAGATTTCTGCTCGTTCTGGTCACCACTGCTTTCTGATAGTAGAGGTTTTCAGATCTGCAATGCGAGATTATAATGTCACGAAAAGAGCACAATAAATCACAAATATCAACCGAATCCCCTCGACACAACACAAGAAAACTAAACAAATGACACTTTCAGAACATTGTTCAACCAAAAGCAATGTTATTCTCAAATATAAGCTCAAACAAGAAGATCATTGTATACAAGTACCTCTTATACTACAGCCCTCTCCCCCGCTCTTATCCATCTTACGTTGTACTAAAAAGACCCAACTGTTTTAAAGGACTTATGAAGATGCCTCAGGGTTTCTTGGTCCTTCTTCCACTCCGGCACAGGCGCGTTAACAAAATGCGCGTACAACTTGTTATTCGAGCAAGTCACTGAAATCAAGCTATGTGCGCCAACCCCATCAATCTCGTAAACATAATAAACTTGCCCCTTCTCATCCTTGGTCTCCTCCGAGGTCAAGCTATCCGCGCTACTAATCAAGTCCAAGAGTCCCACATCAGACAATGCCAGATTATTCAGTACCACCTCCTTCGGCGCCAGCTGCCGGAACCCGGACAGGAATGTCAGGTACTCTTTTTCTGCCTTCTTTTTTGGGTTATAGAATTCGCTATCGGTCCCGTTGGTTCCCTTCTCGACTTTCGATACTAACCGCTCTTTCCACCCATCGGGCACGTCGTAGACGTACTCGGCGGAGTCTTGCTTGCTGGAGTTTCCGCCGTAGCCGCCATAGTTGGCGGCGCTCGCGGCAGTGCCGTAGTATATTTTGTAGGTGGTGGGGGAGTCTGCTAGGGAAGGGAGGGCTGAGGTGGTTAGGATTGCGGCGGCGGCGGCCGCTGCGGTTAGGGCGGTGGTTAAGTTAGTTAAGGGTGGTTTAGAGTGTGGGATGGTGAGGTTTTGGGGTTTGGATGGTGGTGGGATTGGGGATTTGGAAGAGATGGTGGTGGAGGAGGAGGGAGAGAGGAGGGCTGAAGGGGAGAAAATGGTTGCCATGTTGGGTGGAGGATTGCTGGGTTTGTGTTTTTGCTTGGTTTATCTCTATTTGGTTGGGAGATTTCCCCTTATCCAATAGAGGAGAAGGAAGGCTGTGTATTTGAGCGCGTGGTTGGTGTTCACCAATCATCTCATGATCTTGGAGCCGAGTCATCTTTACATTTTTTTTAGCAAACAAAACATATAAGGGCTAACACTTAATTTTAACACACATTTTGACACCTTGTGGCCTTGTTTGATTTGGGTTCTTAAGAACTGGTTCTCTAAATCATTATTTAATTATTACCCATATTTTAAATATTATTCTTATTTTTCTTTCTATCTCTCTCTAATCATTAATACCTATTTTTTAATTATTACCCCCCATTTCTCCCTCTAATCATTACAAAAATCAAAATCCAAAACCAAACCAAACACAACCTGCATTTCTTAGCCCCGTTGTGATGTTTCGAATCGTTGATCTTGTTTAAATGAGTAAAATAGTGAGCCATTAAAAAATTAATTCAATCGGATACACGTAAACTAGGAACTAGATATTCGCACTGGCCGAGTTCAAGGCGGCAAGTTGTTCTCATAGAAGCAAAATTCAAAAGAAGAAATTTGAATGTGGGAACCAAAAGAATTTCAAATGATTTTGTGCAAGTAATTGTATATTCTATGAATCATTTAAGCATTGACACTTAAAAAAAAATAGTTATCTTCGATTACTGGAATAGAATTTCGAGTGAGTTTCACAGAATCAAGTAATCCTAATTAGGGTTTCCATTAAAAAGTTTAAAATCCATGGGGAAAGATTGTTTGGTATGCCGCGTAATTAGTTTATTTGCTTATATTTTGAACGGAATAAATTAATAAGACAATATTCCATTTGAACGCTTGGTTGACTATTGATCTTTTCATATATAAGAGTTATATCGGGTTTGGTTAAATTATATATATATATAACCTGAAGTAAATACTAATCAAATACGCAATTTTTTTTATACCATTCAAGAACCAGATAAGTCCAGCATAACTGTGGCTAACAAACAGCATTGACATGCCAATCAGAAAAGTTTATTCATTACAATAAAAGTATGCAAATTGTACTCAGGTTGAATAAGTACCAATACGCGATCATAAGGAAATAAGAACACAATTGAATTTGAATTTGAGGAATATAACTTGACAGTCGAGACTTCCCCAAAATCATCATTCAAAGCATTGAAGTAACAGTAATTCCAAAGAAAATAGAGATTTGGAAACAGAGTGTAATTCCATCCAAACTACATGTGAAAGTCAACCTAGTCTTCTATCAACCAAAAAAAGTCAACCTAGTCACATCAAGCGAACACCTGGGTTAAAAAATGCACTATAATTTTGTATTTTTTTCCGTATAATTTGATTTTTCTTCAATATTGTTTTGCCTTCAATGGATCATCCATAAGAAGAAAAAGTAAAAGGAATTCACTTAAATTTATGAGTAGGTAGATAGTATAGCCCAACAAAAACAAAATACATCAGACCCGGTGAAATTTCAACTAAAATAAATATGTTTTAACTCTCGATAGAGTTTCGTACACAATTTCTGCACTATTTTTTTTTGTCAGGATTAAACTCTTGGAGCTGCCCTTGAACCGAAACGTAATTCAATACAATTTCGAAGATGCAAATACTCCTAGATATTTAAAAACGAAACGTAATTCAATCCAATTTCAAAGATGCAAAAAGTACATTTGAAAGTCAACCCCAGTCCATAAGCTCATCTCAACAACAATTAGATATGTCAAGCAAATTAGAGCATCTTTTACCTATCTCTAAATCTCCATTTTGGAGAATCTATGCCCTCCAACCCATCTCTATTTAGGGTCTCCAAAATGGAGGCTCAACTCTCATAAATAGGAGAATTGGGGTTGGAGTTGTTGATTCTCCATATTTGTTTTTTGAATTAAATATATTTCTTTGAGTCTCTAAAATGGAGAAAAAGTGAGAGATGGGTAGGAGATGCTCTTATTTGGCTGGATACGGGTATTCGTTAAGTAGCTAGCTTTGCCAATTTGTTTGTCTAATCCAAAAGTATAAGATAATGGGAAACACATCCTCTTCTAATCCTCAAGTATTCCTTTTTTTGTTTTATTTTTTATTCACTTGAAAATACTAAATTAGCCTTCATATAAAAAGTAACACTTGAGGTAAGGGTAATTTGATAATTCAAGGTGAATAAATGTCATGAAAATGGTGTGAAAATCATTTTCCTAAAATAAATGTCATGAACATGAAAATTTTACCCCTCGTTTTCAAACAGGTGTCATGAAAACCAACTCCATAGCTATTCCCTAAAATTCCACAACCATCCTCACACATTCGGAAAATTCCCCAAAATCCGTGCCCAGCAAATTCACAAATCCCAATTTCAGAGTGGGTATTTTAGTAAATACGACCCCTAAGGCGTTTTGCCCATTACCTCCCCCTTCCCTTTCCACCTGACAGGATACCAACCGCCCCCGCAAAAACCCTACAAAAGGGTCTCCACATATATTTTTTCCTTCGTTCGATTCAATTGTAGGGTTTCGAATCCATTGAAAGCCATGTCTAAGAGGTAATTCCCAATTTCCTTTCGATATAATTGATTATTTGATTTTTTTTCTGAATTCTTTCCTTCTGTTGGCTGGGTAAATTATTGGGATTTTGATTTACAGCCTCTTTTGAGGGTGGAGATGGTGAGAAGGAAAGTAGATATGGATTCTATGACTTGTTTGGATTTTTAAGATGGAGAAATTGTGGATTTTGATTGGTCCAGTTTCGTTTTTGACAATCTCACCATCCAAAGGGGCTTTTGGGATTTTAATTTGCAAATGTATATGCCTGTTTATACGATATATTTTCGTGCAATATCAAGAACTTTAGGTTTCAGTTAGGTGGATGGTGTGATTTATTTATTTATTTATTTTCAATTGATGTTCCTTGTTTGTTCCCCAAATTGATGTGCTATTTCACCATTTGTTGCATTTAAGGGCTTGGGCTTTTGTATATCAAGATTGGTTTTTTCCAAGGATTGGTGTTATTTTCCTCTCCCATTCATATTGGAAAAATTGCTTGTTGGAAAAATTGCTTTGGTTGTTGTGAATATGGGGAAAAAAGAAATAACTGTAATATTGGTTGTAGCTTGTGGAAAATCATGGTTGTGTAACTTGTGTTTGACAAATCAAGTTTAAATTGTGGCATCCCAGCTGTAATCTTTAAGAAGTTGAATGTCAACTGACAACTGCATAAGGTCATAGAGGTCATTCCAAATTTTTGTATTTGGATGGATTTTGCTTCTGCTGGATACTCTGTAGGTAAATCATTGAGACAGTTACACTGCCCCAGATAATGTGACATTGGACATGAATTCATCTATTGAGGCATCATACCTTGGTGATGCCTAATGAAATGCCACTGGTTTGTCAAAGGGAAGAGAGGGAACCCATGAAAGTGTTGGATGCATCTGTTGGTAGAGCATAAATGGCCCCATTTTTTAGGTGGTCTGATATGAATTAATGCAAAGCAAAGCCGAGTGCTCTATTCAGAAGTAACTTTGTATGGCATAAGTAGTTAAGTGAGAAACTGGATGCTGTTTTGGGTGATGGTGTCGAAAGTCAGTTGATGCTCTTCTTGTTTTCTTTCACTCAAGTGAGGATATGGGCATGGCGAAATGAACTTTTGTCAACCTTGCGGACAACCAGGCAGAGATGCTCTTCCTCGTGCCGATATTGCACTCACTGAGTGTATTGTCAGGCTTGAATTTGGTCTCCGAATTTCTTTAACAAAGTTGGTTTGGTAATGTCTTAGTTAACTTAATTAAGTTGATCCTGGACAGAAATCACATTCTCTCAGTTCCAATCCCGTGTTCTTTGTCAGTCATCTGTCAGAGTGATAATTAATTTCTTCTCAGTTTCATGTTTCTCCTTTGTCCAGGGTTCTTTGCAAGTTCTTTGCACATGGAGCATGCTTAAAAGGGGACCACTGTGAGTTCTCACATGATTGGAAGGACCCATCAAATAATGTAAAATTCCTACTGTGGTCCATTACGTATTTGTTTCGTCTTAGTTGGTCCTTATTGAAATACTGTTGCAGCTGTGCACCTTCTACCAAAAAGGAGCTTGCTCGTATGGAAGCAGATGCAGATATGAACATGTTAAAGTATCTACACCACAGTCGTCCGCCGCATCTTCATCAACAACAATTCACCAATTTTTGGTCTCTGATTCTGCTACTGCATCTGGGGGATTGACTATAGTCCCAGGTGTTACTTCAGATCTTTCACCTTCAAGTATACCTTTCTTCCCCCCTGCAAAACCGGCATGGAGTCAAACATCCCAGCATCAGTATTTGATAGAGTCTGATGATGTTGGCGATTTGAAGGGTCTTGATCCAGCTGATCTTTCACTCTGTTCGTTTGGTGCCGCTGGTGATTGCCCACGTGGGAAAGCATGTCCTCATATGCACTGGGATTTATGTCCCTCCTGTGGGAAACACTGCTTGCATCCTTTCAGAAGCCAGCAGAGAGAACAACATATGATAACCTGTGGGAAGAAGCAAAAGCAGCTGGGCGATTTTAACGGTCTTGATCCAGCTGATCTTCCAATCTGCTCATTTGCTGCCGCTGGTGAATGCCCGCGTGGGGAAGCATGTCCTCATATGCACGGGGATTTATGCCCCTCCTGTGGGAAACACTGCTTGCATCCTTTCAGACGCCAGCAGAGAGAACAACATAAGAAAGCCTGCTGGAAGAAGCAAAAGCAGCTGGAAGAATTACAGCATAGTCAAGAGATTGAATGCAGTGTGTGCCTTGAACGTGTTTTGTCAAAGCCAACTGCGGCCGAACGGAAGTTTGGATTACTCTCTGAATGTGATCATCCCTTCTGCATATCATGCATCAGGAATTGGCGTGGCAGTTCCCCTGCCTCTGGAATGGATGTTAACTCTACATTGAGGGCCTGCCCCATATGTAGAAAGGTTTCATACTTTGTCATTCCCAGTGTCATTTGGTATTCTTCAAAAGAAGAAAAGCAGGACATTGTTGACACCTACAAAGAAAAACTCAGGTATTACTTTTCTGATTCTCCTGAACGGTGTATTTGTTCACCAATTCCTTGAATGAATTTTTCAAAGAAGCGAGGATGAAAAGCCTTAATTCATCAGTATTTCATTAGCAGAGCGTGGGCTTATTTCATTTGTTAATAAACTTAATTTATGTAATCGATCTGGAAAAATTGGTTGTGTAGGAAACTTTAGGGCATTGTAATTTAGAACTCACTCAAGCATGACATTTTTATTATGATTATGAGCATTTGATTGGTGATTTGATATTTTTCTCCTCATTACTTTTGAGGGGGTCTACAATTATGAGACAGCTGAACAGCTGATGGGTTGAGTGTGGTGTTCTTTTGGGATGGATGTTAAGATGACTTTCTCTTGCAGGTCAATTGATTGCAAGCACTTTGACTTTGGAAATGGGAGTTGTCCATTTGGGTCTAGTTGTTTTTACAAGGTAAGTTATGAAGACAATTGGTGTGATTGTCTCTTTCTCAGGTGTAACCATTTACTTAACAGAATGCGTAAATCCCCGTTCGATAATTATTGTGTCTTCTTGTCAAGCTTTCTCCGCACTACCAAATTATTTAGACAGAATATTATGGTGCATTAGTATGTTTGTGGAAATGAGTTCTAGTAACAAAGCTAGATGGTGATATGCTCTCTCAGATGTAACCTTTCGTTAATTTCTCTTTGGATTATTGTTGGATTTCGTGGACCATTTTTCGATGCTCCAGTAAATAACACAAGTGAAACCATGGAATGCTCTTAATGCAGATGCCGGAAGTCCAACTGCCATGTCATGTTTTACCTGTCATTAGGGATATATGAGAATGTTAAGGCAGGTCTTTTAGTAATTTCAATGTTTCATGAAATTGTTCAGTTTAGCAGTTTTGGTGTTTTCGTATCATGAGCAATCAATTGGACAACTGATACTAGAACTTAAGATCCACAACACTTCATCTTTATACTTCTAAATTTACCAACACTTCATTGAAACTGAATCTTGATGGTTCTATTACATTGCATTTCAAAGCTAATTCTTACTTGAGATGCGTATAACAAAAATGACAGTGTTGGCCAAATTGTTATTGCACTTTTTAGCTGATAAGTTATCAGGTTCCAAATTGTGAATCAGCTGGGAAAATCAACAGATTTTGTAGCATTGTAGTAGAAAGGCGGTGGAAATAATTGATGTAATAAAAAATAAACCTCATGAGGGTTTCAATAGTTTAGTAGGTCTTTGGCTTCCAGGATAACTCCTCCAATTGTGCTTCATTAAATGTAATAGCTGGTTGATCATTACCTTGATGATATGAATGCATTGGGTGCATCACAACGGGCAAGGTTTGTTGGTTTTCATTAGAAAATTCGCTTCTTATGTCAATGGTACCTTGATGCTTTAGTGCTGAAGTATACAGGTTTTCAATTTGTCTAGTTTATGTGACATGTTTTCCATTTCATATGTCATGGTACCCAGGTTTATGACTGACGTAGTCGTTTACCTCATTTTCTAAAACTGAAGTGTGAACCTGTTCTTAGGTTGTGTGTTTAATGCACTGCAAATTCTAGGAAATTGCTAGGTACTTATAAGCCTCATTGCCAGTATAATCCCTGCAGAAATCTGAAGCCTGAATGTTTCTATTTGAAGATTTACTTATGTTGAAATTTCGTTGAACTTCTTTTTTCTCACAGAATTCTTTTTGAGGTTTTCTTTTAGCATATGTAGCAGATGACAAATTGTCTACAATATAGAAACTGATTTCTTCTGCTCTGGAGTTTTTTTTACCTTTTTAGATGATGTCCTTTGAATGAGAGAGAACCTAATGTGTTTATGTACATGGATTTACATCATTACAGCATGCATATCGTGATGGCAGTTTGGAGGAAGTGGTTTTGCGTCATCTTGGGGCTGAAGATGGACATACAGTGATTGCTAAGAATATTAGGTTTTGCCTTTTGTCTATTATTTTTTCTTCTACTTGATTATAAAAAGAAAGATTGTTTTCTTATGGAATTGTGTTCTATCTGTTTTCTGGGTTTCCCCCTTCACTTGTTTAAGTGTATTTTCAGGCTCTCAGATTTCCTCCGTAGTTTGCACATAAGGTGAAGAACTTGTTTAGAGCTGCCAGAGTAAGTTCCAAGTCATTAGTCTGTTTCTCTCTGAAATTTGCTCTCCTACATAATTTACATGGCTCATGCACATTGATCCCGACAATGCAATTCATTTTTTTGTGCCAATCACCTATTTGTTTATCCGATTATGACTAATCTCTTGACATAAGATTTGGCTTAATGCACGTCTCCAATTTTTGTTGTGTGGTGCATGATTTCTGGTCGTTGATTCCTCCTCTCTATATCCTTGCTGCTGTAGTGCCTCAATATTGCAGTCCGTCCTTCGTATTCATTTGCCCTTTAAGCCTGATAGAAATCAGTAAACATAGCAATCGACTTGTAAGATTCACGTGCGTATGATGTGCCTTCTCTTTGGTGGATGATTGATTGAAATAACCAATGGCAATGTTTTGAAATCCGGAAACTGGAATGAACCGGAGATGAGACTAGGTTGACGGATCATAGGTTCAACCGCAGGTCAACCGGAGTTGAACTGTGACATCATAATTATCTATTTTAAAAATTATATTTATAATTATGGATATTGGAAGAAAAATTACCTAAGCTGTATAGATTTTAAAATCGAAATATTCAATTGAATAGGCTTTTGTAACCTGTTCGAAATGAAAAAACAAGAAAAAGCGTAAATGTACACTTCTAAAAGTTACTTCTATACAGAGAATTAGTCCTACATCGTAAGAGTACAGGAAAAGTTAGCCTCAGTGGACTTCATAAACGGGATAAGCCTCTTCTGAAGCATGAAACATTGGCTACCGTGCCCCTCTCTCTCTGTGCCACTTGACACGAGAAACCTGTCCACCTGTCCAGTTCTCCCGTTTCGCTGGGTTTGTACTTTGTACCAGTTTAGGGCGGTTCTATCCGGTTTTATGCTCTGCACAGTTTTTATGCGTTGACCAGACCAGAACTATGCCAACCAGTCACACTGGCCGGTCCGGTTGTCATGACATTGCTCTAGGTTTCAATGCATTTTTACCTTGCTGCACACTACTGTCTACCTTACTGATGGTTTTTATCATGTGTCTGAAATTGTCATAAGTTAGCTGACTCCTTGCAAGTAGTTTGTCAAGGTTCAGCATCTGTATTAATGAGATGACACTTAACAGTACATGTCTATGCCTACAGGTTACTTGCTATAAAGAAATTATCCCAGCTTAAGTAGCCAACAATCTTCAATCTTCCGAATGCTGCCCTCCAGTATTTATTCAGGTGTGCTAAATATCTGTTTGGTTTTTGAATTCTGATCTTTATGTTGCCTTAAATCTTTAGTGTTGAAAATACGATCTCATCCACATTTTCACGGTCTTCCGATTCCATCGCCCATAAGTCTGCTTATTTAAGTTCTGCCCTACAATTATCCCCCCTGATATGCACATTGCTGCTCTTTGGTAAGCATGGTTGGTTATCCATGTTATTCAAGAATCGAGACATTTTGATTTGCGTTATATGGATCTTATTACTACTAATTTATGGAAAAGTTTATTCAAGCAATTTTAGTCAAGCTATGTACGAATCTTTGGTTGTTTTGTATGCTCGGCTGTCCTGAGTTGCAGAAATTGTAAGGCAAAGATAACAGTCGCACGCAGAAAAGAAAAGAAAACAATCGAAAGACAAGATACAAGATATACGTGGTTCCGACTTAAACAAATCACTTAATTGTACTCTGTGGGGTGCTGGGGGGTTTCAGTAAGATGAAGAATGAGTAACAACACAACAGGGCTGCCCAATACTTTGCCTTTTATAAGCAATACAAGAGAAGCCCTAAAAAAAACCCTCAGGGGGAGTTCTTGAATGGATTATTGGATCTTTTACAAATAGATAAAAGGGTTGATTTTATCTACCATTTTTTAAACCCATGGTGGTCCACAACTATTTTATGACATTAGATTTTATCTATTGGGAAAACAAGGTGATTTTATCACCCCTCCATAAAACACCAACTAAAATGAGATTTCTCATTTTATCTCATAAAATCCATTCAAGAACTCAAAAAAAAAAAAAAAAAACGAATCAGGTCGTGCGTACGCAGCTTTGCTTGTCTGGACCAGAGAGATGCTGCAGCTTGTTTTTTGCTTCCTCTTGCTTGGTCCAGACCACCATTGGCCTGGTTTGGACCAGAGATGCTGAAACTCCACAAAACATGTAAAAAATGCTGAATTTGACTTCACACTCAACATTAATAGTTCTCATGATTTTAGCTTTATTTATTTTTGTCTTAGTACTTTTTTTTTTGGTGGTGCAATGGAAGTTCTCAACACACTAAACACAAGGAGAGTTCTGTAGTGCTTCAAGTATAGTTGACAAATCAAAGGGTTAAGCAAGCCCACCCACAACAGAGCTAACCAAGCATCTGCCTTGTGTTAAGCCGAATCATGTACTACCTAAGCGAAATGGAAGCCTCCGTAGAAACTACCCATTCCTTAGTTTGTTCAGCTCCCAAGCAAGCTAAGTGGTCTGCACGTTGATTTGCCTCTAGATATTTATGGGTCAAGTTCGAGCCCGTTCAAGATAGAATAGCTTTATCGTCCTTTAAGTATAACACTTTGAGGATGGTTCTGATTTGGCCCTTCATTATCAACTTGACAGCCATGAGAGCATCTGTTTCAATTTGAACATTCTTCAATCCCTTCTCCAAGATAATGGTCAGTCCTCTAGAGATACCCCTTTTTCTGCCTCCTAGCTGGTGTCACAAGTCATTCTGCCAAAGTATCCTAAGATCCAGTTTCTGTTCGATTCCATAAAGAGTCCTCCAAATCCTGCTACTCTGTTAGCATCATACCAGCACCCATCCGTATTGAGTGTGGTTTCCCCTGCACATGGTAACATTCAGTGTGAGTGTAGCCACTGATGAGAGGAGTTTTAAAAGCCTTTTAGTTTACTTTCTCTCTCTGTGGGACTAGTTCTTGAGTTGTTCGGTCTTAGAGTCTAGGTTTAGTGCTGTCCATATGCATGCATAGACAATTTCCTCTTTAAGGACAACATACTAAAAAAAAAAAATACTCGGTACGAAACGTTCCCTGCCCTGATCGCCCAAACGGGATAAGGCAATTTGCCATTCCCAAACTAAGTGCTCAGGAAGGGCATTAGTAGTGGTGAAAAAATTGTTGGTTCTCTCCCCTCCATATTATGCATGTGCTTTGCGTTTTGCAGGTTGTATTGTTTTGGCCATACTTCATGAGAAATTTTTTGGTATGGAGAGGGTATTGCCACGTGGTGCCAGGCACCCCATTCAAGCCGTCTAAACATGTTTTGGACAGCCCAGATTTGTTATTTTTGTAAATTTTGGGGGAAAATTTATCCCAACAAATCTGGGTCGTCCAAAACATGTTTGGACGGCTCAGAGGGGATGCCACGCACCACGTGGCAATACCCTCTCCATACCCAAAATTTTCTCATACTTTATGTGTATCTGATTCGATTTGTTGTGCTGCGTGTCCTATGCAGAATTCATTGCTGTAGTTGATCCAATCATCGGAGAGGCTGGGAAACAAATAACTATGTGAATAAATTGCTTCTTATATATATGTAAACAGGATAAAGAGTGTATGCTGGAGAAATTTTGGAACTGTGAAGTGAGCAATATAGTACATTATTTTATCTGCTTACCGGCAACATCTATGAATTGTATAATAACCAAACAAAGGGTGCTTTTTGAGATATAATTGTTTGCATTGAGATTTTGAGAATGAGTTTGTTGATGTTTCGATTTTATTTTATTTTTGTTGTTGATGTTTCGATTTTGGTCTGGATTTTTAAGCGTATATCATTCCTAAACATTTTGAAACAAGGGGAGCTTTTATGGTTTCAAAAATCTAGAGCTAAATGGATCCTCGAGGGCGACCGGAACACTAAATTCTTTCACCTTTCTACTGTTATTCGTAGAAGGCAGAACAAAATTCTTAGCCTCAAGGACCCCAATGGCAACTTGATTGTTGATATTGAAGAGCTAAAACTTCTTATTAATAATCATTTCATGTCTCTGTTCTGTAATGATGCTAATAATATGTCCATGCTTTGGAGTACTTGGGCCCATAACTGTATTAGTGAGGAAGATAATGAGATTCTTGCTCTTATCCCCTCCACTGGTGAGATTTTGTTTGCGGTCAAGTGTATTGGCGCCTATAAGGCTCCTGCCCCTGACGGCTTTCAAGCTGTTTTCTATCACAAGTATTGGGACATAATAAAGGATTCCTTTTGTAACCTGATAAAGAGTTGTTTTCTGAATAATGCTATCCCCTCGAATCTTAATAAGACCAACATTGTGCTCATTCCTAAAATGGACAACCTTGAGTCTATTAATCAATTCCGTCCTATAGGTCTTTGCAATGTGTCTTATAAAGTGGTTTCTAAGATTATAGTTAATCGTATTAGACCCCTCCTGGATAACATCATTAGCCCTTTCTAGTCTAGTTTCATCCCCGGTAGACAAACCACCGACAACATTATTATTTGCCAAGAGATTATTCATACTCTCAGGAATAGTAAAGCCAAAGAGGGAGGCATGATATGGAAGATTGACTTTGACAAAGCCTACGATAGAATATCTTGGGATTTCCTTCTTGAAACCCTCAGATATTTTAAAATAAACGAGAAGCTTATCGCCCTCATCATGAGTTGTGTCACCAACATTGAATCTTCCATCTTATGGAATGGTGAGCCTCTCCAGGATTTCACCCCTAAACGTGGTCTGTGTCAGGGGGACCCTCTATCCCCTTACCTTTTTGTCCTTTGCATGGAAAGACTTCCTGCTAAAATTAATCAAAGGATTGATCTCAAGCAATGGACAGGAATTAAAGCCTCCCATGATGGTCCCGTTCTCTCTCATCTGTATTTTGTGGATGACATTCTTCTCTTTGGGATTGCCACTGATAAACAAGCAGACATCATGAAAAGCACTCTTGATATTTTTTGTGAGGAATCTGGTCAATTGATTAGTGCCCATAAATCAAAAAAATTTGTCTCTCCTAATGTTTCTATTAGCAAGGCCAAAAATCTAAGTCATAAACGTGGTTTTACCCTTACTAAAGATCTTGGCATGTACCTTGGAGTCCCTTTGATTCATTTTAAAGTGTCTAGGAGAACTTACCAGTATGTCATTGAAAGACTCTCAAAGAAACTTGCAGGGTGGAAGGCTGATTCTCTAAATCTCATGGGTCGTGCTACCCTGGTGAAATCTGTTACTTCTACTATACCCAACTATACCATGCAAACCTCTGCCCTCCCTATTGCTATTACCAATCAGATTGATAAAATCAATCGCAATTTCCTATGGGGGGACAGGGAGGATAAAAAGAAAGTCCATTTGGTCAACTGGGATCAGAAAGTCGGGCCTTTCTAACCTGGCCCTCCTGTCCAAGTTGGGATACAGACTTAATGCTGAGAAAAAACCGTTGTGGATTAAAGTGTTGAAATGCAAATATCTCAAAAACCATTCCTTTAAGGATTGGCCCTCTAAGAAAAAGGCTTCCCATACCTGAAGGAGCATCATCAGAGTTATAGATTTCACGGTGCAAAACATCAAGTGGATTATGGGAAATGGGAATAGAATTTCCTCTGGCACGATTGGTGGTGTGGTGACACCAATCTTGCGGAGGGGAGACAAAGTATTATTATGGACTAAGCTGTGGTGAATGAGTTTATCACCAATAACAAAGAGTGGAATTCCCCTCTTTTTGCGGAGGTCATGGATTCTATTGATATTGGTGTCATCACCAACACTCTCATACCCAGGAGAGTTGAGGTGGAAGACACCCCTTGCTGGACTGCTAACAGCAATGGCAAATTTTATGCTAAGACGGCTTATGATCGTCTTGCCAACATCGGTAATACCGATGACAATTGGAATTGGATTTGGCAGCTAAAAGTGTCGGCTAAGCTGCAAGGTTTCCTTTGGACTTGCATGCATGGCAAGATCCTTACGAACCAACATCGCAAGTTAAGGGGCCTAATAGATTGTGACTTGTGTTTGAGATGTGATACTGCTGTAGAAGATCTTAAACACCTCTTCTTTGATTGTCCAACTAGTGCTAACCTTTGGTTAAGACTGCCCAAATTCCAAGTTCTGACAATAGGAGATCTCAATGCTTGGAGGACTTGGATTAATACCAACATCAGACTGAAGCATGCGAAATCAGGGGGTTTCTTTAACTCTGTCTTAGCTCTAACTTTCCTGTGGAATATATGGATAATGAGGAACAAGAAAGTTTTCGATAATATTAATCCCAATCCAGCCTTTGTTTATTTAAATTGCCTTAAATTTGCTACTGAAATTACAGAGTTGTTTGTCCCTCACACTCGCTCTAGCACAAAATCCTTGAAACTTATCTCGTGGAATTTCCCAGGTACAGGAAAATTCAAGCTCAACACAGATGGGAGCAACCGTGGTACGGTGGAGTGATCAGAGAAGAGAGAGGACATTGGGTTCTCGGGTTCTTTGGCAGATTAGATGATTGTACCAATCTTGAGGCCGAGCTGTGGGGTATCTTTAGAGGCTTGGAGCTAGCACAAAGCCAAGACATGGAAGCTCTGGAAGTGGAATCAGATTCAACAACCGCAATCACTCTCCTCAATGAAGAAGCTCCAGAACATTCCCTGCACTTGATCCTGATCATGGAGTGCAAGGCTTTGATGGTCTCCACGTTCTCTGAAGCACATTTACCACAAGGGAAACAAAGTGGCTGACAAGTTAGCTAATATGGGTGTGGATCAAAAACACAAGTGGGTCTCCTACATCGAGCCTCCCATAGATATTATCCCCCTCCTCGAAGCTGACATGAAGGGTGTAGCCTTTGAGATGTTGTAGTTTGTTTGTTTTCTTTTTCCTACGTACCAAAAAAAAATGTATCCCATGATGATGTGAATGTTTTTTTAGATTATGTTCAAAATTGAAAAAAATTGTTCCTCGAGTCATGTTAAGTATTTAGTTATGCCAAGGGTGATATTTGAGTTTCAAATACGCAAATTTTATTAGGTGTGGAAATATTTGTTACCAACCCTTGAAAATTGTAGGCCAGGCTTTTTGTTACAGTTGGTGTGGAAACTTACCAATGATTCTTTTACTTCTTTTTTGTCATATAGGAATAGATGGTTGTTTTAACCTTAGTAGTAGTAATGTTTGCTTGTTTGGATCATTGATCATGACGAGAATGATGAAAATCTAACGCTTTCTTTACTTAATAAATCTCTCATTTCTTAATTGTATATCGTACGTATCACATGACAATTGGAAATTTTGGATTCCGTTAAAAATTGTACCTTAGAGTCATGTTAAGTTTTTAGTTCTGCTAGCATGGGGTGATATTTGAGTTTCAAAAACGCAAATTTTAGTAGGTGTGGAAATATTTGTTACTAACCCTTTTGGAATTGGTTGGTCAGGCCTCTTGTTACAGTTGACTTCCTTCTTTTGCTTCATATTGGTATAGATGGTTGTTTTAACCTTAGTAAGTAGTAAAGTTTGCGTGTTTGGATCATCGATCATGACGAGATGTGTAAGAGAGGTTCTTGGTTAGTCAAATAAATTCAATTTAGAGAGGCAAACAATAATCAATGATTAATCGATAATAGAGAGATTTGTGGAGGGGTGAAAGAGAATACCAAGTACAAAGAGAAAGAAGGTTCTTTTAGTAGTTTTAGTTTAGTTTTGGAAAAAGGTGTAATAAGTGGAGAAAGATAGAGAGAGAAATGAGTATAATAATTACAAAACAAAACTAAAACTATGAAACGAACAAGGCCAGCGTTATTCAATCCACTCCTTAGTTTAATATCCCTATGCACAAGCTCCAGGAGGACTAGGCTCGCAAGTACTCACAAGAGCAGTGTTATTGATTCCACGACTCAACACTTTCTCTCTCTAAAATTTGTGTGCCTTGAATCAATCTTTTGGACTTGTGAAGGAATTTCCTCATATTTAGAGGGATCTGCAGTCAATCATTGGGCAACATATAT